>VMRN01000009.1:1651913-1971235 GCA_010277015.1 Poeciliopsis turrubarensis | reverse complement strand
AATAATAATAATAATAATAATAATAATAATAATAATAATAATAATAATAATAATAATAATAATAATAATAATAATGTGTAAAGATAAAAATATGTATTTAACTTTCTTTTTATTAATACTATTTAAAATGTGTCTCTTGCGTTAAATCCAAAATTATAATTTCCTGGTTCTGTTTGTGTGTGACATTAAGGTCTGACAGCATGTGGTTACTCTAAATATCTGGGACAAATAGGCTTAACTGACACGTCTGAAATGCATAAAATCAATTAGTTTGGATCCCAGTCATTGCAAAGCTGTTCATGTGAATGTTTATAATAATTCCACGCAATTACTGTAATTGAATAATCAACCCTATGGGTCAGTTTCACTGTTTTAAAAGTGATCAGCTGATTCACTGCAAACCACATAAGCACATCTAGACAAGTCCAGTGTGCTTAGCCCTCCATCTGGGCAGTTTTATCCCCCTTTATTCAATTAAACAAACATTTATCGGATTAATTATGTGGGGATTATTTGATGTTGGGAAAAATATTGCAATAGGGAAAAAAAAGAAAGCTAAAGCAGATCAGTCTTGTATAAAAAATGTTTCATTACTGTGGACAGATGAAGGTGAAAATCCCTCAGTAGGGAGCTCCTGTGGGGCATTGTGTACATGCATGATGTATGGAAGACATGTTTTGTTTGTGACTTCCTCCTCACCGGTTGAACCGTTCACTTAGAGGATTTTGTTCTGGCTGCACGCGGAGCTGAATTTGAGAGTGACCTCCACTGCAGTGGGCATTGGGTGCCACTACATCATCACTCAGCCTCCTTGCCAGCTTGAGCGCCACGCCCCAGATCTGTGGAAATGGGATGAAGCTGAAGCTGGCATGGAGCGAAATTCCACCGCATCTCTGGGAACAATGAAAGCAGATGAAAGCGGTGCATGTAGGAGATCATGTAAAGTCTTTGTGCATTGACAGAGAGGGTCCAAGGCCCTGAAAGTATTTAATTTAGAACTCACCTTAAATTAGACGATCACTGACCCATATGTTAACACAATGCATGCAGGTTTTCTTTCCGTATCCTTCATTTTGTGCAATGTTTTCACTGTTTCTCATGTCTCTTTTGACTTTGTTTGGTAGTTTATGCATCACAGTTATTGTACTTTTATTTATTTATTTTTTGCTTTCTGCATTTCACAACAAGAGACACATTTGATGTTGGCTTTAAGTAAAAATCCAAAAACTGCCTGACGCTCGCGGATCTATAAATAGTCAAAGTGTGAATGGAACTTTTGCTCAGCTCACACACAAGCAACAGAAAACTATAGGTTTTCCTTAGGATGCAAGTGTTGCTTTTATCACCTGTGAATTGCAGCGACGGCATTAAAACTGGAAGGAAGTGTGAAGGCATCAAAGCTCTCTGGTCAATAACATATTTAAACACTTGCAAACTTTGGGTTGTGTAAATAAAAAAGACAAAATAAAAAAAAAACATTTAAAAAATGACATGTTTGTGCGGTGCGGATCCTGTGTTATGCATTGTAGGGTATAGAGGTTGTTGTCACTCTGCACAGATGGTGGCAGAGTTTTTTATTTATTTATTTTAAGGAGTGGTGGAGGGGTGAGGAAACAAGGAGGGGAGTGAGCCACGACGAAAAAACAAAAAAAAAAAAAACAGGGGAAAAGGAAAGGCGAGGAGGAGGGTTGCATCTCTGATGCTGCCATGCCACGGTCACACGGGCAGCAGTAATTGGCCTCCATATTGAGGGGTTTTGTGGTGCTGCAGGGTGGGCAAACTCCCAGCTGGACCTGTCAGATGGTATTCAATCCAGCTCATTGCCCTCACTCCTCTGCTCCTCTCTCTTCTCTATCCTTCCCTGGCGTGCTCACTTCTTTTTGTTCCTCTCCTCCCAATGGCCTTTTTTTCACCCATCTTTACCGTCGCTGCCTCATCCCACTCGCAAACTTTACTCTCACAGCTTCTTTTTTTTTTTAAATCACACATTCGTCACATCCACACAGCACATATCCCCTCCCAGCATATCACTTTTTTTTATTTTTTTTAAATCTCCTCACTTTCTCTTCTTCACATGGTCACTTCAGTCTAACACATTTAGTATCTTAAAGTACATCACACTCTTGCAGAGCTCCTCCGTCTCTGGTCACCCACGTGTTAAAACACACACACCTACACAATCGCAGAGTGTGTTTTCGTCACCTCAGGAGGACGTCACAGCTGACTTACTCTAACCTTGATCGTACTTTTCCAACAATGTGACACATTCATGAGTAATACAAGTGTACAAACTCAGAAGTGAACACATTTTTCTTTGGTTGTGTCTCTTTCTTTGAGACCAAAGATGGTGACTCCAGTTTGCAACTTACACTCGAGTTGCACTCGAGTCGTAGATTCACGATCTAAAGTCTCAAGACTTGACTTTGACTTGAGGTCTGGGATTCAGTAATCAGAAATAAAACTCCACTGGTATATTAGGATTATTTCACATCATAAATATGTCTTCTCTGACATATGTATGACGTATGGTTGTCATGGTAATGTTGGTTATTGTATATATTGACTCTATAATGGTGCTATGTGTCTCTTATGTGTTCCTGTTCTAAAATCAGTAGTTAGAAATTTACTGTATTCTGCTGCATCATGACCAGGTGCATCACTTTTTCTTGACAAGTTAGTTATTTTTTACATTATTATTACTTTAAATGTCAAATTTGGACTTCAATTCTGTTGATTCTGTAGAAAAATGTCCAGTCAAAACTTGACTAAAATGATATGTATATATATGTACATATGAACAAGAACATGCGATGAATTTGACTGAGGACGGTGTTTTAAAATCTTTTCATTGTTTCATCATCCTGAGCTGAATGTTGAAAACACTCATGCTTATCATGTGGGGGCACACAGCATAAATGCAGCTGTTCTTCAAAGGCCCCAGAGGTTCGTTAGAGAACATTAGTGGGGGGAAAAACAGCATTATGAAGACCATCGAAAGAATTGTTTCTGTATTTTCTATTGGCTAAATTCATGAATTAATGAAAGAATGTAAATCTTTAAACAACTGTTTACCAGACAGGTAACTGATAACGTTGTGGAGATGTTTAATTCAGAGTTTGGTTGCAAAACAAAACCCCAGGCTACAAACACCGATCTCACCAGACACTGTTCAAAATGGAAAGACTGTGAAACAACTGCAAACACACCAAGTTGTTGTCAACCACAGCAGCTCCAATGTTAATCCCAGCGCTTAAAATACTGGCAACATGGGAAAAACACATGCGCTGCAGTTTGTTTCAACAATAAATTATTCTTTTGTTGCTTATTTAATTGGGAGAAGAGGGCGGAGTCATTTTAGTTTTGCTGAAAATGTGAAATCTAAACAAAACGATCACAAGATAAAAAGTTTCTCTGCTTTAACATTTACATCCACTTCTAAGTGCTCAGAAATTCTTAATAAAAAAAAAAAAAGCAAAGCACTGGTTATGCTTGTGTGAGGATATTTTTTTATTTTATGTATTTTAGGATGAACATTTCCAAACCTGGATTCTGTTTTTCACACTAGAGCTTCCTCGGGAGTCGGAAGCATAAAGTAATTATTCGTCTGGACTAACACAAATCATTATCAATTCAGCAACCCTCTGGGCTTGTTATGCCAGCTCTTTACTTTTGCAACAAGACGGAAAATAAACACATCGTACAAATGAAGTGTTAACAGTTAGCACCCTCAGATCCACTCGAAAGTGATGGAAAAGACCAATTATTGTAGCTAATTGTAGACTTTGGTTTGCTCCACAGGTGTTTCTGACTTCTATTTCTCCAAGTCAAAAAAAAAAAAAAAAAAGAGATGTTGCAGTCAATTTCAATCTCCTTTTTTTTTTTGTCCTGATGTTATTTTAACATGTTTCACTTTCTCTTTAGGAACCATAAGTCAAAATCCAAGGAAACAAGTTTTCAAATATATTTTTCTGTAGTTTCCATGCTGCGCTTGGACTTTAAACACTTTAAACAGCAATCTAATTGAATTCAGATGCTCCATGAAAAGCATGAAAAGTCTTGCTCTCTAATAGAGAATCTCTACATGTCAAGCAAAATGTTTGTTTGCAACAAGAACTGCAACAACTTTTATGATTCATCTACATTGATTTGTAAGCAACTCAGTGATTCTCAAAAATAACTAACTCCTTTTTGTCTTTGCGTCCGTAACAAGGACAGGAAAAAGCTTCGGATTTTTTAGTTTGGGCTGGGCTTATCAGTTTGGTATTTTATCAGCATATCTTGGTGCATTTATACAAATACTTGACGCAGAATATAAAATGTTTCATTTAGATCACGTGAAAAAGAAATGTACAGTGTGAGTAACTAAGGCCGGAGTGTTTCTTTGGTGATGCAGTTTTTATTTAAGGTTCGGTGATACAGACTTCTGCTGCTCACCGTCCACATCATCCTAATCACACAAGTTAGACTAGATCTACACATCCAGAAAATACAATGCAGCTAAAAAATCCTTTGCTGTCGGCAGAGTAGGTTGTATTCTAATGAGCATAAAATAATAAAAAGAATATGCAACTTCTCACTTTAAGAGAAAATGTTGATTCCAAGAATATTAACTTCATACAATGTAATAAACAACGGGTCTATTATTTAGGCTCGATTAAAAAAGGTAGATCAGCTGTGTGTAAAAGATTTAGAAAAGGTTCATAAACGTCCAAAAGGCTGCTGCTAAATGGAACAGGCCATAGTAAAAGTAAAATCTTACCTAGAAAGAAACTTAAAATTGTTAAGGCAAATAATCTGTTTGCAGAGGACTGTCTGCTATGTTAGCAAAAGCAATTGCAAAACATGCAACGATTATTTAAACCCTTCTTAATAATCAGTGGAAGCTATTTTAAAGTACTCAAATCCTTCTTATTCTTGTGTAAAAGGTTTTAGTTTTGGTATTTTAACCTTTCGATTAAAGATGTTTTTCTGACATGGAGAGAACAAGACATATCTGCCCTCACGTGTTCTCTTGAATTTGTCTAATATTTATATCCCAGGGAAACAGTAAGCCATCAATTCTTGTTAATTATTCACTAATCATAAATTTCACACGCTAATTAAATTATAAAAAGTAAAATATGAACTGCAAAAATATTTTAATTACACAAATTTAAGAGGAATTGTTCAGGATGTGTAGCAAGGAGAACAAGTATTTGTTTGTCTATTTTTGCAGGTTGCATGAGAGGCATAGTGGGTTAGACTCCAACCTGAGCTCTTTCTGCAGTGAGTTTGCATGCTCTGCTCATCAAAGCGTGGGTACATGAAGAGTTAAAAAGATTAAGATAAAGATGACAACTCACCCTGGGTTAAAATGAAGGAGAAAACGACAAAAGGCAAGAGATGGGCCCAGTCTGATCTGCAGAGGCGACAAAACTCCAAATGCTTTGTCATATTAAGGTGACAAACACTCAGACAAATAAGAATAAAACCATTAAAAGACTTAAAAACAAATACTTTAAAATGGAAGCCAATGAATCCTGTTAAATTTGAGTTATTTGCTCTCCTTTTCTTGCAGTAGCTAGAATCATACGACAGTATTTTCTACCAGCTGTAGACGGGAGACATTTTAACACCTACAGAATTTAAAGATTGCATTTTTGCAGCATTTAGATTATCCTACTGCATTTAAAACTCAATCGATTGTTAGTTTTTCTTTTTGTTTTTTGTGTTTTTTTGAGACAAGCTATATAACAACTATTGAAAAGAAGATGTAAATTTTTTCTAAAGGTATTTGGTGGAAAAAGCTCCAAGTTGGCAACGGTACAAGTGTGATATTTCAATGAATATTTAGATGTACTTGAAATCTGAAGGCAGCAACATACATAAACAGAAATAAGTGCATTTATTCTTTAAATTCTGTGCTGCTTATTTAATTTTCCTCCCCCTATCCTTCCATATCTACCCACTTCACGCTCAGGGTTGCTGATGAGCTGCTACCAGACTCTTCTTATAATTTACTTGCCAAAATTATACATATATTTTTTAAAAAATGCATATACAATACCTTGTAATATCACAGTAAATAAATAAATAAACAAGTCAAAGTGAAAATCTGATTTGGGAAGAAACAGGATTAGCTGGTGCGTCCGAAATGAGTGTTTCCTGTGGAGTGTCCTTGTGCTGTCATGTGCTGCTTTGAGGAATCAGCAGTGTGGTTGTAATGGACTAATGAACAGCTGTCACTGAATTTAAATACTCTTTCACACATACAGAGATTGTCACAGCTAGTGTCCCTCCCCTGCACATGCAGATGCTTACAACACGCACAGACCCTGACACACACGCACACACACGCACACAGACATATTCTCGATGTCTTTTGTAGCTGGCTTTAACTTAGCAGCTTCCCACAGGTTTCAACTTTGTGTGGCTCTGACCTCTAAATGTGCATTTTTCCCAGTACACATAAAATGCTTGTTTATCAAGCCTTTGATCTAATATGGAGAGGCTATAAGCTGTGGCGGTTTCTCCATGAAAGGAGTGAGCCCTTCCTTCTGCAGCAGAGATGTGTCTTAAAATGTCCCGACACCAAAAGATAAATAACTGAAGCACAAGCAGGAGGATAACTTGTGACCAAGCACCCAACCCCATCCCTAATGCTGCCCTGGGTAATCGCCCATTTGCCCTCAATCAGAATTGTTCACTTTTTGCAGGTTACACAACAAAAAATTCCTTTTTAGATCTAAAAATCTAGAAAAAAATCTTCCAGAAATGGCCTTATCCAGCGGCAACTACTTTGGAACCAAAGAAAACCCCAACAAATTTTCTTGTAAAATAAAAATTAGGGTGTCAACACAAACCTGAAACAGCAAGACCTCTAAAATAAAATAAAAAATAAAGAACCCTTAATGGACTATTTCAGCTTTTGTTGGAAATCAGAAATCAAAGTGAAGCACTATTTGGGATTTAAAATAACTAACCATGTTTTAAAAAATGCAACACAGTTAATTTGTGAAGCTGGAGCTGCTTTCTTAAGATACACATCAAAAACTTTTCAATCACTAACAAACTGGCGCAGTTATCAGCGTTACCAGATCATTTTTAGATGATTACACTTCACCTTGTGGCTACATTATTAACACATAAAACTGAATGATAATGAAAAGGAATAATTACAAACAGTGTGAACACACGCTTCGGCTGAGTATTTCATACATACATGCATTTTCAAATGCACAGAGATCTTAAATGTCCATCATTGTGCTATTTATCTATTCACACAGTAGATAAATGTTTATGAAGGTTCATAAAATTAAGTTCTTTTAAATGATTAACATTTAAAATGCTAATATAGATCATTTCATTAGAGCAAATTATAGCTACTTGTTTTCCTCATACAGTGACTCCATGTATTAATATATAATTATTATGCATAAGAATTTACTTTTTAAAATATTCATTCAACAGATCACATTGTGTTGCATTCTGAAGACACCATTTCATAATTTCAGACAGCTTATTTGTCAGGAAAATAAATATAAGTGCATGTGGCCATGTTTACCTCTGGAAATTAGAATATTATATACATTAAAAAGCTAAAATGATCATATGTTTTATGTTCATTATAAAATACAATGTTGCTGTTGCGTGTCTGCCAGGTCACCTATTACCAAGAGAACAACAGTAAATTACTGCAGATGCATGTGTGTTCATTTTATGTCTCCTTAAACCTTTATATTCCAGAGAACTTGATTAATGATTCACGACAACTCAGAAAAATGATCCTATTTCAGGGTTTCCCTCAGTGTATTGTAAGCCTGGCGGGCCACCAGGCTTTGCTTGTGCCCCCACCAGGCTTAGCATTGTTTATGTACTTAAGTTTCTTTTTCAATGTTTGCTTTTAAGACTTTATAATTGGTCTTCAGGTATTAATCTTCCAGTCTTCCTATAACACATAATTATAAAGTGATATTTTCAAATTTCCTGTCAACTTAAGTCATTTTTTTAACTCAAAAACACTTTGCAAGTTCTGGGGGAAACCTTGCGATTCAAAACAGTAAACAAAATCTCACAATGTCTAATATGACAATTAATGACAAACTATTGAATTTCAAGGACAAAATTTATCTCCATAAAAATGTTACCTGTTTGCTGTGATTTTATCATCTATTTTTTTGTTAAGGTGTGACTACTGGCTAACTTCATGAGTTTTAAATTGAAGTAAAGTCATTAACACAACACACTAACTCATTAATGTTTGTCATACAGAATAGTTTTAACATCTTTTTTAAGAAATGAAACAGATCATCCTGCAGACGAGGTTCAGGTTGTTACAAAATGGAGGACTGGAATATTCAGTGGTTGTTTGTGAATATTTTCTATTTCCCACACTATCTACTTTGTTCTCAGCATAAATCTCAGTTCATCTTTTTTTAACCTACTCAGCTTCTACTTGGACGTGAAGACGAAGTAAACAAAATGGAGAGGATGTCCCAGTGGCACGGGGTGTTGACATAGCTGTCTGCTGCTGCTGATTTAAAGAAAGTATCATGGGAGGAATGAAGAAGAGCTCTCACTTCACTTCACACCAGGGGTTGAGAAGGATTTTGAGGGTGAAATAAATGGAGACTGAAGGGTTGTGAAACCACTGGCTCATATGAAACACATGTCCATGCATATTCACACACGGATGCATCAATTTCTTTCCTGAACAGGTTTATCACCTGATTCAAATGAGTTATGATTCAACTTATTTTCATTCTCTGAGAATTCATACAAGCTAAAAATGTATGTCTCACCATTTTTATTCACAACATGTCACAGCAAATAAAATATTGCTGTTTCCAAAGACAAATGTCTGTTTGAAATAAACTGCATAGATAAAAAGATTACTTTGATTTTGTATTATTTGATGTTTTTAGTCAAATGTGTACGACCTATAAAGGAAAGCAAAGTTGTTTTTAATAAACTTAGTAAAGACGTGATACAAGGAACACAAAAGAACTGTGTTATTGTTTTCTTACAATTTGAACCCTGAATGAAAACCACAACACAAAAATAGTTCAACAGACCTGGGATGAGCTCTGAGCTCATATGTGGCACAAGTGGCATCAATCAGCGATCAGGAGACACCAGTAGTGGCTGCAGGGGCAAAACGGTGGCGCAACAAGAAACATGTCAGGCGCATGAAAAATCATGACATTATGTTTTAATACTTGACATCAAAATCTTGCAGCAATGAATCTTTCCCTAAACTTAATCAGGTGTTTAGGTGATTACAGAAACTTTTTTTTTTTACTCGTTTAAACTGCTTGTCAGAAATAACAGCAATTTATAGTTTTATAAGTTAAAAAAAACAGAGTCTGCCATTAAACTTACCTCAGTGTAACCACTTTTGCACCATCTGCCATGCAAGTACAGCAGGATAGCAGTACCTGCTTTGGGCTGAAATGTGACGTAAACGGATGGCGATCAGGGAAATGAGGTTTTCACCAAGATAACGGAGAGAAAAGTTAGTAAAACTCAAAAGCACTAATTATATTTAGAACCACAATTCAGCTTTCTGGAATACCTGCAGGCGGCATGCTGTGGTTAATAAATCAGCTGTTCACACACATACACGCCCCCCCAACACCGCCAAGAAGCAGCTCATGCACCAGTTAATTCTGTCTTCATGCTTAGTAATTTGAAGTTACTAAATTCCACTGAGCAAAAATCAAAAGTGTATGTACAGCGTTTTGCATGAGTGTTCACACAATTAATCTTTACCACATTTTTGTGACATTACAAACACATTTCACTGTATTTTACCGTGATTGTATGTATAGACCAACACAATGTTGCACATAATTTTAAAGAAGGAGATTCAAATGGGGAGGCATGGTAGGGACAGGATCGTTTTGTGGGAAGACCTGGCATTGGATGGACACAGACGTTCACAATCCAACCTGGATGAGATGGAGCAAGATTAGTCTCCAGATCATCAAATACCTTCTACTTCACAGTAAAGTACTACTTTGTCACATGAAGTTTCTGTAAATCTACTTTAATGTGTGGCTGTAATGTTGCAAAATGGCTACGAATCTGTTTTCAGTTGCATTGCACCTAAAATTTAGACATATTTTCAGGCATCATGTCCATCACAGGGTAGGAGAGGGTCACCAAACGAAGAAAACGTCTTTGTGCCTCATTGTTATCTTAGACTGGAAGCACATCAGCTGCCGCGTTTGATTGAAAAATCAAAACCAGAGAGAGAGAGAGAGAAAGGCCAACCATCGCAGCTGAACATCAGAGCGAATGGATGAGTGTATCAGTATCCATCAGGATGAATAAATCAACACTTTCCTCTAAATTAATCTCTCTTAAGTTGAAATTTTATTTCAGATGAGCTTGGACATCTCCATGGTAACAGGAATTCCACCACAATTCCCAAGTGGGTCTAACAAGCAGCGTGTACGGACCGTCGGCGTGACACGCTTTGCGCGCGCCGCATCCGCTCTGCACCTGAGCGCAGAGAAAGGCGAAAGCATTATTCCTCCAGAAAAGCAAACAAACAAAAAAGAAAACTGAACAGGAGCTTTGACTCATTGTTCACGTGAGAGACCAAAATGTCACATTCCTCAGTGAACTGACAGCTCATGTGTTCTGATTATTCTTCATCTGCTTGCGCGCAAACACGCACGCACACACACACACACACACGCACACACACACACACACCGAGACATGCAAAGAAGCAGTGCACTTTGAGTCTCTGCTGTTTTCTTGGTCTTTCCAGTTGGCGGTGGCCAGACGCGGCAGAGCTGGCACAGCCAGAGTCAGAGTGCCAGAGGGAATGGAGCGCCACATGGCACGCTCATGGCGGGGCCAGCTGGGGGGGGGGAGGAGGGAGACATGATGGTTGAATGTGTGTGTGTCTGTGTCAGATAGGGTGGAGGTGGTGTGGTGGGGTTTTTTGCATCTTAAATTCCACAACATCTGTTCAATAGGCAGCACCCATATACACCAACGGAGCTGGTGTGTTTACAGGCAGCCGTAGGATTGGGGGTGGGGGGGAGGTTGGTGCATCCATTGTGCATGTGTGCAAGCATGTGCTTGCATAGGTGTTGTGGGAGAAGGGAGCTGATGGATTGCAGGATATCTGAAGACGAGTTTCACATTTGCTGCTCTCGGATTAGCAAGTTTCAGAGCATGACATACCGCCGAGCTCGAAAAGCAACAACAATAAGAAAACAGCACAAAAATCAAACAAGAGCTATTAAATTCCCCTCACATATGGCCGTTTTGCTCCGGGCTGATTTATGGTGTCTGACGTGAGGATCATAATTTGTAGTTCATCACAACAACTGGGTTACGAGTAATTGAAGCATCATCTTCACTCGGTCTCCATGCCAGTGAACTCACTGTGTTCTGGCTTGTAGGGGAGAACCATCATTCTGTTCTGCAACGCTGGGAGTCCGCACACAGATAGAGTGGGCAAAGAAATGAGGCAAAGGTTTCTAACCTCGCTTGATGGGAGTCAGAAATCTGATTGACCCCTCTCTTGCTGCGATGCAAGCACAGGAGCACGAAATGACACACATGTACGCATCTAGATCCCCTCCTCGTCATCCCTGCTGGCACTTTGGGGAAAAAGTGCCTCCTCCCACTCCCATTTATCTGCCCCCCACTCCACCTCACACTCCCACCCGTGGCAGTCGACGTCCCTCGCAGCGTGGCGTACCATCTGTTGCCCCCCTCCGCTCCATCCCACCCTCTCTCAACACAATCCCACCCTTCTACACCTTCCCGTGCCGTCCTGCCCATACAGCCGACTCAAAGCGCCACCAAACTTCAACGTCTACCAGTTTGAAGAAACTTACATAGACACAAATATCAGTTTAGATTATTTAGCAGCGTCTCTCTCTAAAACATTACACCTGCCACACTTATTTACTCCAAACCCTAAAGCTGCAGAAATGTAACTCCATACACCGGCAAACTGCAGATGAAGTTGTACTGCAGGAGAGGACACAGAAGGACTGCTGATTGCTCTCATGAATGTTTAATCTGTGAGGCTTTAATAGGGATGAAGTCTGTAAAATCTCCTCCAACACCTCCAGGCTAAAAGTGAAGCCATGCCAAAAGCCTAATTAAATGTTTTTTAAACCTTTCCCCTTGGAGAGGGCACAGAGCAGCTTCACCCAAAAGTGCCTCTGTGTCAAAAAGAGGATACTTAATATGGGCCGAGCGTACCTGACACAACTTCTCAAGGGCAGTTTGCTGCACTGTTATGTAACAGTGTAAACTTGTTGTAGAACTATGATTTTAACACTTAGCAACATGCAAAACCAAGTTTCCGTTGTTAAAATGCTTGAAATATTTTTGATCTCCTGTTTTATCAGATGCAAAAAGGAACATTTCAAAGTCATGAGTTGTTATTGGATTTTGAAAAATTTGAGAAGATGAGTGATTTGCTTCCTTTGGCAAATGAAGGCAATTATCTGTGATTTTATTAGTACTCTTGGTCCCGTTTGTGTTTTACATTTTCCTGTGTCACCACATCACCATTTTCCTCAGGTTTTGGACTCTAAAGTTTGAAAAACATGTCAGATTAATATATCAGGCAACTGCAGCCCATCCAAAATGCCGTTGTCAGAGTTCTGCTGGGGTTGTTGTTTTGCCCTGATTGCTGCTCTGCTGCCTTAAAGCCGCCATGCATGCAGCACAACAGAAGGTTTTTCCCCTCTCCTTACTCAGAATCCCATTTGGTTTGGTTTATATCTTTTGGTTGGGTTTTGTTAGGATGTTTTGCATTTGTTTATTTTTGGGCTATCTATGGGTTTTGCATTTATTTAATTTGTTTTCTCATTTCAGGTATTCATTTTCAAGTTTTACTACTTTAGTATAATTTAATAAATTAGGGGATTTTTCAGTAGTTCAGTTTTTCTTGGACTCAGAAAATCCTTGTGTGGGCTCCTTTAATGTTGGATTGTGGGATCTCATCCAATCTATTTGGACTAATTATGCTTGACTGGCCTCATTGTTGTGTCCAGGTTGCAGTTACATACCCCTGACTTCGGTTTCCCTGTGTTGAAGGTCATTTGTTTTTCTATTGGGCTAGTTTAAGGTGTTTTAACCAGACTAGTTTTTGGAGATTTTTGGTGTTCCGTACATATGCTGGAGGTCCATGAGGATTTTTGCACTTTTGTCAGAGAGGGTAGAAAGAGGTCTTTTGTTTTGTGACAGGTAAGTGCTGTCTGGTGTCCATAAAGTAAAAACTCATACACTATATATTCATCATACATAGTGATATCTTGATTAAATTAATTTTTGGGGGGAAATTTAAATATTCCATGTAGTGCACTGCTTGTGGATTCATTACTTGATCAGGGCGTCTTTTGCATAAGTTGCTATATCAGTGCAGTGTGGCTTGAAGGAATCAGTCCGTGCCGCCGCTGAGGTTCTAATGAAGCCCCAGGTTGCTTTAAGAAGGACCTCCAACTCAAATGCATTGGTGGATCTGGTGTCTCTCATCTTCCTATTAAAAATACTCTTTAGTTCCTCTATGGAGGACTTGTTCCCTGTGCAGAAATATCATCATCCTTGAGCCACCTACAGGTGGCAGTATGAGCAGGTTAAGTCCTCCTGGAATGAGAACTAAGTGTCTCTGTAAGGCTTGTCAGCAGAGGGAAACATAAAGCATTTTACTGTAGATGTGATAGAAAACATCAGCAGATGACATGACTGCCTAAATCATCACTGACTGTGGAAACGTCATCAAGCTAATTGGATTCTGGGCATTTCCACTCTTCCCTCAGACTATTAGGATTTGATTTCTAAATAAAATGCAAACTTTCATCTGACAAGAGGACTTAATATCACTGAGCAGCAGCTCAGCCCTGGTGAGATATCACTGTGTGTGGCTCAGTTTGAAGACCACATTTTACAGCTCATGTCTTTCTGAGACTTTCATTTTTGACGTGATCAAACGCATATCAATGCACAGTTTCCAAAATGTTCCACTTTTTTTCCCAGAAGAGTTTTGGCCTTGGTACTCTTCCACATATGTTCGCCTTTCTTACAGTTGAATCTTGAACACTGAGTGCTTCAGAAGTTATTCTGGGTCCTTGTGGCCTCATGTATAGGTCTACTCATTCTACTCAAATTAAATAAAAACAGTGTCGAACGTTTGTGCAGGTTTGTGCAGAAAAAGATATTATTTAATGTTTACAGAGGTCATCAAAGGTCAACCCTTCACCACCACACTTACAAAATCAAGCAAATTTGGTGTAAATCAACTGAGCTACAAATAATAATTCATATCGACTTTGTTCAATTTTGTTAATATTAGAGCAAAAAGCAGGCTGATCTCCAGTAAACCTTGAAGTCTTCACTAAAATCATAAAAATTATAATGGCACAAACAACAACTTTTGCTGCACAAACGTAGCACATCTGATTAACACAACTGTGATTTTGATTTTGTAAATGTGGACTGGCTGGCTGACCTTTGATGACCTCTGGAAATATTCATTAATATCTTTAAAATGGAAGCTGCACAACTTTTAACACCAGTTTCATTTAATTTGAAATTGTTGAATGGCAAACATCGCTTTGAGGTTCTGTTGGAGTAATTTGGTTTGGATGACTATTCCTGAGAATTCCTGCATGTTTTCTCCATTTGTGGATGATATTGGTAATTGGTTTGTGGGAGTTTCAAAGTCACAGAAATGGCTTAGTAACCCTCTCCTGACTGATCAGTGTGAATAACTTTTTTTCTCATCTGTTTTTGAACTTCTTCAGGTTGGAATATGAAGCCTTGCTGTTTGAGACCTACCGGCCTTCTTCGGTTTGTCAGACGGGTTCAGCCTGACCGTCGTCTCATCTCGGTATGGCAGGTGAAACTGACGTCAGCTTTCCAAAAACTCTTGTTTATCGAAATGGTTTTATTAGCACTGTGCATTCTAATTTTCTCCTAGTTATTAAAAAACAATAATGCACATGCTTTTCAACAAAATAAAATGTACTCAAAGTGGCTATTACAATAATAAGCAGTAACTCTATTAAGAGTTTTAGTTTCCTGAAACTCTCAGTATAGTCAAGTGTTATTCCTTTCCTACCTGAGGCTATAATAATAATAATAAGGCTTGAAAACTCATATTTGATAGGTGCAATGTGTTGGAGAGTGTCGCTAGATGCAGTTGGAAGGATGCGTCTCAACAGAGGAAGATGGATAGATTAACGAACGGACCACTGATGTTTGACCATTTATCTCAGGTGTATAAGGAAGAGCTCAGCAGTGACAGCTCATCCATCAGCCGCAGGGACTCCACTCAGCCTCCTGGAACAGAACCAAAACTCATTTCCATCCACTCTCCTCTCTTCTCTCCCTGTTCTTCTCAGATTTGGATCACATTTTACTTTTTGTTTCGCCTCTTTTGGGCAAACTAATAATGAAACACTTGGTTAGAAAGACTCAGATACAAAAACACTGCACAGGGTTGCAAACTTCATGAAAGTGAATGGCAGGAATCATGGGAATGACTTCGAAGAACACGTGTGCACATATATGGGGAAGAGAGAGCGAGGGCAAGGTAAGCAGCTAAACAGCAGCTGTCGACCTAATTCCTTCTCAACGCTGTGCTTGTGCTCTGATTAAGAAAGCGATCTGGCCTTTAATTTTCTCCTGACACCAGCTAATACTCTGTGTCTCAATCGTCTGGTTCCTGGTTCACAACAACGAGGCAACAGCTTGTGCAGGATGATCAAAAGAGAGCCATCAGAGAATAAGAACTTTAAATAAAAACTAAAAGTACTCCACACATGGCTACCTAACCGAACTCTGCAGAGGTGATAGCTGTGGTCAACGTATTTTTGTAAAAGGCCAGGTAAACTCCTACCCTGGATGCAAATAGAAGGACTTTTAAAAATGATGTAAAACTATTTGACCTCTAGATTTAGCAACTGCTTTTGCCACCTTTGTAGAAAAACACTGCGATTGAGAGTTTGTAATAATATACTGAGTCTTTTACATCACTGTGGATGAATTTCAGCTGTATTTAAGATTTAAGTCCAGACTTTGACTTCTTTTTTTTTTTTTCTTTAGCTACTCAGGATTTGACCTGCCAGTGCAATCTTTGTGTCGCTGCATAACTCCAGTGAGTTTGATTGTCCCACAAACTGATTGTGGGGCAATCGCAGGACTCTTCCGGTTTGCAAAGCAACAAAGCAATCCCAGACCATCACACTGCCACAGAAAAGCTTGACTTCTGGGAAAGTTGTTTCTTCTGAAATGTTGTCAGTTTTATGTCTTGATTATGGAACAGAATCCACATCTTCCAATTGGCTCTGTTTCTGTCTCACTGTGACATTCATACTGATGAAACATGAACTCTGACCTCAGATGTTTTTTGACACTATGGTTGTCATTTCTGGAGAAATTTTAGTAAGACTGTCCAAAGGTCTTTATAATTATCATTTTAAATAGGGACATTATCTGTTTTTTGCTGTTTTGACCTACTTCGTACTGTCAGACAGGTAATTGTGATTAGCTAGATACAGCTAATGCACCAAAAAAATTTATTTAACCAGATAAAAATGTATCTTAAACATTTAAGCATAACAAAAAATGACCAAGAAAATAAAAAAAATCATACAATCACAAACATTCCCAGACAACAAGTCTGTGTCCTGTTGCATCCACAGAAAATTAGAAATTAGTTTTGTTTACTCATTATTTATTATTATTTGAAAATTAATTCCATCATACTTCTTACAATATTTTCAAAGTAATGCTATTTCTCCCTTATTACAATTATGATAAAATAAATGTCGTGTTTTTACACAAGCTTTATAACAAGATGATTTCCACCTGCTAAATATGATGTGACATTTGGAGATCAAGTTAATTTTTCAGTAAACATCATAAATTGTCAGTGAATGTATTCTGCACTGTTAACCAGTAATATTGTAAGTACTGGTTTAAATACCGCAATGTTCTGAAAACGTATTGAGAAATGTTTGTTTATTCTGCCTGACTTTGTCTCGGTGTTATTTATTTTTAATATTTGCCTGCATTTACATTTGTGTCTATGTATATAACTTAGTAACATTTAAATAAGACGTTACAATCTAGAATTTAAGTAGACTTTTTACAAAAACTTTGTTACTCTCAACTATTTTTTTGAGATAACCACAATTTCCTTCCAGTTGAGTAAAGTGCTTCTGTACAATTTTAGCTACTCTCTTAAGAAAGCAGCAGATTGTATAATATATTTTTAGATTAGGACAAAACAATCCTGAAAAAAGATGGTAGCTTTGCCATTAGGAAAGCCTCTGTTGGCTTAAAGGAAATTATTTTTAAAAGATTTCTATCAAGCATTTACATTAAAAGTCACACAAATTTGCTAATTTTAAAAAATGTTTCTTTTTGACGAATCCTATTTGTGTTACGAATGCAGTTTATGAATAACTCCATCTGTTGTTCTGACCAGAAAAATTAAAATTAAAAGACAAATACAACAACATCTGGATTTGCAGTAATTCTGATCATTTGTCTCAATGCAGCAATATTTTATTACACATTCTCAATCAATGATATCTTGTAGAGTTCAGACAAAGCACACTTCACATTTACTGGCAGCCCTGAACAATATGTGAAGAACATTATGAGAAAATGTTGAAGCAACATTCCAAGACAGAACCAAGAAAGTTAAAGCGGGAATAAACAAATGGACATTCGCTCTGAACACAATTAGTTAGAAAAGTAGCAGAAAAGGACAACAAAGACAATATTTTGGAGGGACAAAAGTGTTTCCTTTAGCTCTGACTCAGACCCATAGATATGTGTTTGTGAGCCAGTCTCAGTTTGGTAAAGAAAACTGGGCCTTAGTTTCAGAAAACGTTTGTGAGACGCTTGTAGAAGGAGAAACAAAATGTCTTACCCTTATTACTAAGGAAATGTGTGCAGAGTTTTGGTCATATTTAACATAAAACAATGAGGAAAAATCTATTTTGATTTTTTTTTTTAACTACAGTGTATTTAAACATTCGGTTTCAGCTTTATGCCCAGTGCAATTAAAGTAAGTTTACATCGTACCAGTATAGAACATTTCAAAAACTTGCTGTGAAAGCAGCAAAAGAGATGAAATCAATGATTTGTAATAGGAATAAAAAATTATCATACTGTACTCAAACACAGCTTCTTCAAACAAACACTCTAAGCATAGGGGATTATTGAATTTGACATTCTCTTTTTGCTTTGTTTTTTTATAAAGTGGCAGAGTAAACATTCAGCTCTCATGATCTAGATCCGAGGATTTGCGGCAGGACAGACGCAAACACGAGAGCGAGCCATAAACCTCGGGCAAACACGAGGTGTGCGTGCGTGTCTGTCTGCCTGCCTCTCGGACTGCCATGAGGTGCGTGTATGAAGGAGAGGTGGTGTTGCTAGGAGCACCAGGTTGTGTGCAGACAGTGGTAACAGAGCAGAGACGGCAGCAGCATCAGCAGCAGTCTGGCAGTGGAGAAGAAAGGAGTGGAGCAATGCCAAAAAGATTCCCCCTGAGAGAGAGAGAGAGAGAAAAGGAAAGAGACAGACAGGAGAGGGAGAGGAAACACAGAGAGGCCATGATGGTAGTCATCACTGAAGGAGAAAAGGATACTTAAAACACTTAATCTATATATAATACTTTACATACAACTGAGAGGGTCAATTAAAAAGTAAATAGGGGCAGCAATTTAGCTTTGAGTGCTGTTCTTGCATGGATGCAACAAAAATGGCGATGAAACAGCAGGAGGGGGAAGACGGGTTAGGGGAAAAGAGGGAGACAATCTGTTGGGGCTCTTGTTCCCCTTCGCTCTTCGTGTCACCCATCAGTCAGAGAGGCTATTTCCAAGCAGTTCGCGTCACTTCCTCACCCCTTCACGTTACCCTGCTGGGTCCTCTCCCCGTTTTTCTGTTTTCTTTCTCTTTCCCGCTTCCTTCTTCTTTCCCCCCTTATTCCGCCTTTAAACGGAAAGAGCCGTGTGAACAGCCTATGCAAATGAGATGGTTATTACCCCACTGCTCATCAAGCCGCGCAGAGGAGACATTAATAGGCTGATGAATATGCATGTGAATTTGTTAATTAAGTTAATTATTCTGCTGAAAATGCATTCGTCTTCCAAGGACATCTTCCCCAGGATTTCAACCTGCTCCGCTCATTAGTCATGCGATATTTCATACACAGAGTGAGAGAGGGAGGCAGACAGTGGGAGGGAGAGCCGAGACAATGTGTTTTCAGCTGGGGCTGTTAAAGTATGGGGTAAAAATAATGCATTTCAGTGTCATCAGCCGCTCACAATGGGATGCGCAATAACCGCCCGTCATAGCAAACCATCACATTGGTTTTCAGTTATGGCACATTATGCTTAAAAAGTCCTAGCAGGAGTTTCCAGCTTCCTTTTTCTGCACTTGCTTCCACCTCACTGGTTACTTCTCCCTAATTGCTTATTAAAACCCTCTTAAATGAACTTTTTTTGCCAACTTTCCAACACATTAATTAATTGTTGTAGCCAATTAAGTGCCGTTGTGCAAATGAGCCTCATCACAAATGGTCCTATAGGGCTAACCCCTCCTTTTTCCATCTTTCTCTCCTCGTCTCTTGCTCTTCCCTCACTTCACCACCCTCCCTCCCCCCGCTCATCTTCCCAGCTGCCCCACACACTTCAAGGCAGTCGGTGCCAAAAAGCAGAAACTGTGTCCTGATAATGCTTCACTGTTTCCTGGACTCCTTCCAGGCTTTTACGCTCACTGATCTCAAACTTGTACATTGTAGGTGAAAAGCAAGCGGCTCAGTTGATTCCTTTTGTCTGGCACATTTCTACAAAGAGCATCTTAATAGGACCGATTCTCATCCAAGCACCAAGCCGTACAGAGAAATCTGTCGCTCACACTGTCTGCTTAATTTGTCTGGTGGCCACAGATTGTCAAGGAGGCTTGTACGTATCAAATAGTTTATCTCCATTCACAGCAGGTAAGATGCGAGGTTACCTAGAGAGGCTGTGAAAAAAGGAGGGTAATCAACTTCAAAGCACTCCATAAGGTTGCCAAGATGTTCGCACGTCAACATCCCGCCTCTCAAACCGAAAAACATGCTGGAGAAAGTGCTGCTAAACAAATGCTGTAAGAAAATCAGAAGAAAAAAATCAACCTCTCTCTGGGTTGATCATGCTAAATCTATGTGTGCACATGCGAAAACATGTTTAGTGACATTTTTATTTGTAAGTAAGGGCATGTATAAAGAAGCGGATGTAGCTTGACATTGCTGGTTATTCTACATTTGATATTAAAGCACCACAAATGTTGATTTTTTTTTTTGTGAAAATAATTCAAACATATAGCACTATAGCAAACATACTTTGGGACAAATTTAAAGGCACATTTTTTTTAGGTTAAATATGTCTAATTTCACTTGTGGGGTAAAACAACCACATACAAAAATGACAATTTCAATATTACCTGAAAGAAAAGATAACAGAGACAATACCAGCTTAAAGACAGTAACATAACAGATCAATGCTGTCGTAGATGGAGAACAATGTAAGAGGAAGTCATACAGTTCCTTAGCATTCAACCAAGAGTCTAACTTTGTGTTGCCAGTTGGTGACCTTCCAGTGACCTACAGTCACTGGAAGGTCTTTTCTTTTCTGGTGCTAAAAATAAAGCCAAAACTTACATGTGAATGCCAGACAGTCTTTTTGCTCTGAATATCGCCTCATTCTATGAACAAATTATCCAATTTGTCCTGGGAAAAATGTAGAAAAACAGGTGGTTATGTTTTTTTTTTTTCTCAGTCTGTCAGCTTAACGTCACACGAAGAGCAATTAACACTAAAAAAAAAACACTAAAACATTTCCCACACAAAAATGGACGTACAAACATCAAACAGGACATTCTGTCCTTTGCACGTTTATGTTTTTGAGTTTTCATTTTACGATCATTAGGAAGGGGATGCTTGCACTTCTGATTATCTGTTAGGAAATCTATGTGGGTCGCCTTATTTTGGTGTTAATTGCACCGAAATACTCCAAACTGTGCAGCAATAGTCCATGCTAAGATGATAAAACTCAAGCTAGCATAGCTAACCTACTCTCTACTTTCTTGATATATATTTTTTAATTAAAGCTTTTCATTGACCTGTGAAGTGTGACCCCTTTGGACCTCGTTATCTTGTTATCGTAGTGTTGACCACATCAAAACGTTGCATCCCCTTCTCAGATTCTTTGCTTGATTGCGTCTTTTCCTCGACCACCGATATTTATGCAAAGCAACAGCGCATGTGGCACACAGGAAGTCATGTGATGTCCAATCCACTAGATCACTGAGCGGACTGTGCATTCAACTAAAGCTGTGTCATTCCGGTGTGACCTTGGTTTTAAAAATTGCAGACTATTACCATCTGAAAGACAAAGTCAGAGTACAGTCTCACTCCTCAAAATCTGAGCGTGTTTTTATTTCCAGTGGTTTAGATATTTGTGATATTTTCTCTGCTTGCCTCTGTAACTAATTGATCAGGAAGCTGCATCTGAATTAACATCTTGCTGAAAGAGTCCAAACCAACAGCATGAAGTCCTAAAATCACTGTTTGTAAACAGGTAGATTTTATGAACTTCAAAACTTACAATAAAATATTGAATGTTCTCAGTCCTACAGACAATTTGTTCAAAAACAGGAGAAGGTAGCATTTAGTTTTTTAGCTCTGGAACTTCCTGATAACATAAGATGTGCAGAAACTGCTGGGACTGAAAACATTTTAGTTTGCTGTTGTTTTGAATAGACCTCTCTTTACTTTTGTTCCTTCTTTGCGCAATCAAAGGTTCCAGAGTCGTCACGAGAACAGAGCCAGACTTTCTCACCAGCTTGTTGAGCTTTTTTAATCTCAGTGGTTATGATGATTGCAGAAGAGATTGTACTCTCTGCAGCTGATCTATAAAATATATGTGGCATCTCAGTAGTAGACGACTCAGTTCCTTCTTGTTCACTGTTGTGCCTCCGTCCAGCCTGTTATCCAGGTGAAGTCAGAGACATTGATACACCTTGACCACCTCCATGTTTTCCCCCGTGACGGAAAAGGTTTGGGATATATTTCTATCAACTGAAATCTACAATCATCTCTTTTGTTGTTGTCACATTCAAGATGAAATGATTTTTCTGCACACAACACTTGCATGCTCTCCACTCAGCATTTTGACCATCTGTGATCCACCCAACCATTTCAGAGTCATCTCAGTATTACTGCAGAAGTCAGAGGGAAACGAAGTGGTGAGAGTACAGACCTCTGTGGTGCTCCTGTGCTTTGGACAACCTGGTGAGACATTCAACGCTTCAAAACACTTTGAATTCCCTTTCACTGGTATGAATGGTGCTGTACTAATTTGCTTTGTCTAATTTGCCTCTCTGACCTCGTATGATGTTATATTGAGACAATAGTGGTGAGATTAGCGTTTCCTGTGGTTTGAGCCATCTGTTTTAAGACACTTTGATCATTTTAGCACTGGAAATATATCTTTGTGATAATGTTTCCTCTGATTTGCTTCATTCTGATGCCCCCTCTAACATAAAAGTGTCTACAGAGCCTTGCAAATGTATATTTACTTCTTTTTCTTTCAATTTAATTACAATCAATGTGATTTATTGTTATTTTTGTGATAACCCCATATAAAGTATCTTGTAACTTGTCTGAATTCATACAACATGAATGATGTCACTACATCATAAACCGGAACAGCATTAAAAACGTACAGAAGTCGAGATGCTAACCAGGTTTTAGGCTAGGCTACATGATGGTAGCTGGTTACTGGTTACTGGTGGTTGGACACCAGTGATAGCCATTATGACCATATCCTTTCTTGTTAAGTGTTATACAATAAAATATCAAGTTTGGTTTTCACCCATATCTGTTTGTGCAGCCGACCGTGCAGCACCCTGTGACCATTTTCACTGCGAAATCAACTCAATAAACGCGGTATTGTGCGTTTTTTGACAGGCTTTAGGAGCGCACAGGTTGTGTCGACGTCCATCATGGTGACGTTTCGAAGAGTATGACGTCACGTGCAAATGGTTTTGCCTCGACCAGTTTTCCACACTGAGAGGAAGAAATTTTACCACGCTGCTTTTCAGAACAGTTCAAACTCAGACTGGATCAGGTGCTTCTGCTTAATTTCATGTCTTTCCATAGATTTCCAGTTGGATCTAATCCTGGACTTTGACTGGGCCATTTTAAATGGTTTTATCTGAACGATAACAGCTGTAGGTCAGTTAACAATGAACTCAATGAATAATCTTCTCAGTCTGTTATTTATCTATTTTGCACATCATTCCAAAGCCTTTTCAATGCTTACTGCATTAAAGCTTAGTATGATTGTAGTATTAGTTTTTTAAGCATTTTCTCTCAATGCTTCATCTAACTATGCATAAGCTTATTACATAGTAAAATATATGTGATAAACCATGGAGCTCCAAAAATCCATGTAAATTCAGCATTATGCAGAATCAACCTTCTCAACAGTTTGTTGTTTTTCTTTCTTTGAGACACTTAACATGCAGTCTGTTGCTAAACTAACTAGAACATTTCTTCCTCATGTTAACAACATTGTGTGAAACAGTTCTCAGCACTGGCGCTGAACTTTCTCTTTTTTTGCCTCGTGTCTAGCTTTGGCCACTCTGCTGCCATCCAGACATGGCACTGATACACCCACCATAAAGATTAGGGGAAGATTTAGCTCTTGTGCCAGCCTCGCTCCCTGTGCCATGCCATCCCTCGGCACAGCGGGGGGTCCCGCTTGGCATGGCAAGGTGAACTAGCCTCTGATTGATGGGCAAGGTTTCAGCCTGCTACTGTGCTCCCTGAGGCTCGTGCCTCCTTTTCCTTTCTCCCACTGCTGTCTTGGCAGCACCGTCCAAATCCTCCTTCATACCAGGCAGCCAGCTAAAGCTCCTGGTGGGCACATCAATTACAGAGTGGCACCTCCCCTCTTTTCTCGTGTCTATCTGTGGGTCTGTCTACTGTCTCAGACGATGCCAATCTGGTCCCTCTCCATCTCCTCTGCCTTCTAAAGCTGTCTCTTGTGACTGTTGTTTTAAACTCCTGTTCATAAATACAGCTTCACACAAGCACAAACGCACATGTATTCATGCACACACTTTCTGCTCTCTCTCACAAGCAGGTCAAAATGGTAGGTGGGAAAACCCTCCCGAGAGAGCACTCATTGCCACAGGCTCAGCTGTACAATAGGCTCAGGTGTGTGTGTGCAGTATGTGTTTGTGTGTGTAAGGCATGGCTGCCTTAGTTTATTTCATTGGACTGTTTAATTAGTCTAAATTTTTTTTTTTTTCTGTTTGTTTAATTTAATGGTAAAAAAAAAAATACAATCATTGGCCATCATAAAAATATTTTAATATATCACATTTAGTTCAACTTGACTTAAAATTTGGTTGCTCTTCATGAAACATGAATATTTACTTGCAGCACTGCGCCACCTACAGTGTTCATGAAGAAACTGTCTTTAAACAGTGCTTCTTTTTCCCAATGGATTGACAGGTGGACGGATAATAAAAGCTAATATAATATGATATAAAATAATATAATATAATATAGTGTGTCATACAAAAATGAAGTAAAAAGTGAATTTAATAATCTGTCTTTTTTTTAATGAATGTATTTTATTGTTAAAAGCAATATAAAAAATTGGAAATCACTGCTTTTAAAAATAATGTACAATTATTTCAGTTTTTAATCAGTTATTTTATGCTTCCTTTGATGAAGTGCACATCTATCTATCTATCATCTATCTATCATCGATCTATCATCTATCTATTTTAAATTACCTGATGAGTGACAAAAAATTTTTTAATGTGTTATTTGCATGGATTAAAATAACTATGGCACATGACTATTTTACTTTTAGAGGTATTTACGCTCTCGTTTTGAATTGCAATTACAGCATAGATTAATTTAATCAGTTAAATGTTTGTACTTTGTTGTGTTTTTATTAGAATTGTCTCTCCTTTGGATCTCTGTACTTATGCTGCCTTTGTGACAGCAGAAAATGAAACATTTTATGTAATTTACCGCATTTACACAGTTGGAGTCATTGATTACACGTGTTTCTTTTTTTTTTTTTTTTTAAAGATTTCAAAATTATGTACAAGTGTAGATGAGGCTGAAGTAAACTTCTAAGTAAAAGCGTGTGCGCGCTACGGAAGCCCGAGAGGAGAGAGTGGGGAACTCGAAGCGGGCTTCCAGAAAGGAAACAATGGCGGCTGGGCCTGGTGTTTCTATGCAGAGCGGCAGTCCTGCCAGAGAACTTTCTATTTCGGTTCAGCAAGGATCAAGTCAGACTTTCGGAGAACGAGTAAAAACAGAAGATGTGACAGGTGCGCACCGCTGTTATCTTTATTTTTTATTGTAGTTTTAAAGAAAGTAGCAGCGCTAGTTGAAGCTGCTAAAGCTAGCTATCGCTATCAGTTAGTCCATTCGAGAGTAAGTGCTGCTAATCTCTTTCCTGCTGTGTCTTCCAAATATAAAAAAAAATACATTTTACAGAGCAGGAAATCGTAAAAAATAAGATTAGTCAGCCTATTTTGTTGTTAATCATTATTTAAGTTATCGGCTAACAAGCTAACAAAACTTTGTCTAAACACCATGATTAGCACAAGACAACAAAAAGATACGAAAGATAAATATCTGTTCTACGAAACCATGTTTTTGCAATTATATTCAACTTTTAATATCTTAAAAATGTTATGACACATTGATATAGCTGACAGTCGCACCTATTATTTGAATTGATGAATGTAACATGATCAGTTGTTAGTTTGCCCTGTTTTTTCTTAATTTAATCTAATACAACCTTATTCTAATAATGTATTTTCTTAAATAATGTTCTGATCATCTAGTTATCACAGAAGATGGAAAATAAACTCAATTGTTGTCATTGTTTGAGGCAATGAGTGCTTGTGGAAAACGTGTTTTGTTCAACAAAAATGAACTTTAACATCAACTTATTTGACCATAAATTGCATATTTAATAAAAGAGATTAGAAAACATTTTTTGGAATATATAATTTGCAAAGGTTGTAGATATGTAATATATAACTCTTAACCAGCTATTTTAATTTAAATAAGTATATCACCCTTCTATGAAGTTCTTCAGTCAAGTCAGCTTTTTTAGAAAGTGTATTTTAGTTGAACCTTTGAATTACTAATTGGTAACTAAGATTGTCTATAAGTCGTCAAAATCCCTACAGCGAGTGTCCCAATCTATTCTGTAGTTTTGTCAAACTGCAGAAAATGTTGTGATGCTACAATAGGCAGCAAGAGTTGTTTCTTTTCTTCTAAGATGTAAATTGTATTTTATAGAGGATCAAACTCTTTTTTCAATCGGTTTCACATGCAAATTAATTTTCAACGTGGTTTCTGCAATGAAATGACGGTGTCAACATTCAAAATATGTAAATAATTGTGCTGCCATATGTGACTAAAATGCTTTTCTTCAGCCAGTATTTAATGTCTTTTGTTTTTATTTATTTATTTTAAACTTTCTCTGTTCTTAGAAGCAGAGAAGCAGAGTCGCATGGCTGCTCTGCTGGAGAGGCTTCATGCTAAACACAATGCTTCGCGGCCATGGGAGGGCACCATCAATGTTGTGCGTCAGGCAATGGTGAGACGGAGGCAGCTTTCACTAAACTATCTGAAAATATGCAAAAAAATGTAGTTTCTAACAGTTTCTAACCAGTTGATATGAACTTTCTAGTGACGTGCTTCAAGCTCCTGTTGTGTAATTTGTTTTATCAAAAGAATGTTTGTCATTTTACCATTTCTTAAGGCAGGTGAAAATACATCCTAGTGGCAGAACTGTGGGCTGAACGAGTTAAATATTTTTTTGTCTGACAATCAAAGGGTGTAGGCTGTTTGGGAATTTTTCCACATTGTCTGTGAATTCATGTTGTTTGAAAAACTTGGCAAACACATTTGGAAATAAGAAGCCTTGAAAATTAATGTTGTCCCACTGCAATGCCAATACTTTACTTATTGAGCTTATTACCAAGATACATCGATCACGATGTGTTATTAACTGTACTAATATGCCATTGTAGTAAATATATGATACTACAGTTTAGTAGAAAATCAAATCTGTTAGACAATAGGTCTCATCTACAAAATCAGTTTTTTCAGTATCAGCATGTTGATCTTTTTCTGACCACTTTATGTCTCAGGAGAAACGCGGTGTGATGAATGAAGCAGGCCATCAGCTCCTGCTCAACTGTTTGGAGACCCTGCAGAGAGCTTTGAAAGGTATGAGGATGTTGATCCACAGGAGATTTTTATTTCAAATTATTACATTTCCATTTTTGGTTAGCAATGAAATTGCGAAGCTTAAGAAAATGGATGCACCAGTCAGAGCTTTCTGATAACAGTTTTTTGAGTGCAATTTTAGACAGTTTTTTTTTTTATTCTCTGCTCCATATTGAATATATTTAATTTTGTTTCTAAAAGATTATTATCTACAACTTAATATTTGAGGAAAAAAGGTCTGATGTGTTAAAATGTCAAATCACTCATTCTTGTATATAAAAAGCTTTTTTTATTATATTGCGAATTATTTACATCAGAAAGAAATTTTCTGTAAAAATGGTCAAAAACATTTGATTTACAGTAAGTGACTTCTACCTCCCACCTGTGGGTGACAGTATTTCTTACTCTAACTTAAAGAATAAAAACATCAAATCAAACACTTTGATTTTTATTCCAAAAAGTCACAAAAAAAATAAGAAAATCCTGTAGGGACTGTAAAGATGCTTAATAATATTATTTAGTGTTGAAGATTAATTGATATTTTAACAGTTTGTGAACAGATTTTATAAATGCATATTAGCCCAACTGGCCCTTTAAGAGCATTCATGATCTTGATTTGGCCCAAAACGAAAATGAGCTTAACAGCCCTGTTAAAGATCTTTCACTGTTTGAAAAAGGATAGATTTTTAGTTCTTGACTGGCTGATCACAGATCAGAGAAAAACGAACATATTCCAACTTTTTTCACAAGGATGTTACTTCACTCATGACACGTCACTTGGCATGTCTTTTCCCAGCTTTTTATCTATTTCATGGTCATTTTTAAAATTTTCTGATCCTCTTTTTTCCAGTCTCGTCTCTCCCCTCCATGACAGATCGTCTTGAGTCTATTGCTCGGCAAAACATGTGAGTGTCTCACACTTTTGCTTCATGTTTTACTTAATTCTTGCTATGTTTCTGGTGTAATTATTTGCTACCTGTCTCTGTAGGTTGGGCTCTCACCTCAGCCCAACAAAAACAGAGTGCTACATCACGTCCGATATGTTTTATGTGGAGGTCCAGCTGGACACTGGAGGCCAGCTTGTGGACGTCAAGGTTGCTCATCAGGGAGAAAATCCCACGGTTGGTATATTTGACTTTATAAAAAAATTCTGGTGTCATAATGTCTAAGAACATAGAAGTTAGACTTTTTATAATACCTTATATGTATAAAGTAATATTGCTTTTATCTTGATTTATTTCAGAGTTGTTCTGAACTTATTCAACATCTAAGGTTGGTACAAGTAACAAGTTCAAACCTTTGATACTTCAACATAAGGAGCAATGCAGATGAACTAATGCTTTGGTGTAATTAATGACAGCCATTACGTCTTTTTTCTGTAGTGAGAAGAACTTTGAAGCCTTTTCTAAGCATCTCAAGGGACTGGTTGATTTATACAGACTTCCTGGTGACAAGTAAGTTCCTTTGCAGACTATGAAATGGTATTTAAATTAAGTGTTTTAAATCGATACCAGAACCTCTGGTTTAAATCAAAATCTTCAATATGATTTGTTCTTGCTGGCTTGGGGTTTTGCTGCAAACCCTACACACTCAATATAACATTTTCTTTTGAGATCAAACTGAACAGGAAGAGAAGTTGTCTTCTTTTTCTCCACAGTCTTTTAAAAGTATGGAAATAAAATGCATATGTAGGTCTGGAAAAGTGGAAAATGTAAATAAGAGTGTGGAAAAGTATTTATATTTTCATCCAAATATTTTCCTTTTTAATGTCTCTTTTTGTATTCCTTGATTTCGCGTTGACATTTTAAACTGTGTTAAACCCCTTGTTAGCAGTTAGCTAACTTAGAAAGCATAGATCATTTTTACATTAACTTGAGATTTCCAGAAGGTCGTCAACATTTTGACCTTTTTTGAATTTATAATTAAACACCTGCTGGAAATAGCTATTTAATATCTAATGCGGCATGATCAAAAATAAATACTTTGTTTCATTGTATTCTGTTTTTCTAGAAACACATTTAATCCTATTACTTTGACTAACTTTGTGTTTCAGTAAACTGAAAACAAAGATGTACATTGCACTGCAGTCTCTGGAGCTCGATCTCACCAAAATGATGACCATGTTTAGGTAAGTTAACAGAAAATCTCTTTGTCACCTTAAAGATTTCTCTCTATATTTTTGATTTCACGGCACAGTAGCAGCCAGAAGATTGTAACATTACAGTGGATGGTGAAGCAGCCTTCTGCATTCCTTGTCAGATTTTAAAAATGATTGTGACCTAAGAGATTTCTTAGTGTTGACTACTATAATGCCATGTCATGTTTAGTGAGTTGGTTTCATTTTGTGAAATATATGAATAGATATTCGTCTGGGTAATTGATCACTGTTTGGATAATTCTTGCTTTTTTACTGTCTTCATAGGTTGGCAACAAACGCGAATACAGTTGAAACTATTCTCCATGGGAGTGTTGGCTGGTTGACTCCCAGGAGTGGTGGAAATCTGGTCTCTCTCCAGTGCTACGTGTCCCCTTATGACATATTTGAAGTGGAAACTGGCTCCCAGCTCAGCTTAACGGATAACAATGGCAAGTCCGGCTTTCAACAGTGCTACTCTTAGACTTAAAAAGTGTGAAATAGGCTTTCATCGTCTGTTAGGTGTGGAAGAGTATCAAAAATGTCTTATAAGACCTCATAGTGTGGTTTACATTAAAATTCAATGTTTTATTTTTGATTTGCTCCATGACACCAACATTTTACCCACTGGTATTTTGTTTTTTGACGGTACATGCACACAATATTAAGAATATCAAGAATGAATATGGTAATAATGATATGATTTGTGACAAATAAGGAACTAAAAAGCATTACTGTCTTTGTGCTAAGCCAAATCTATCAATGAGGATTTCCAATTTAAAAGTATGGCACTTCTGAACACTCATTAAAAAATAAAAAGGAGCAACTTAACTGCCTTTTTGGTCTCTAGACAACATTAAATTCAGATTAAACTGAATTTTAATCTGATTAATACATTCATAAATAGTGTCTAAAATGCCAAACAAAACATTGAAACTGCTATTTTTATGTATACAAATAATAGTGGTACCAGAATTTACAAAATTGGCTTTAAAAAATCTACCTTTTATCTCTTTCATCCATTCCTTATTTAAAAAGTCCAAATAGATTTTGAAATAGAGTTGACTTAAGTTAGTTCAGACATCACAGGTAGCAAAAAAAACCCGATATTAAACACTAAAATCTGGACCCAATTTAAACAAATTGGTTATTTGTGGACTGTACGGATAAAAATATATCCAGGCAAGTTTAAGAATAGGAACGCTTTATGGAGAAAAAGAAGTCCTCCATGTCCATGGGGTCATCTTCACTTTCAACAAAAGCAGACAGTTGGTCTCTGCCTCCCATTTCAGCATCTGAACGTTTTAAAACTGTTTAAAAAAAAGAGTTTAGTCTGTGGAAGAACGATATTATGTAATACAAATAAAACATGTAGGAGCCCTGAATATGTTGATTGTTGGTGAAATATCCTGGCAAACCTTTCACTTATCTCTGTTTGCTTTTTATAGTTCCACGTTCCCTGGGTGTCAGTGTCTCTGTGACAATCGAAGGAACTTCAGCTGTGTACAAGCTGCCAATTGCTCCACTCATCACCGGATCCCATCCTGTGGATAACAAAGGGTAAGGGAGCGTTTCTTATTCTGGCTGATATGCATAAAAACACATTGTTTGGATATGAAAACATTCAGTCTTAGAGAAATTGGCATCATATATTTACTTTCTGTTCTATGTTAAGAACACCGTCCTTTTCCACTGTGAGCAACTCCAACAGCGTGGATCTGCCAGCCTGTTTTTTCCTCAAGATGAACCGCCCCATGCCGTTCTCACTCTCCTTTATTCAGAGGCTTGGCAATGCTACTTGTGAGTTTACTTTCATAAATACATTCATTTGGTTGTAATGAATTAGTTTCCTTTAAGGATTTAGGCCTAAACCTTTCCTCTTTTTCTCCCCCCAGCAATCCCAGTGTTTGAGACGCCACCTCCCCTCTCAATCCTGTACCAGCTAATTGTCCAGAGTCAACTGCAGCTCCTAGAAGAGGGTAGTGCTATACCAGCTACCTTAAACAACATGCACTTTTATTCTGTAAGCTGATTTGTGCTTTCTATTTCTATTATTTGTTTATTTTAATAACTTCTGGTCAAAGTTTCTTCTCCTTCTCCTCAATTGCCCTGTTTTTGTACACATTTACATAATATTCACTGAACACAGTGAATATGTTTGACATTGTTAAATCCATTGGCATAAAATGTTAGGTTTTTTTATTCTTTCCCAGATCTTACCAGACCAGCATCACTGTTATTTTCTAAATGGTGATGCACCGGTGCAAGATGGCCACTCATTACAAGGAGCAATGGTGTCCAAGATTCCCTTCCGCCACCCAGCGCAGGTTCCTCTCTTGCTGGATATCATTCGCCACCAGGCAGCATACAACACCTTGATTGGCAGTTGTGTCAAACGAACATCTGTCAAGGAAGGTAAGTAACAAAGAGATGCCTACCTGTAACGAGCCAACAAGCTTCCTTCCTTCTTTTTTTTTCATCTAAAGCAGCGTCTTTTGTTTTGTTTTTTTCAGACAGTGCAGGGCTTCTGCAGTTTGAAGTCTGTCCTCTCACCGACTCCAGTTTCAGCGTCTCTTTCCAGCATCCAGTCAATGAATCTTTAGTCTGTGGTGAGGAGCCGCTTTTACATTTTCAGCATTTTTTCGAAGCATAAAATTCTAATCGCATTTCATTTAAATCCTTGTATAGTAATTTCTACCATTGCATGTCAGTTGAAGAATCAGCAGTTAACACAATTATACAATATCTTTACTCACTCTAGGGTTGCAAACTATAGGGTTTATTCAGTTTTCTTGGCACAGAAACTAAAATTGCAAGACAAATTCAAATACTGTTGCCTGTTTCAAGTTCTCTTTTCTTTCTGACCTCTTTTTTGTAGTTGTGATGGAGGTGATTGACTCGAGACAAGTCTCCTGCCATCTGTATAAAGGACCATCAGATGCTTTGATCTGCACTGATGAATTCATTACTAAGGTGGTCACAAGGTGGGTTTTTCTCCTCATTGATGCATTAGTATTGAAAAGTGTGTTTAGTAGTAATTGTTTCCTCACCACTGTAGATGCATGTCCATTCCTGTTACCATGCGGGCCATTCGGAGGAAAGCTGAGACCATCCAGGCCGACACTCCGGCTCTCTCATTAATAGCGCAGACAGTGGAGACCATGGTGAAGAATAACCCTCCTCCCTCTGGTAGTCCTCCATATAAAATGGTGGGAGGAGACGGGACCAACCCAATGGGACTACCTGGGCTTACTGGTGGCAATACACCCACAGGTGGAGGACCACCTGGAGGACCTAATTTTGCAGGTCCAATCACGACTCTCTTTGGAATGCCCCGCGCAGAAAGGCAAGCTCAAGGAGAGTGCCTTACTCCAGGGGGGTTGACCGGCCAACAGCCGCTGCCGCAACAACAGCAAGTCCATTCAGACGACTACAGTAAAGTCACACAGAATCCCATTCTGACCAGTTTGTTGCAGATAACTGGAAATGTTGGTTCCAGTCCCAGCTCCCAGAATGCTCCACAACCGCATCAAACTCCGCCACCAACCTCATCCCCTGCCAGCAACACAAAGAGTCACCCTATGCTGATGAATCTGTTAAAAGACAACCCCACACAAGATTTTGCCGCACTGTACAGCTCGAGTCCCTTAGAGCGGCAGAACTCTTCATCTGGCTCTCCACGAACAGACAGCATGGGTGGTGCCTGTCCCAGTGGGAACACCAAGGGGAAGAAGAAGCGTCCTCGGGGTCCTGAAAAGAGCGGCGTGTTGCCTGGAGTGGGTGCAGGTGGTGGCCTAGGCATGAAACCGCAACCAGGATCCTCAATGCAGCAGCACCTCCAGCACCACTCCGTTTCTCATGAAGATGATTTCCACCGCAAGCTTCTCTCGATGGATGTTGATGCTTCTCAGAATTCAATATTTGACGTGAACCTTGCAGGCGATAGCCTGGATACACACCACAGCATAACGCCAACACTTAGCCAGTGCGGAACGCCGCCACCAGGCTCCGGTATGGCTTACTCACAGTCTCATGTCCAATCTCAGCAGCAGCAACCTGGTTCTGTACCACCTCGCATTGTCCGCCTTCCCAGTTCTGACAGCATTGGGCCTGATATCACAGAAATCCTACAGGAGTTACCAGAGCAAACAGGAAAAGGTAGCGGTGGCAGCCATGGGCAACCGGAGGATGGAGGTCCTTTGGGCACCCCCATCCGTGACTCCTCCAGCTCTGGCCAGGGTAGTGCAGTGTTCGACTCAGCGGACATTTTCAATACCAACAGCAATGAAAACCCATTTACAGACGCAGCCGATCTGATTGCAGAGGCGGCTGCAACTGCTGCCACTCCCAACAGTGACTCCTCCTCCACTAACTTCTTTCCTGATGCATCCGACTTCAACCCTGACTTGTTGACCTCAGGACATGGCTTTTCACAAAGCTACTTTGACGACAGCTCCCCGAGTGCTGATGGAGATATGGACTTGGTCAAGGGATTTGGGGGAAGTAGCCAGCAGAACACTCCTTCAGGAACTCCACAGAACCCTCAACATGGACAGAGTACTCCAGAGCCCTCACTCAAGGACCCATTTGATATGGGGATAATCTTTGGAGGTAACAGTGGTGGTGGTAAACCACTTCTAGGGCAAGCTCCTGACTTAATAGACACACACAGCGGAGGGTCTCAGAGCCCCCTGATGATGGGACTTGGTGGTGCATGTTCGGATTTTAAAACTACAGAATCAAAAGTCAAACCAGGACTCATACGGCCAAAGGATGACAATGGGGGAAATGGAGGTAGCGGTTCTGGGATGGGAAGCAGCTCAGCAGAGGGAAAACAGATCAAGCGCAGCAGGACTCCATCCAGTGAAGGAAAGTCTAAAGATAAGCCCCCCAAACGCAAAAAGCTTGATCCTGATGGAAAGTCTCCTTCTCACAGCTCAGGAGGGCGACCTTACACGCCCCCTAGTGGTGGTTCTGGCTCTGGAGGAAGCATAAGTGGCGGAGGCTCCAAGTCTCCCGGTAGTTCTGGGCGCTCGCAAACTCCCCCAGGAGGTGCCACGCCCCCAATCCCTAAAATCACCATTCAGATCCCAAAGGGCACCATAACTGGGGGGAAAACGTCCTCCCATAGTGGATACACCTCCAGCAGCTCTGCAACTAGCAGCACAGGAGGTGTAGGGGGGACAAGCAGCAGCAAAAGCCACCATTCACACTCCTCTTCCTCTGGGAAGATCAAGTCCAAAGAAGGGTCTATGACACAAAGCAGCAGCTCCAAGCCCGGGAGTTCAGGAAGTGGAGGGGGGCAGTCGCAAATGAAAGGATCCTCTCAAGGTATGGGTGTTGGCAAACCGGGATCGTCCCCGATCACTAAACACGGTCTGTCTGGGCCTGGGGGTGCTGGAGGTGGAATGGGAAGTGGAAGTAAAATGAAGCCTCAGGGAGGTAAACCTCCAGGTTCACTTATGAATCCAAACATAAAGCCTAACATCTCGCCTTCCCATTCCCGTTCCAGTAGCTCTGGTGATAAGCTCTCCTCTCCAATGAAAATGCAGCAATCCCAAGTTCCAGGTACTCCTCCATCTTCCAAAGCTAAGTCTCCAATTGGATCAGGAAGTGGCAGCTCAGGAGGATCTAAGTCGTCTTCTGGTGGAAGTTCCCAAAAACCAGGTGGTGGAGGTTCTTCTGGTTCTACATCTTCCTCCTCTACCTCATCATCTGGTTCCATGAGCTTCTCCAGTGGATCTCAGTCGCAGTACTCCAGCGGTGGAAGTGGAGGGGGAGGAGGAGGCAATGGAAGCGAAGGAAATGGTGGCGGAAGTGGTGGAGGTGCGGGTCAGAACAATTCAAATAACCCCAACGCCAAAGGGAAGTCTCCCAGTAGAAACAAGAAGCCTTCTTTAACAGCAGTCATAGACAAACTGAAGAGTGTGGGCAGCGGAGGAGTTGGGGAAGACGGCTGTGAGGTGGGGACTCCAGTAGGAGGTCCTGGATCGACATCTACTCCTTGTGGGCCTGGAAATGTTCCGAGCGGTCCTCCGAACATAGGTTCTTCTAAACATTCCTCATCCTCTCAAAGCGGAGATTATAAGCGGGAAAAGTCTGACAAAGACGGAAAAGCAAAAGTGATGGTAACAGGTGGTGGCAGTGGAGATAAAAAAATGATGGACCCAAAAACTAGTGGGTCAGGTGGAACCACCCTGGCCAAAATTATCATTAGCAAACCAGATGGTGGCTCGCCAAGCATCAAGGCCAAAGTCACTCTTCAGAAACCCGGAGAAGGTTCTGGAGAGTCAATGCGTCAACAAATCTCCGGCCTCAAAGCATCCCCTCTCTTTAGTGGCTCTACTCCAAAGCACGACCGATCGTCACCAAGCCACAGCCGCTCTCCAGGCTACACCCCTCTGAACCAGGACAGCGAGAGCGAATCGGGCAGCAGCTCGGTGGCTGAGAAGTCCCACCAGAACAGCCCCAGCTCAGATGATGACCAAACAGTGAGGCCCCTTCCGCCCCAGGACTACATGAGCTCCATCCCCCTCAGCTCGGGCGAGAAACACAAGAAGCACAAGAAAGAGAAGAAGAAACTAAAGGATAAGGAGCGCGAGAGAGACAGGGACCGGGAAAGGGACAGGGAGAAGGAGAAAAAGAAGTCCTCCATGACCATGGGTTCCTCTTCACATTCAACAAAAGCAGACAGTTGGTCGCGGTCTCCCATTTCAGCATCAGATTCATCACTCTCCATGCTTGGTTCGGATCGTCCATCACGGTCCAGCCCGATATATATGAGAAACGAAGACGATGACCTTATGGACTCAGCACTCACAGGAGACTTTTAAATCTGCTCTTTAAATCTACAGCATAACACTCTTATAAAAAAATAATTTTTTTAACATTTTGTTAAAACTGCCACTATGTCCTGACAGTATGGCATTAGATAGATAATCTGTGGAAAATGTCAAGCTCCTCCAACTCTTCTCTAAGCTATTAGAGCGGTCTGAAAAAATACATCTCTCCCAGTTAAAAACAATCAGTCACAGCCAGGGGGAGCATCTTGGCTTTGTCAGTCAACCTTGTGTATGTGCTGCTAAATATGCTAATGGAAGAGAAATAACTTACCATTCCAGGACTACCGTTAGCACGTTTATCTGCCATGCTAACTAGCTTTAGCATTCAAGACAGGAAGGCGATGTAGCATGACAATACAGAGGCATGATTGATAGCTCTCTTTCTGGCTCTGGTTGGTTGTTTTTACTTAGAACTGGGAGCACTGGGAGAAAGCAGAAGAACTTGAGTTTTTTTCACAGATTTTCTATTTCACAACAAAGTGATAGTTTTAATAAATATGTAAATGAAAAACATTTTTATAAAAGGTGTATGCTGTAGCTTTAAAAGCATTTTATGTACAAACTTAACTTTTATTTATTCAGCTAAAGCCACAAAAATTGAACATGTCCCACTAAAGCTGTACTTTACCACCAGTGTTTACTGTACAGGTTGTGTTGCATCACGAATGGGATGCCAGTTTTTACAGCGGTGGACAATGGAAGTGGCAGCTACCTTTAGCTTCACTACAGAAGTGGTTTTAACAGTGTGCTTTTTAAAGAAATGGACTTTGCTTCGGAACATTTTATCTGTAAGAACATGTCTTGTTGCATGTTCATTTGACATTGTTACCATGTTGTATGCTGTCCAAAAAGATAGGAAAAGATCTGATGTAAATGTGTTAAAGCAAGAATAAAAGTTTTTGCTTTTTAATTTTTAGGTGAGGATGGCTGTTAGATTATTGATTTTTAACCTTCCGGTGTATTGGTATAAGAACAGAAGGAGGTTTCAGAATATGATTGAAACCTCAGTTTTTTAAAGCTGGAAATAAATATTTAACTTCTTACACATTCCTTTATTCACCAGACTTGATTACTAATGCAGCATCTTGTAAAACTAACATAAATATTCTTGTCATACCCACAAAATATGCATTTGTTAAAGATTTCACGTGGTGAACCGACAAAGTAGAGCATAGAGTAGTTAATGTAAAGCAAAACAAATACTTTTGTGCTCCCCATTGTGGCTACAGTTTGAGGAAACCAAAGTGAAGATTAATTAATTACATTTTAACTGTTTGACACTAGAGGGCAGTAGAGTACCAGGCCTTTGAGCTGCATCGTGAGTTTAAACAGGTCACGTCTTGCAGAAGGTAACTTTACCAGATTAAATTGATTTCCACATTTGAAATAAATTTTAAACGAGAAATGAAAAAATATGGTGAAACATATTTAAGTATGAGAAAGATGTATCTGGTTGTACTCCAGAAAGTCCTAAATTCAATCTTATTAAATCATCACCAAGGAGATGGTTCACAGATTAAAAACTGAAGCTGTACAGGAAGTTTAATCTTAGTATGGATGTCTTAAACGTTGCAGGACTCATTTTTTCGATGGTATAAGGTAAAAAGACATTTTGTGCTTTGATCGTGAAGGTTGCTGAAGTGACTCCCTAGAGACCGCTCTAATGTGTGTGTTATAAAAATCGGCAAAATTGACTGGAGAGTAAAACAAGGAGAATAGAATAAGCAGAACTGGCACACCTCTTTACCAAATGCAAAAGACATTATGGCTCATTATGTTTAACTCCTGCTGCTCTGTATTTACAACTGCAGATTCAGACCATTAAAAGCAAAGAAAAGTCACCCTGTCAATGGATGGGACTGGAAAGTGGCTGTTAAGTCCAAAGGAAAATAATTTCTCAGATAGAAATTTGAGGCAAAATATGGCAAAACTGAGGAAAATTGTGTAACATGAATAACATGTTTAAAGGATTAGGATGGGAGACGTGGCCATGTTGAGCTCATATAAATTCAATCTATATTAGACACCTTTACGATACATAATAGACGATACAATACACTGATTTTTTAATCTAATTTAGAACAGTTTTAGTATCTTCATTCTGTTTTTTCCTGTTTTTTCAAATAAGTTCAGCCATTTTCTAATTGTATACCTTTAACTTTAATTGAACATGCTAACTGAGAGCTGTGGCATTGCTGGTCAATGGGGTGACTTTTATTTCTTTACTTACTTTCTTTATTCGATATCCACTCCTGTGTTATTTCTGAGGCTTTTTGATAGTGTTAACACAACTGTATGCTGAAAAACAATGCAAACAATTGCAAACAAATCTGCTGTTATAGAGGCGTTCACACCCAATTAATTAAACTCGGCTAATCACCAACAGGACTATTATTATAATGATAAAAACTTTTTCTATCATGATGATTGCAAGCTGAAAAAAGTGTCATGCAAACGTGCAAACGTGAAGAAAAGCAGGAACAGAAGAACTATGTAAGGGGAGAAATTGTATTTTTTTTTAGTGCACGAGAAAGGATACACCAGAATTGTAACAGTGTTATGCTGCTTCACGTAAAGGACCATGAGATTAATTCAGCAAACTTCCATCTCCTTCCCGCTCACAAGGAAGGGCCTGGAGTTCATGGCCGTTGAGGAGCAGTAAAGCATGGAAATAACCTCTCAGATATTCTTGTCAGAGCAGCAAGTGAGATGGAGGGGAGGGATTTGCCAGTTAGTTAAGCTTTATGGATGCACCAAGTCAGCTTTCTGGTGAAAGAAGGAGCAGAAAGGAAGAGGAAGTAAGAATAAAGCCAAAGGAGGGGAAGCGAGTCAGGATTTATTTTCAGCCCTGGAGTGCTGCAATTTAAAGTAAGTATATTATTATATCACGAGGGCTGCAGACAGATACCAGAACAGTCGTGGCTTTACATGTTAAGCTGCAGTGCAACATTTCAGCAGCGGTTAAGCCGGCTGTCTGAGCCAAAGGCTGACATTTAAATTTGACAAAATATTGCTTTGGCATTACTTAACTAATTACTAATAATGCTGCAGGCCTGGACAAGTGGAATCAATGACTAATGATTGCTCTGACAAAAAGAAGCCCAAGTCTGAAAATGAATGCAGCACTTGATTATTTTTTTTTTCCATTTGCTGCAACTCAGTAATACTAAAAAAAAATAAATAATTTGTTGATACTTTATGTTGGAATTTGGTCCATTTTTTTTTCTTTTTTGACCTCACTTGCTTTCTGGGTTTCTGGGTTTTCAGCAGTTTATGGTTGTGTGGGCTTTTCAGATCCGCCCTGAAGAAAAATTCCCCTGGATTGCATGAAGCTTTGGATTTATGCTGAGGCAGACTGAGGAGAGTGGCTATAAAAACTGTGATGCTGGTGAAACATCAGCAAAACTAGGGGAAGCAAAGGTGCATCTCAGTTTGCCTCTGCATGTTTATACAATACGACACGTTTCACTTCGGTTACTTTCCTTTGGAGATAATATCTGAGTCAACATCACATATAGACTGGATCAAAATTGAAAATACACTTCATTATGACTGAATCTGTAATGTTTAATGTTTGCCTTTTAATATTATTTGTGATTTAGACTTGATCTCATAAAATTGTTAGACTGGAATTAGGCCAATTTAAAAACACTACCAGCTGCAATATTCATGGCAGCATCATGCTGCTGGATGGCTTTTTTTTCTGCCATTGGTCTTGGTGGCAGGCGAAATAATGGAGGGGATTTTATTCTCACTTCCTCTTCCAAGTTCCTCAATTCCTCATCAAATCAGCATCTAGAAAAGCGGACAATGATCAGAAACACAGATCAAATCTGGGTTGCAGCAAATAAACTTTAAACTTGTGAAATTAACTCAACTTCTCTCCTAATAAAATAAAAATCAGAAATCATTCAAAAGAGCTGGAGAACAACAAATCCCACTCTTACACATGAATGATTCAAATGAATCATTAAAAGCCCCTAAATAATTTGAGACTGATGCAGATGAGTTCTTTTGCATTTCTGACTGAAACTGTCCAGATTTAGTGAGGTTTTGAAAACATAAACAACATCAACATTTTACATTTTTCATTATCAATGTCAATGCCAGTACCTTAATCTAAAGAAATATAATGAAAAAAGGTTCATTTATTCCAAATAAGTAATGATCGCTATTCCAGTTGATGCACAGCTACAATTCAACGTCAGGGGACATTTTGTATTTAAGCATAAATTCAGGTTTTGGGTCTTTGGATGCAATAAAATTCCTTTAGAATTTTATTGCATCCAATAAAATTAGTTTTTAGATGAAGTATATATTTCTGCTACATGCTAAATCAACCTAAAAGTAATCACAGGCTGCTGTTTAAATCTCTGATCTCTGCCAGAGTTAGTCACTCAGCTCGTGCAGTCCTCTGGTTTCTGCTGACAGGAGCAACATTTTTTTTTTAAATAATGCCAAGGACACATTAAAAACTAATAATCCCAATAATCCCTGCAGACCTGGTGCATGAGTCAGCAGTTTGGAGTGCCAACACCTTTTGGCATGTCAAACACAAATCCCAGTGTCTTCCTGGCACATCCTCTTTGCCTTGTCCTCTCTTTTCACGGAGAGTCGCAGCTTCTGATGATCCATCAGTTTAAACATCTCTTCAGGCCATCATGTCTAAGTCAATCCTGAACATAAAATAAAGAAATACAATGAATAATAAATTCTTCTTCTTTTGGGCCTTATAAAGCCCTAACTGGGTGATATCCTCTCCTCCCAATAGTAAGTAACTCCTTTGGGAATATTAGGGTTTATTTAACATTTGATTTACATCAGAAATAATGTCACTTTTTCTAAATATAAGAAGTAATTTTACATGAACTATTTCTGTTAATTTTGTTATAATCAGGTATGTCTGGCTTGTGCTTGCTCCAACTTTCACTGAGTTGGTTTACTTCAACTTAACACTAATAACACTGAATCTTTGGTTCATGTAATTTATGGCAAAAACAAGCCAAATTCCAGGAGGGTCGCAGTCAGCGGTTCTCTATAAATAAGTCACATCCTGTGTGCTAACTGTTCTCCCTGGTGCTGATGTTTTTAATTCATCACAGGTACAGAGCGACTCCATGTAATTTGCTTTTATCCTGATCCAAATGGTTTAGTGAGCCATTTTGGTGTAATAACGTGGATGATACCAGAGTGATGCTGATAGACATAGTTTGCCCTCTAAGAGGTTTATTCTGTTTGCTTTTTTGTCACAATTAAAAGTTTCAGACCAAACCGATTTTAATGTGAGAGAAAGATAACCTGGGGAAATACAAAATGCAGGTAATCATTATCTATTATTAGCTTTTCAAATAACTTTCTTGAATTATCTATGATTATTTCTACACACACCCAGGCCTGAGGAGTAGACTACTCTCTGATTTGCATTATTTGAAGTTAACTTCATGTTTTTTTTCTGACTTTTTTCTCTCAATAGAAGCTACATCTGGTCTGTTGCTTTTTGTGTATCTGCTCTGTCTTCTCTTGCAGAGCCTGGTTCTGGTTCTGCTGGAAGTTTCTTACTGTGAAAGGAGGGTTTTTCCTCTCCACTGTCGCTACATGCTTGCTAGGTTTGAGTAATTGCTCATATGTGGTTGGCTGTTGGAACTGAATGCTCAATTAGGAATTGGTGCTCTATAAAAAGACTTAATTTAATTTAATTCGATTTAACTGAAATCCCTCTTCCAATCAAAAAGAACACTTTTCTGGAAAACATCTCGGTCTCTCAGCAGTGATGCAAATAACTTTCATTATTTCATTTTTGCAATTGCTCGATAGCAGTTGTGAATTATATTTAGAGGGCAAACACTTTTTACACAGACTCAGGTTGGTTTGGATGTTTTTCTTTTAAAAAAGGTGGAAACCATCATTTGAAAATATGCATTTTGACTTTACCCAGATTATCTTTGATGTAAACCATTTTTTGACAGACAAAAAAAAAGCAAAACAAATTTAAATCCACATACAGGGAACAAAAATACTTGCAGATGTCTTAAAACAGTCCACTTGAAGAAACCATTGGTTTAATTTAAGCTGTTAAATAATTTGCTCTGAAATGTAAGCAATTTTGTTGAAATCGATGTTCTTACGCTAACCTCGGGCATCAGAATGCCACATATTGCTTTTCTGGAGTGTTTCTTGTTCCTCGGTTATTTTTCTCCATTTTTTTTGACAACGTGAAAGCTTCGTTTGTGCATTTCTTTTTAGAATACCTCACATCTATAAATATCCTCTCTTAAAAGAGATTAAAATAGGACATCTTTCACACTGTCATTAACGCTTCGACACTTTCCCCTTTTTTCTTGCATGACAACACAAAGTCACACAATTCAGAATCCTTCAAAGCGCCGCGTCAGTAAAAACACGAGCCTGTTTCAGACGTGAAGAAACGCTCTCTGGTTACATCAGTAGAGGAACGGGCGTCTCGTATCGGGATTTGCCAGGTTGGTGTTTGACCTAGATTTGGCTGCGATCTGTAGATGTTCATCACATCAAAGAGTTTAAATGAGGCCTGCTCATTTGAATAGAAAACCAGCTTTACAATGAAACAGTTTTCACATAGCAGGCTCATAAACTTCAAGGAAGGCTGAGTGGCTTGAGGCTCTTTTGAAATTATTTTTGTCCTCATGAGACATGTGAAATATGCAGTTTGTCTTCTGTTTTCTTTGTGATCTTTAAAAGCATGTTGCACTTGGCAGTCTGCACAGCTTCGACGACCATAACAGGACACAAAGTTTTCTTTTTATGGACATTTGCAGCTTTCTCGCTCTATGCTGACTGGCAAAATATTAAATGGACTGAGTCCAGTTACATTTTTGGTTCACATTGTGACTGCTCTCAGCTTCAGTTGGCATGCAAGAACTCTGCACGGTTTTCAGCACCTTAGATGATGTGTGAGGACTGTCCTGGCTGAGTGGATTTTGAACAGACCAATGCACGTTCTTGGAAAAGCTGAAAAATCACCTCAGGATTATACTCTGCTTTGTTGACATTCACTATGCATGTTACAATGGAAAACTAATCTTTAACTGGAATAATAGTAAACTGAATTTATTTTCAAAAATCCAGTCTTCAATCTGAGTTCATGGATTTAGTGGGGCAAATAATGTTTGTTAAGAAATAATTCTCTTTTGGTTTCATATTTTCTTTTTATCAGCACAACTCACACATATCAGCAATGAGCATTGTTATGTCTGCAAGTTTATGCATACAGAAAAACGTATCTGTCTAAATAAGCATTAAAGATAGATTATTTTTGTCTCGTTGCTACTTTGTTTTAGGGCTACGTTCACACTGCAGTCCGCAGTGACCCAATTCCAATTTTATGTGAAATCGGATTTTTTAAATTAATTTATTTTTTTTGTGATCATTCACACGTCCAAACGTGGGCAACCTGTATGCGATCTCCTGTGTGAACGGCAGACGGCCTGAAAGTGTCCCGCATGCGCAGAAGAAGATAACACAATAGAGAGCATGCTGATTGTTTTGCCAATCGCTATAAAAAAGTAGCGGTGAGTGTTTGCGGAAGTAAACAGTGAAGCATAGCTTATGATTTTGAAATAGTTTTCCGCCCAGAGTCAGCACTTTAACAACTTAATCCTCATCATAATCCGCCATGGTTGTGGTTTTATTTATTCCAGCTTGGACGCAAAACAGTGACGTTTGTCAAGTATCAATGACATTCAGGACCTGGCCGTTGTAACTCAAGTCTCGTTTGAAAAGATCGGACATGTATCGAATATCCAAGTGGTCTGGGTCGCAGTCGGACAAAATCCGACCTGTGTTGTTCAGACTGTCATGAAAAGATCAGATAAAGGTCGCATTACGCAAATAAAAGGAAAAAAAATCGGAACTGGGTCACTTCAAAATGGGATAGTAAATGGACTGAACTAGAGTCACAGTCACACACACATTTATACACCGATATGCAGATTGGTAGGCAATGTGGGGTTAAGTGCCTTGCCTAGAGGTACATCGCCATGTGGAAGCTGGAATCTAACCTACAACATTCCGATCGCAAGAGAACTACTCTGCTATACAGCCACAGTCGCCCCACTTCAGGCTACAGTGTGAACTTAGTGACAAACCAGTTATTATTTTTAAAATCTCGTGCATTTGAACAAATTTCCATGAAACAAGCCAACAGCATCACAGATCATCCACTTCACTAAACAGTGGACAGGAGGTGCTTCCCCACATATTAATCATTTGTCTAATGCCACATCCCCTGGGTGTTTTGGTGGAAAGCTTAATGCTTTCCTTCTCAGGTCAAAGCACTTGGTAAAGTTTAACAAAAGCAACTCATTTATGTTTCTGATGGGAGGACAGAAAAGGCCTTTTGGAGTTAGCTTCACTCAATCCAGCATCCGGTCTCTTCTAATCAGCACTGTTTATCATTTTCCTTAAACCCCGCCCTCCATTTATCCTCAGATGTCCATCCCTTCCTCCTTCATCATGCCGCACCTCTACCTCACTCATCTCTTATTCTCCTCACTTCTCCTCTATTTGACCGATTTTCTTTTCTCTCGCCTAAGTAGTGTCTGCAGGGATCTGCATTTGGCTCAGAAAATTGATGTCCTGAGACAGAACGTCTGTTCTGAGTCTCCGAAGCCTCCCGACATTTACACCAACTGATCAGTTAGTCCCAATCCAGCAAAATACCAAAAATGCCCTTCAAGAATGTATTTGAACTATGTGGTGAGGGTTTCCTTCAGCACGTAGACAGCAAATTGTGAGATTTGGTATTTTGCCACTTTATAGTGCAGCTCAGGGAGCTTAGCAGAATGTTTTTCTTTTTTTATTAAAGCCTTGCATCTTTTGCTCCGTCTATGGTGGCAAACATAAACTCGACTCTTCATGCAGCCTTCTTTTAACAGTTTTTGATGTTTTAAGCTTTGTGATTATTGATCTGACGACAGATATGAGTAACATTAGGCAAGTTCCTGTTGCCCTTTCCCATCTCATGAGGACGGGCACACATCTTCCTTACTGGAAAAGCATGTTCTCCTGTCTTTCCCACTTTCAAGAGTGGTAAAGACAGACAGACCTCTTCGTGAATCAAGAAGACTTGAATTTCTATTTAAAATATTCTGATAAACTGAGAACAGTTAAGTTTATCCTTTAGAAATGGTTGGGCTGTTTAGCTTTACATTAAAATATTATTGATAAGATTAAATTATTGCCAATAATTAAACAATAATTACATTGTCATATCTGTAACAATAAAGAGAAAATATGTTGCTTGTTGCTCTTCTAGTGCTTCAAAATCTGAGCAAACTATTACGCTTTGCTCATATTTCAAATGGAGATTTATTGTTTATTTCCTTTAGCGCATAAATGATAGCAGATTAAAAGGCTATTAAAAATAAGTAAGCAGCCAACACGGGAAATTGCATAAACGGTTTTGATTGGCCGATGCTGGAGCGGACCGAAGGGGACATCTGTTTGGATGGGAGGGGGTCCAGTCCCTCTCTGCCAGAGCAAATGAAAGATGAGCCTGCAGATTTAACTGGTTTCCAAGTTTACTTCAGCCTCTGTCCCCTTGCCGACTCAATGCTGCTTCCTCTGGGGCCACCAGAGGCTTCGTGTTTCATTTTTAATTTGATAAGCAGACGCAGTACAATGCAGCCAACTTCCATTTATTACTGCAATCACATGGACATTAAATTAGAAAACCTGCTCTCTGTTGTCAGTGTGTTCATCCTTCAAGGGGGAGCAGAATATTCACCTGGTGTATAAATTATTTTCTCTCTCATTTATTTTGAAAACATGGGCAATGTAATCATATTAATAAGCAAGGAAAATGGTAATGTAACCCAGACTTTCCCCCAGAAAACTTTCTAAGCCCGCAGCTCGGGGCACAAGGGCAGTCATCCAGCTGGCCACCATGTTTTTGAGTTAAAAATGTTTAAAGTTGACAGAAAATTTGAAATTTGATGATTATTCATTACTGGAAGACTGGAGCATTAATACTTAAACACCAATTATAAACTTTTAAAAAAGCCTACCTTAAAAAAAAAATAAACAATGCTAATCCTGGTGGGGACAAGTAAAGCCTGGTGGCCCGCCAGGCTCATAATACACTGTGGAAACCCTGGTAACCTAATTAATTAAATGAATCAATATAGCAAACATTCATTCATTGCTAGAATTGCTTTTTTGTTTGTCTTTTATGAGTTACATATTGTATATTGTATTATTTTACATATACAAATAATCCAATAATACAAAAGCATTTCAAGTCACAATGAGATTTGTGTTTTCAAGCCAGAAACTTGGTTTAATTTAAATACTAAATGTTTGACTAATGCATGTAGGGCAGCTGGTGCATTATTTTGGTGTTTTGTCCCATACAATTAGCTCATTTACCCCCATGTGGAGTTTGCCCCTGGGACTCAGTTAGATGCTTACAAATGTAATTTACTCTCCTTCATACTCTTTGAAGCGGAGGTGGGAGCAGGGGGGTGGGGTGGGGGGGGGAGGGTGACAAAAAGAAGAAGGCAAATGAATCAACAAATAAATAAAATTAAGCAATTCTACAAAAGTGGTTTTGGGGGGAAAATCTACATTGTTATTATTGTTTTAGCTTTAGATTGAAATATTATTGATAACATTAATTTAAAATGACTTTATTTCTAAGTAATTTGCAAAATTCTACTCCTGTTCTGACCAGCATTCTTATTCTGCTGAGCAACCATGAACATATCCCACTAATCCTTGCATTGCATTAGTGGGAGGTGTAGTTATGGTGCAAGTCTCACATTTTTCCAAATATCAGTAACGTGATAGTCAAAAGGCTCTCCGTCTTTCAGAGCTCTCCTGGCTCTGTGTGACACAGAAAAAAATTTAACTCACAGGGAGTTGTGATGGATAAACATGCAGGAGTGGTGCTGACCAAAGCTAGTCTGTAGGAGCTTATGTTTTAGACGGTGACTTGCTTCAACACTCCTTAATCAAATAATTAATTTATTAGCATGAAATCTGTAGAGCTATCAGAAGTTATTCACTTTGGAGAAAAAAAACTGTCTGCTTCCTGTTCACTGCCATGGACAGCAACAATCTGCCAGATGATCCAATAAGAGACACCACATCATCCATATATGAAAGTGTTTTTCCGGTTTTATGGGTGTGACTCAAAACGCTTTTTATATTATTTGTATAAGTGTGTTATACAAATGGAAACACTAACTATGGTTTAGTTTTGTTTTGTGTTTTCAGGTTTTTGAGGGTTTGTTGGCTCTAACATAGGATATATTGCCTTTAATATTGTTTTTTTTTTAAAGCCAGCTTAATAAGAAACGTCCCTATGTCAATAATCGCTATATTAAAATTTCCTAGAGATTTATGCATTTTAAGAATCACTCTGTGTGGAAGTTTATCCTGTGTGTGTATAGTGTTTTTGCAGCATAAAGAGAAAATAGAAGAAGTGTAGTGTTTTGTAACTAGAGCGAATCAGTGCTTCATCTAAGCACTCAATAAAAGATGATGCTGCAAAAATGGAAACCAGAAAGAGCTGTTGGCATGGCATGAGAGCAAAACACTTTCATGATTCAACACTAACCGAAGCAATTGTTACAAACTAACTAAATTATAGATTTTGACACTTCAAGAATCCTACGGAAAAAATCCAAATCCTGTATGCATTTTTCAACAAATACCATAGCTTCTACTCATAATGTGTGTGTGCTAATAATTATAGAATTGAGAAATTAATATAATTATTTTTCTTAGTTTTATTGTTTGTAATGGAGCCATTGATATAACATTTACACTAGATGTTGGCAACAATTCATGTAATCTGCACAATCTAAGTCAATCACTACAATATGGCTCCAGTGGCAACAGTAAACTTTTTAGCAGAGTTTTGTTGCTTTGTTACCATATGAGAATATATATGCTTTCTAAATACTGACAGCTTTCAGCAGGTTTCCTAATTTTGTCATTTTACACATAATTTTCATGTGTTCAGTACTTATTTTCTGATTCATTCCCATAACGTCATATGTAGACTAATTTTCTTTTATTTGTTTGTAGATTGCTTTGGTTGTTACAAACATCTGGTATGAATTTTCAGTCAATGGTGCTATTAGAAATAGCTAAACTGAGAAATGTGGTGTTCAAAACCTATATCAAAATACTTTTTTCCAAGATAGGTTTATGTGAAAGAATTAGTTACATTAAACTTTTAAAAAGCTATTTATTACAATAGATTATTGTGTTTGCAGCATTATAGCATATATTAGCTAATACTACATCAACAATGAGACGAAGAAGTAAACCTCACTAGCTTTATTTAAAAGGAATAATTCGGCCTTAATTTCCATAATTACCGGCTTCACTACAAAAAAAAACATTGTTTTGTTGATGGAAAAAGCACAGGGGCTGTCAAGTTTCTCAAATGTGGGTTCAGACAAACTCTCATAAAAATAACTGGGACATGGTGCTCTGTGCAATTCGTATACACCCACAAGAAAAGCAGACAAGCTACTGTTTCTTTCACTATAAGCGTGCATTTTTCATAATAGTAATACCTGGACATCTCTATACAGCTGCAAAAAACATATTTATTCTGAATGCATGTTTTTAACGCAACAAACACCGAGAGGTTCAATCAAGAGAAATGCGAAATGAGGAAGAAAAGAGGCAGCTCATATGAAGCCAGATAATTAGTGAGACACTTGCAGTAGCAGGCGGGAGGAGCTGTCCTTAGTGCTGAATCAGCCACCCATGCTGGGCTCCCCAGGCTCTCCGTGGACTGCGCAGTCACCTACACATGCTTGCAATGTTTAAACTATATGTTCGCTATTTTCCGTGTTTAGTTCTAATACAAGCAAGGAAGCATTAATGAAAGTGTTCTCCTATTTGCTTTGAGCAGCCATTAATGTGTATGCATGTTTAGAGCCATGAATTGCATTTACCCTGTGTCCCTTAATCATTCGAGGCGCCATGATGGGACAGGAGTGTTGAACAGAGCAACTGAAGTTGTTTTTGCTGGTTTCGTCATGGCTTCTACTTGTTCGAGTCAAGCGAATTTGTCTGTGAACGTTACACACCTGGTTACACACCTGCTTGTGGCGGAAAATTGGAAATAGCTAGTTTAGAACCAGATAAACTAGCTAGCGATACCTTTTCCCTCTCAATGTGTTGATCACATTACCGACTTTTCCTGAATTCACACCACATAATTTATATCACTAAGTCATCAACAGCGTTTCTCCTTATACCGGAGCAGCATTAAAAACGTACAAAAGAGGAGATGCTAACCATTTTTCTTGTACATGCTAGGCTACATGACGGTGGGGCACTGTCTCCATGGTTACCAACGGTTAAACGCTATCCTCTCCGTAATGCGATATTTCATATTCGAATATTTGTTCGTTGTAAATCCGCGATTACACCGTGGGCTGACAGTCATTATTATTGACGGCCATCCAACGCTGCCGTATCTTTCCTGATTAAAAGTTAGAAAATAAAATGAGAAGTTTGGTTTTAAACCTTGTCTTTCCATAATATGAATTGTCTTTGAGTATCACTGATTTTTGAGATCTCTTCCATTTTAATTAGGCTACCTTCCTTTACAAAATCTGCTCTATTAACCATTTCTTTGTTTTATACCTCTTGGTTGGGGGTTCAAGTACTGTTGCAGGTGGCAAGTCCCAGTTTTTTTATTTAAAAATCCAAGATGGCTGCCGACACTTTCAAAGAGGCAGGGTAAAAATTACTTTTATCAGAAGCAAGATGTTAAAAACCAAAGAAATAAGATTACATTTTTTATATTGTTCTTAACAAAAATCAACTTAACAAATTCAGAAATTAAATGTCTTAGCAAAATCTAACTGCAAATGTACTAATAATAATTCTTTCAGGTATACATTGCTTTAGTAGAGTTCTTGATTTAATGTGTAGGCTTTTTTTGAAACACCAGTAAAAGAACAGAGTAAAATAAATTGACATTTATGCTGTTTGCAAGTTCTCAAAATACAGTTTTCAATAACGTTTGATCATTTCATTTGACAATATTGCGTATTCTATTTTGTTTAAAATAATTTTTAATTACTGTTTAGTTGTCATTAAAATTTTCTGCTGTTTAGTTATGTTTACATTTTTATAGCAGTTTGGTCAGGTAAGGTTAAATGTGCAATATAAAAAAATCATTCCTTGAAATGTGATATTTTAGCTCAGATTTAAAAGACTCGTCACATCTAAGCGTCATCACCTCACAGCCAATCACAGCGGCTTCTGCGGTCCCCTTTTTATTCCCCCTTTGTCTGTCAAATTGAACCAATCGGAGCGCGCGGAGCACTTTCTATCGACGAGATTAAAGTTGTTGTAAGGAGCGCGTGTGTGCGCGCGAGAAGAAATACAGTGCGGGGCACGAGACAGACGTTAGGCGGCGGACGACGAACAGCAAGTCTTAACGGATATTCTGGTTTTAATCCGGCATTTTATTGGCTTCCTTTCCACCCGTTCAGAGCTTTAACCCTGAAAGGAAGCGGGTCTCTTTTAAAGGATTTGACTGTTTGTTTTTTTTTTGGTAAATTAGCGTGTAGAGTCTGTAACGTCTCCTCTTCTTTTCCACGCCACACATTCAAGAGCTCTCTGTATGAATAGTTTTCTCGTTCCTCTGTCTCCACGGACTTCGGTTTTTGCTGCTGGAGGAGCATTTTTACCGATTCGACATGACGGAAATCAGCGAAAAAGAAAGCGAACCTCAGAACCGGGACCTCAACCGGCAGGGTACCACCGTGTCCGGTCAGCCGGAATCAAAGGTAACAGCACACCTGTTCAACAAACCCCAGCTGCAAAACAGAAAAACCAACGATTAAATATTTAAACTAGTGTCTAGATTATTTTAAGTAGGTTTTTATGTTTGGTGACAAGGTGAGGTATGGCTTTAAATTCAAATAAAGGTAATTTTAGAAATGAGTGACTGAGCTTTTTCTGCCTTACGAAGCTAATTCTGTAGTGGCTCCAGGTCTTGCATAACAACTCTAAGCCTCTGTAATTCTCCCACCTTGCCTGACCTCAAAGTTAGAGAGCAGAGATTACACTAAGGTGTGCATGTTTTTAATCACAAATTAAAAGCAAAACTTATTCCTGACTGATGCACAAGAGAGCTGCTTTTAGATTGTCTGGTTCTGCTGTTTTATTTAAAATAAAATCTTTTGTTTCACATTGACTTTGAAAGAGTAATGATCTTATCAGCAATGACATGCAGTGATAGCATTTGTTTACTCAAACTTTTGGCATATATCTAACATTTTGCAGTCAATCTTTGAAACACAACTTTCAGAATTGGATGGATGAAGGAGGAAAATGCATATTAAAAATTCACAATTATTGTGATACTTTGTACAGCTTATATTTACATCTGACAAGGTTGTAGCATAGTTTGTGGGAGATTTTTGCATATTTTATCATTTTCTATTGTATTTATTGCTGGGAACTATGAAAAAAAATGTTTGGTTTTTTTATGCCTGGTGAACCATTTTGCATCATTACACTACTCAGTAATTAACCATTTTCAGTTTGTTGTCAGTTTACTATTTTTTTTATTTCACACTCTATCTAGTAAGTTTCTTAGAGAAACAGGCCCACGTCATAGCCAATACCTAACACTGGGTATGAAATGTTTCTCACATTCTCACTCTTTGTTTTGTTTTATTTCTTAACATGATCTTATTACTCTGAATAAATATACACAAATTATAGGCTGGATTTAATAAGTGCATTCATTATTTTGTGATTATGTTACTGTCAGATTTTAAATGAATGAAAGATATTATTTTATAGCCTCAGAATGTTATGAACAATTGAGGTTCTGGTGATGGTCTTTGTTCATTAATGTAGTATAATTATAGTCATACTGAGATTATATTACATACAAATGCTTAGTAAATGGGAAACTTTTAACTTTTCCGTATTTATTTAGGGATATCAGAGTTAAGGGGGTTCAATACAAATGCATGACATGATGTATAATGAGTCCACTGCACTGAACCCATTGAAAACCTCATGGTTATTCCACCAAGTATTGATTTCCAAACGCTTCCTGGGTAAAATATTAGTTTAGTTAGTTACTTCTAAATGAATATGAACTTATTTTCTTTGCATTATTTGAGCTCTGAAAGCACTGCATCATTTTCCTTATTTTGACCAAATGAATAATAGATTTTTGCTTGGAATTTCAGACGCATGTTGTCAGTAGTTCATAGAAAAAAAGAACAAAGTTAATTTTACTGAAACATACCGATAAAAAGAAAAATCGGAAAAACTGAACACTTTGCAGTTGTCTCTTAATTTTTCCAGATAGATAGATAGATGGATATAATTTGATAAATTGTAAGAAAGTAAATACTGTAACTACCTCCTACTTATTGGTAATCCACAAGTAAAGATTTAATGTTAATCTTACAGCAGTTTAAGGCTTTGTACCGCTTATTACTTTAATTATCTTGACATAAATTTTAAACTTGCTCCTCCTCATTATTTGACCACCCTATTAATTTTTCTTTAATTTTTCCACTTTCAGTTGAGCTCTAACAAGCAGCCTTAATTGCCAGAGATTATTAGTTTCTGCTAGATTTTGTTGGTTGTCTCCACGGGGGCCCAGATTAAGCCCAGCAGAGCAGATTTCTTGTTGTTGTCTCTGTTTGTCTACAGATACAATAATGAATGGTGGGCAGCGATGTGGCGTTTGAATTTATGAGCCAATCATCTAGCAGATGTTTGCAGTGTCCTGCTAGGGGCTCGGTCATAATTCACCCAAGTGGTTGTCAAGACAAAATGAATCTCCAAGCTACATCGACCATGTAGTTTAGATGTTTGTCAAGCCCCTGCTGGCAGCCCATTCCCTTAAACATCCTGCAGAGGAATGAAGAGGAATTTACTAAACATATGTCACAAGAGGTTCTTTTACATCTTTCTTTATTTTTTTTTTTGATACCCCTGCTATTTTTTCTTCGTTTTGATAATTTCCCAACAACCTCAACCTTCTGATATCCGTATTTTGCATCCATCTGTTTCAGCCCGTCAGCAGCTCTCCTTCATGTCTCTCTTCGATCCCTCTTGTTCTCCCTTGGAGTATTTATTACAGTGCTAAGTGGGCCCACCAGCTTTCTAGAGCACTTCTAATAGAGGCAGTGACACAGAGTGAATAGTTATTCCACCTCCTCCACCTACAGGCAAGGTGACGACTCCAAAAATATTATTATTCCTTTATAATCACTTGGAGCACATGTCATTCAAATACCTTGCACTCAGGATTGGATTAATATTTGAGAAGATGAGCAGAAATGCAATCTCACGTTTTCTCATTCTTCAAGAATCTCTAAAATGGCTCTAAGGAATATGAACTTAAAGCTTTATCGCAATATTTAGGGGTAAAAAAGTGATGATTACTTCTTCTTTAGGTAATTTTATGGTTGTGACTGCATGGCACAGCACAAAATATGCTGCGCTTAAAAATATTCCCATTTATAATAATCTTGTTTAGGACAAAGAAGTGTGATTTGTATCTCAGAACTGCTCACAGAAGCTGCATTTAATTATGGTTTCAAATTTATTAGTATTTATCTTAACCCTTTATGACCTAAATTCAAATCTCCGCCTGGATATTTGAGCTTATTTAAATTGTACGAAGTTCTTTAAATGTCCTGTGAGTAAATATATTTGCCCATTTATTCATAACAACTGCAACTTTCAATATCTAGCAGTTGTTTTTGTAATTTACCATCTATTAAAAGAGCATCCGTTAGATTAATGTCACTCCCTCCCTTTCACGGGAGTGAAATTACCTTAATAACCTGATATTGGCTGGAAAGTGCAACGTCTCCACTTTGAGAAACCGTTGAAATTTTTCCAGATAGCTCAACGTGTGGTGGGATTATGGTACTACATATTTGGCTGGATCGCTGTCGCTACGTTCAGTCTGGAAGAGTAAACAAACTAGAGAAAATAGTCAAAATAACAATCCTGGCAATATGGACAGCTTCGGATTTTGTAAACGGCATTAATTGAAAATTATTGTAACAACTCTAAATCAAAATTCTCATAAGAAATTTGTCACAGTAAATGATAAACGATACAATAAATGGGCACCCATACTCTAAAACTTAAAATTCATGTCATAATTGTTTACAAGTCCATTTACCGCAGTATTGTGCTTTAACGACACTTGCAGATTTGATAAGCTTGGTATTCAAAGATTTAACCCTTCCAGACCAAAAGGAACGCAGACGATCCAGCCAAATTTGCAGTACCATAAACCCGCCACACTTTGCGCAATCTGAAAAATTCCAACATTGTGCTTTCTAGCCAATGTCAGATTATTTTGGAAATTTCACTCCCGCCGTAGCGGGGAGGAAAATTAATCTGAGGGACGCTCTTTAAATAGACGGTAAATTGCGAAAATAAATTGCTAGATATTGAAAGTTCTAGTTGTTGTGGATAACTGAACAAATATATATTTAATCACTTGACATTTAAAGAACTGTGTACAATTAACATAAGCAAACATATCCAGGTGGGCATTTGACATAAAGGGCATAAAGGGTTAAAAGTTCCTTCAGTCATCCGGTGACATTCTTCTACATGATCAGCACTCATAATGAAGATCTAAACTATGAAATACTTCGCTAACCCTGTCATTTCTCTCTTAGTACTTCTGGGCTAATAGACTTACAGAGGCTATAACTCTCCTCTTTATGTTCTCCAAGCACCACCTTCCAAAAACAATAGGCTATTCTTTCAGGAAGGGGATGTGTAGCTGTAAGGCAAAGAGATCTTCTTAGATAAATGGCATGTTTGATGCTTTTAAACATCTGTTTTTATCCAGAACAATGAAATAACCATGAATTTGGGAATTGTCTAATAGTCAGCAGACTGGTGCTTCTTATTTGCCTTATCATTTCAACGGTTTCTGCAATTCCTGGATTGTCATATGTATCCTCTGTTGTTTCAGTAAGGATGAAATGATGATTGCACGCTACATAAAGTTTAATAAAGTCGTTGAAGTGGCTGAGTCTGCTGATAATGCAAGGTGGAGCTATGCAGCAGTCTCCAGGGCCTCTACACAGTTCACTGGATATTTGGCCAACACAGACACATTTTAATGAGACTGCAATGATGAAAACTGTTTCTTTCCAGCTCTTCCTCTCACCTTCATTTCACATTTACCTCCTTATCAGCTTTGTATTACTTTTATGCCCCACACATAGATTATGTAACACTTTTCTCTTTCCATTTCCGCAGTTCGATGACCTTTTCCACCTGTCCTTCACTTCCTCATCCCTTTTATTTCCTCTGCTGCACCATCACTGTTAATTTTCCATTATGATCTTTTCACTCCCTGACCCTTAGATAATGCTTGACTGTAAAGATAAAGGCTATTTAGAGATGCTCTGAATAATGATGGAAGATAAAACAGGCTCCAGCTGACTACATTAAACTAAATTTATCATTTTGTAATTTTCTGCTATGATTCCAGCTTATTTGCAGCTCATTAAACCAGCTTTGCGTGTGTATTTCCCCAGCAGTGTAACATGCAGATTTTCTTCATTTGCATTGTGTTTCAGCACTGGCATTTATTTAGCTGCATTCTTCCTGCAGAATAAAATCTCAGCCTCTTTCAGTGTTTCTTACACATGCCAACACCAATCTGCAAACTTAATGAGTGCTGATGACATTTCTGGACAAAACAGATTCAGCCTACTTGTGTTTGTTTATTTAATATCTCTGTTTGCAGATGGATGCATCACTCAGTCATATAATTTTTGACTGACTTGGATATGTTCATAATTTCCTTGCCAAAATGATTGTGCAAGAATTAGTCTAAAGGCTGAAACCACCAGTAAGAAATTACATAAAACAGAATATGATCACTGCTTCAATTCTGAAATACATCAAACGAGAGCTATTTTAGTCTGACACCCCTAAATAAAATAAAATTAACCCTTTCATGAATAGCGCGGTCACTGCAGTGGACAGTTATCTAAAAGCAACTTTCTAGTGTTTCTTGTGAATTTTTATGTTATAAATGTATTGAGACCACTAAAGTAGACACTATTGCATCATACAATACACTGCCAACCACTGGCACTGCAAGTGCAAGAAAACTTTAGTTAAATTCCACATGGCAGACAGACGAAAAAGCAACTCAGGAATATCCAGTCCCTCCTTCTACTCTTGATGTATTTACCAAATAACAACTTTGCATTTGGAGAAAATTACAACTGATCATCTTGAAAAAAAAATCCAAAAATTCTATTTATTTTTTTTAAACTTATCTAATATTTTTTCCACCTTTTCATATGCCTTAAGAAAATCAAAAACACTTTGGGGATCTTAATTTATGCATGGAAGGGTTAAGTGCATCCAAATGACTACAGAATTTCACACCTGTTTAAAAAAAAATAAAGTTTCATAACAGACAGACAGTAAATGGTAATAATAATTAGCTAGATATTGAAAGTTCCAGTTACTTATAAATGGGCAATATATATTTACTCATGGGACATTTAAATAACTGCTTACAATTAAAATAAGCAAAAATATTCAATGCAGATTTGAAACTTAGGTCATAAAGGATGAAATTACATGTAATAATTTCTGTATTTTTGTTTGCAAATGCCATAAAGTCAACCATAATAGTGTATTAGAGTTTGGATTTTTTAAAAAATCTCTAAGATTAAGTAATCTTAGAGAAAATATTTTATGCTTCTGCATGTAGTTTTTTCACAGAGAAAGGAACCAAACCAAATTTTTACCAAGTAAAAGTTTCAGCCAGATCAGAATTTTTTAAAGAAACCGTTGGAATCTTTCAGATAGCGTAACCTGTGGTGGGATTACGGTACTGCAAGTTTTGCTGCATCGTCGGCGATGCGTTTGGTCTAGAAGGGTTGAAAACCTGTTGCAGATACCATACTATGATATTCATGAACCAAAACTTGAAAACCAGGGGAGGAAATGACGCTCCCCATCTAATTCTCAGTAAATTCAACAAGCATTTATCAGTGCAAGCCATTTTACTTTAGATTTTTGTTGTTTAAAATATTGGCGGGCATTTAATGTGAAAATAGCTGCCCGGCTTGAAGGGCTATGCAGGGTTTAAACTCGCTAGCCGCTGAACGCTGTGACTGTTCCTTCAAAGATAAAACATCAAAAATAAAATGACAAACCCAAACAATTAATAACTCAAAGCAGTAAAACAGAAAATAAAAGTTAAGTAAAGAAAAGTCTCAGTTGACTTGAAGGTCAGTGAGTAAATTAAGTTTTCAGAGTTTTGTTTGATAATTACTGATTTACTAATTTAACACTTAATGCACAAAGTAATTGGATGATAATTTGATCATCTGCGCCTTGATAATTTTCTGGCTCCTTGTTCCCCCTTTTTTTTTTTTTTTTTTAAATTTCTTCTGTTTCCCCAGAAGGTGAAACAACTTTAATATTACACCAAAATGGCAGCTGCTGTATGAATTCTTTCATCCTTCTCTTCTTGTTACATTCACACCTCTGTGTGTGGCTTGTGTGTGGCTCTAAAAGGCTTGCCTGTTGTCTTTTTGGTGATTTGCATTTTAGCAGACTCCAGCAGCCCACAAGCTGCCTGCCAAAGTGTGCAGAGAAAGAGGCTTTCATTTCCAAATCCGGCAGTTAAAAGGGCTTAACTGCAGAAGGGGCTCTTAGAAACCGCTGACAATCACAATGGCTCATTCATTTGCTTATAATGGTAAAGTAACCGTGCATACAGCAACCTGGTTGTCTTCGATCACATTTATGACCTGCTGTATTTTCTTATTTTCCCCAAACTCAGGCTGAGACTTCAGAATTCCTCACAGGGGAATTTTGAATCTTCATATTTTCAGGGATTTGGTTGCAAATGTAGCACATTGCATAAACGTTCAGGTTTTCCTCATTTTATGTTGAAATTACAAAAATTAATGGGATAGTAGGGGTTATTATGGAAGAAGATTAGGGCCAATAAAATAAAAAGTGCTCTATTTTTAGAATTTTGACTTTTTTTCTTTGTAATTTTGACTTTAATCTTGACTATTTCAATTTTTGACTTTGGAATTTTTACCTTTTTCTTCAGGATTTTGACTTTTTTTTTTCTTCAAAATTTTGACTTTAATTTTTAGAATTTTGACTTTAATATTTAGAATTTTGGTCTTTGTTCTTTGAAATTTTGACATTTTCTCTGGAATTTTTGACTTCAATCTTCAGAATTTTGACTTTTTTCTTCTGAACGTTGACTTTAATCTTTAGATTTTTGACTGATCTTTAGAATTTTGGTCTTTGTTTGAAATTTTGACTTTTTTCTCTGGAATTTTGACTTTAATTTTTGGAATTTTGACTTGTTTCTTCAGAATTCTGACTTTTGACTTTTGAATTCAAAAGACCAATGGTCAGAATTCTGTTTTGTCGATTTTATGTGGGAAATAGTATTGAAAAACCTAAAAGTTATTTATATAAAAATTAATATTTATAAAAATTTACAATTGGAACTTGTTCAAAACGTGTTTTAGTTCATGTTAGTTAACCTCTGTGCAAGAAGAATTACTTACATTTCCTGAAAAAAGGTTGATTGAATTCATGTTAACCAAATGCGCTCCAGTTGGATGGATGCCCGTCGAGGTCACCGTTAATTCGAAGCTCAGGTCATTGTCAGAAGACTGATACACTTACTCTGAGTGTGTTAAGATGACTTGAAACTTTAAGTTACAATAGACGTTACTTTGTACTTCATTCAGTATCAATTGTGTGCTATATAAGAATCTCTGTGCGTTATTTTCTCCTATAATATGGAAATCAGTGGCGCCATTTATAAACTGTCAGTAAATTGTTTTACTACACACTCTTTAGTCTACAGTGTGTACTGTGATGAGCTAATTGCTGTTGTAGTTCAGCTAGGAGTGTGTCAGGTCATGTGATCCATAAATAGATTTTAAAATGTTTGAGAGAGTCACCATATTATCAGTAAATGTTATAGAGTTGTGAATTGAGCTTTTGGTTTCTGCACTGTTTTTCAGGGAAGGTTGCAGATTAAAATAACTACTAATTAACCAGCAGCTTCCCCAACACAGTGCTGCACATCTATCATAACTGTAACTATAAAGCTTTGGAGATAATAAAGATAGAAGAGTCTCTGCAGTGTGATGCCCTGTAGCGCAGACAGCTGTTATTGTCTTATGTCTCATCTCTGTGCACAGTGATGATGATAAACTAAATTAAGATGGTCTTTGGTGCTTTTTTTAAAGTTACAAACCTAAACTTTTAAAAGACTTAATACCATTTTTGTGGTCTGCATATATACTTCTGAACCCTTCCTGAGATACATTAGTATTGTTGTTTCTAAATGAATATAAACTTGTTTTCTTTGCATTATTTGAAGTCTGAAAAGCACTATCGGTACATATTTTATCCTTATTTTTACCATTTCTCATTTTCAGTAAGTAAATACTAAATATTTGCTTGGAGTTTTAGGGACATGTTGTCAGCAGTTCATAAAATAAAAGAGCAATGTTTTATTCAAACATATACCTATAAAAAGTCAAATCAGAGAATTAATCATTTTAAGAGGTCTCAGAGCTGCATTTGATGCATACTGAGGACTTTAACAATGTTTGTTACTGGTTTTCACATTTCTTGACTCTTTTGTATTTGTGGTGTAAACCACTTTGTTGCAGAAATGTGCTATACAAATAAACTTGATTTATTGATTGACTCGCCTGAAAAGGGGGGTTTCATTTCAGATGAATGTGAAGACTCAAAGATTAAAGTCGAAATAGATTCTGTCCAGGATGTGTGGGGTCTGCAGACTGCACATTTTGAGACCTGAACAAGGCCTGATGTTTCTCTCTGAGGACCTAATTGTTCGTTGCAATCTGGTCTTATCATGTTTTGTGAGCCAAACTACAAGTTTTGTAGGGACATTTTCCAAAAAATAGAGATAGATTTTACAGCTTAATTAGAAAATTAGCTTGCAGTAAGACAACATTTTTTCTTCCAAACCAGACAGAAGATCAGCACAGTAAAGCAATTTTAAGATCTAATAGAGAGGAACACTCATTACTGAATGGGGCTTCAGTTGAGCCAAGAAAAGCCATTAAAGAAAGCATAAACTCAGCTTTCTCTTGAAAGCATTTATGAGAGGAACCTAGTGGGTCTTTTCATCACTCAATCTAATTGGATTCTTTAAATCTGTAGCTTATAGAGGAGAAACCTGCTCAATACTATCGATTATTATATTTGTAAAGTGAGCACAGATGGGCAATGTGGTGGATATAAAAGCTAAAAAAGTGCAATAAACATGATAGGGAGGCTGTAATATTATTAATATCTACACGTTTGTCTAAATTTCTTCACAACCACCACATGAACCTGGAAATCATTACGATCACTTAATCTGTGTGGTTTAATGCGGTGACTACAGCCAGATAATGAGTTCATCGCAAACTGGAGAGCTGCTCTTCACTGTCAGAAACCCATTACGTTCTTGTCCTCATCCATCAGCCTCCCCCCTTAATATACGTCTCCACTACAGTTTTATTTCCATATACCGCCCTCCCATCATTTCTGAATATCTAATTGTTCAGCAAAATGGAAGCAAACGGCAGCAAAGATGAACCAAACATTTGCTGTGCATCATTGACTGCCAACAGTGAAGGTGTGGGGCGCTCAATTAATTCAACATGAATTTTAAGAAGTATTGACATAGGTGGGTTCAAAAGAGGCTGTAAATCTGCAGTCTAAGGAAAACTGGAGGAGAAAGATAAAAACAAAAGATCAGAAGTTATCTTGACTTTGAAGGAACAGTCACAGTGTTGAGCGTCTAGCAAGTTTAAACCCTGCATAGCCCTTCAAGCCGGGCGCCTACTTTCACATTAAACACCCGTCAATATTTTAAACAACAAAAATCTAAAGTAAAATGGCTTGCACTGATAAATCCTTGTTGAATTTACTGAGAATTAGATGGGGAGCATAATTTCCTCCCCTGGTTTTAAAGTTTTGATTCATGAATATCTTAGTACGGTATCTGCAACCGGTCTTTAACTCTTCTAGACCGGATGTATTGCCGGCGATGTAGCCAAATTTGCAGTGCAGTAATTCCACCACTGGTTACTCCACCTGAAAGTGGTTTCTTTAAAAACAAAACGTTGGAATGAAACCTTTACTTGGTAAAAATTTGGTTTGGTTCCTCTTTCTCTGTGGAGAAACTAAATGCAGAAGCATAAAATATTTTCACTAAGATTGGCTAATTTATCCCTTTTTTAAATCCAAACTCTAATACACTATTATTTGGTTGACCTTATAGCCATTTGCAAACAAAAATACAGGAATTGTGTCATGTAATTTCGTCCTTTATGACATAAGTTTCACATCTCCGCCTGGATATTTTTACTTATTTTAATTGAACACAGTTCTGTAAATGTCCTGTGAATAAATATATTTGCCCATTTATAAACAACAACTGGAATTTTAAATATCTTGCAAATTATTTCCACAGTTTACTGTCTATTAATTTAACTTTAGGACTTAGAGGATTAAAATTGCCAGAAAATATAACATGGAGAAAATTTGGGAAATGCTAAACGAAATACTGGAAATCTTGAAATGCTGCTCACCCTGGGCTCACATTCATGCGCCTTCTCTGATTCTGCGTGCTTGCTTTTTTTCTATCATTTGTAGCTGCCAGATCGTTGTTTTCTGAAACACTTTTAGATGTTTGCTCAATTTGAGCCACTCTTTTTTTTTTTTTTTTTTTGTACAAAGCAGTCTAAAAATATTCACTTTGTGTTCCAGCTGCAGCGGCTGAAGCGCTCCTTGTCCCTCAAATCAGTCATACGCAGCAAGAGCGTGGATAACTTCTTCCAACGGAGCAACGGCGAATCTCGGCCGGCCTCGGCCATCATCACAGCACCACCAACTCCATCGACTCCTCCTCCCTTCTCTGAATCCCCTCTGGGCTATGAGCGCTCTCCCTCTCTATCCCCATCAGTCAGCCCCAACCCTTCCTTGTCGTCACATTCCCCTTCCATCAGCCCTTCGCTGTCCCGGACCTTAAAGAGCCAGCTGAAGTCTCAGCCAATGCAACCGATTAAAACTCACTGTTTCCAGGAGCATGTCTTCCGTAGGCCTACCAGCTGCCAGCGATGCAAACATATGATCCAAGGTAGGTCAATTAGCAACCTGCTTAGCAATTTATTATCGCATTGAATTAACTGGAAAGTGCTTTTCATCTGCTGTGTATTCAGGAAATTCCAAGCAAGGGCTGCGTTGTAAAGCCTGCAAGCTGGCGGCTCATCTTTGGTGTTCCTCTGAACTATCTCAACAGGCCTGTAATGGCAAGGTAAGAGACTCAATGTTTCGCAAGAAGAACTTGAGCAGTGGAGGTTTGAGCTCCCTGTGGCTCCTCTTTGGTGGATGCAGATGTTAGAGATAGAGTCATAATGTTATTTATAAACTGTTTTCCACGTTAAAAAGAGTCTGTTTCACTCCGCCACTCTTGGTAGCGCACACTCGTGGGTTAATTTGCTCTTGTGCAAATTAACTCCTTGTGTATAAAAACCATGGATAACAAAACTTACAGCTAACCTTTCGCGTTTATTTGCTAAACACACTTTACAGCCGTAAGTTAGAAAATTATCCATATGGGAGGAGTGTAGACTGATGGAGCCATGGTTTGCCCTGCTGCAGATGCTAAAATAGCCAGTAAAACCCTCATTTGTTGGCTGTCTGCACATACTCACACATAAAGAGAAATTAGAGAGACTAATTAAACTAACAGTTATGTTTTTGGACTGGAGTGCCCAGAAATGAGCCATAAATGCACAGGAAGAACATGCAAACTCCATGCAGAAAGATTTCAGACGTCTCCAATCCAAGTCTTTCTTATTGCAGTGTAAAAGTGCTAGCAGCTATGCCATTGTGCAGCCATATGCCTAATATCTTGCTAATATACAGTACCATTAAGGTTTTCATAAATATTATGCTTTTAGCTTAAGTGACAGATTTTCTTGTGCTGTGAAAGGAAGCTTATTAGCTCAAAAATGCTTAATTGGCTATTTTGTACTGATTGTTTATGTGAAGTTCTCTGTGTTTCCGTTGCTGCTTTGCTTCACCCCGAACAAAAAAATGTCACATAATTAATTAGATTTACTGTAATTGTTTCCAAAATGTACTGGGAATGTGGATGTTCCTTGGAGAGAAGACACAAATTAAAAATGCTCTGTATCAGCAGAATTAAACGGCATCTGGATGCCTTAAGTGTCTCTCTGAGTCATTTGGCGCAGCCTTTTAGCCCTGGTAATATGCCCAGTCCCAAAATCCCTGGCTTGTAGAGAGAGAATAAAGCCCCTTTTTCACACCAGCAAAGACAAAAAGGTGGAGGTATAATTGGAACATGGACTGACTGGAAATGTATGAAAGAGTAATGTTTTTTTTTTCTTCTATATGCCATGCCATATCAGAAGAAAAAAGGCTGAGTCTAGCAGTAGTAAAGTTCATCTGGTTACATTCCTGTATTTTGTCTGTCTTACAACCTTTCTGCTTCTTTACCCTCTTTCTCTCACTTGTCTGGCCGCGACATTTCCTCTAAACTTTGCTGGAAAATCAATATCTCTCTGTACCAGCTGGTCTGCCTAATTCAGTGTGAAATTTGTTGTGTTTGAGGCGAACACTGTCCCACAAGGATGTGCATACTCTCACCAATCCAGTGTCCTTTTCAATCACTGCACACTCATCAAGGCATGGATTAGCCATTTTGTGAAATTAGGAGTGTAAGCCTGCTTTTGTGCATGTAAATTAAAGTTTTTCAGCTGAGAGAAATGGCTTAAAAATACAATTTACGATTTATTTTAATACCAGATTTGAGGTCTGGTTTTGACCAAATATTTTTTTGCTTTCTTTTCTAAACAAAGAAACTACAAATGACAGAACATATTTTATAAATATGTTTTTATTTCACTTTTATTTAGTATAAAAGTGAGTTGCATTATGGAAAGCTATGGTCAGGTGATAATAATTTTTGTTTAATTACAAGAATATTTTCATTATTTTAACAGAAAAAATTCCTTACAATTATGAACTAAAAGTTGTTTTAATCAGCAATAATCTTAATGATATTAATTTGATGCCAATGTGTTAAAATATTAGATATTTCTATTGACTTTTATCTGTAAAACTTGCATTAAAAAGTATAAATTTGCACGATGTTCAACATTCTTCATTAATTTTTTCTCTAAAAAATTTCTCCATATATTAAAACGTTATTCTTGTAATATAATGACTTTATTGTCATAATTAAAACAAATCTTAGCTTAGCCCTAATACTCTGTCACTATGTTGGCCTGCATTCAAAGTCTGAATAAATATGCACACATATTTATTTTTCTTTACACAAGATTGTAGTCTTTCGGGATCTTAACATCACTCCGAACTGTCAAAAGAAAAACCCACATTTTCCAAAATTTAAATCTTCACAAACCAAACCTTTAATTGATAAAATGAAGTTATCGCCCAGCCTGTTTATAATTTTGCGGTGAGTGCAATTAAGGCGATTGCTTCAGTGGCGCTTTATGTTTCAGATGTTGTTAAAATAGACATCCAAACATATGAAATTAAGAAACATTAATTGTTATGCTGTGGATCTTCAAAAACCTTGAGGGAGCTACAACTGAGTTTGGTTGTTGGGAGTAGCGCCTCGGAGAAATGGAGCGGCTTAGCATGACTGACCTAGAGTTTAAAGGCCATTTAGAAAATAAGGATCCACAAATGCGTTCACCTCTTTTTGATGCTTCAGCTTTTCATAATTCAGTTAGTCCAACAAAATGTGAAGAATTTGACTTAACAGTAAGGTAATAAGGCAGGTAAGATAATTTTATTTATATAGCGCATTTTCAGCAACAAAGCAGTTCAAAGTGTTTCACATGAATTAGAAGGAAATGCAAAGTAAACAACAAACTCAAAGAAATACACAAAGGTAAGGGTAATAATAAATATAAAGAACAAAAGTACTACACAATTTAAACTAATAGGAGTTTCTTTAGATCTAGAGTTTGTTCTCGATTAGCAATAAGAATACGTACTGCAGAAATTATAAACTGCACTATTAGGAGTTTCTCTCTCTCCATGTTTGATTCTTGTTCTGGGTTGCTATTAGTACAAAACTAAATATTGGTTCCCTATGTTTAATAAGAATAAGTAGGCGATAATTTATAAACTAATTGGGGTTTCTCTTGATCTTGTGTTTGTTCTGGATTTAAGAGATATAAAACTAAATGTTGGTTCTCCACGTTTGGTGAGATTACTGAGGTAAAAAATTAAATGTTGAGATGTCTGAGATGACCTAGACTGTGCAAAGTCTTAAATTCACCTTAAATTAAGGCCTCAAAATGTGAAATTCATTTTAAAAAGTAAGTTGACTTTTAATAAGTTAATCACAAGTCTTAAATTTTGTTTTGACAGGGCTAATTAGCTTCATATTTTCTGAGTAATTTTTTTTCATTGTGCTCTGTGACTCCATACGTAATGGACTTATAGGTCTTGAAATGCATTAAATTTAAGTTGATGAAACCTTAACAGAATCTCTGTTATGTTTGAAATATATTGCATTTCTATAACAACTGAAGGCTATATAGTTACTTGATTGTGCAATATAATACTTCCCCTTTAATGTGGTGGTTCGAGGTTTATTTATTTACACATGGCTGAGCTAGGTTGATTAGCCTTTTCCTCTTTGTAAATTATATTATTTTTCTGAAAACTGTATTTTTTGTATTTACTGTGGTTATCTGTCTGATGTAAAATTTTGTTTAATTTTAAACATGTAACTGTGGCAAAGCAAAACCAGAGGTAGATACTTTTTCACAGTGTGTTATTTATAACTTCATCACCCTTTGGTCATTTTCAGCTAATGTGCTGACCATACACTTTAAATATCTCCATAATCTGAGTCACTAATGACTCTAGAATCCTGAAATCTGTTTAGTAATCAATGTTAATTAAACGTTAAGATGTAAAATACTTTTAATGGGAAGCTGGGAATGCTGAGCACTGCACAAAAAAAATACTTAGTGCAGGAAAGCTTTGCACACATGCAAACATCCTCACTCTTTTCTGTTGTACTTCACAGATGGGGCACATTTTAGCTGTTAACATAAGAGCAGTGAAGGAAATGGATAAATAAAACTGAGTAACTGACTTTTGTTTGATTTCAAAATGTCAAAAAGGGAAGAATCAATGCCTAGAACCGTCTGATTCAGTATGTGTGTATGTTCCACCTTCAGCCCATCTGAAGGCTCAGATGGAGAAATTTCAACAGCAATTATTTGCTTTTCTCCTGGTAAAACAGAGGTAGAGGTAGTTGGGAGCAAGTGTGTGCTTTTTACAAATGTCCTCAAATACAACACAGGTGCTATAATACGTAATTTACTCAGCTCATGGTCTTTTGTTGGCATTGCAGGATGTAATGTGTTTTCCCAACGGCCAGGCTAATAATTACAAATTATTTAAACCCAAGTATTAAGGTGCGCCGCCCACTGTAGAGTGCGTGTTGCTACAATAGATAGTAGCCCAAGGGTGCTCTAGTCCAATTCTTGAGAGCTACCATCCTGCAATTTTTAGATGCATCCTTACTCCAACAGACCAGGATCAGCTCTGAACTGACCTGCTAACCCCCATTCATTTGATTCAGGTGTGTTGGAGCAGGGAAGCATCTAAAAGTTGCAGGATGTCCTCTCTAAGGACTGGACTTGAGCGCCCCGTATTAGCCGATAGTAGCCACACAGGCACACACAGAAGGAAACAAACGCACCCAGTGTAACACTTTCGTTCTACTGGCTGACAGGTTGCCAGTTGACTGTGCTTTTTCGTTCCAAGAGAGATTTACAAGCAGAGATTTTATCCAAACAGACAAGTTTTGAGCGGGAGGAAAAAGATTTGAGAAAGCACAGTGAATATTTCAAAGAGAGCTGAAGTTTTGAGTACAAACATTAGGAGTGTCACGTTGTCTTATTCTTAGATTTAGACAAGTAGTTTGTATTATAAGTTTGTTAGGGGCATCGTGTGGTATGTTCAGTCCATTGTTTTTATCAAACACTGGTAATCTGAGCGTTAAGGCAGCATGACGTTGGACTGCTATTGTTCGTGAAAGTGCTCTGCGTTTCAGCATTAAGTCTTGAGGCATTTTGAATCTACTAAGGTTTTGCGTTTCCCGTGCAGAACCCATTCTTGTCTTCTGTCTATTCTAAGTAACATGCTCTCTTCACATCTCTTCTGTCTTCTAATATTTCAGTCTGGAGCCTTTAAGAGAAACTTCAGCTCTCCTCTGCTAACCATTGATCCACTGAGTATAGTCAAGGAGGCTCCGGCTGCCCAGGGTGAGGGATGAAACCTCTGGATGATTTGTCACACCAACAAACAATTGCAGTGTCTCATCGTAATATTGTGTTTTTGTACAGAGACAGAGAATGTCATTGTTGATCCTGTGTATGAAGCGCTGCGTTATGGGACATCATTGGCTCAGATGAGTCGCTCCAGCTTTGGAAGTATCTCTGAATCCCCTTGTCATGAGGTATAAAATACACACCAGGCAGGTCATTAAAGTTGAAGTTTATGTTTATGTTACTGACTTTGCTTTCTTTATCATAGTCCGATACACTGCAAGGTAAACTAGAAAACCAACCAATCGCTGAAGAGGAAATTATTCCAGGAAGTAAGTTGTTTCTATTGTATTCATCTGCTAACTTTATAGTTTATGTTGTTTTTGGGGTTTTTTGGAAATGTAAGCACAAATCATTTTTATTGGATCAGAGATGCATTATACTGCTTACATTTTCAAGTAACGCAATACTTTTGCATTAAGGTTTTGTGAGGGAACGCAAAAGAAAAAAAATTCCCCATGTCCCCTAGGGGGCTCCGTACAAAACAGAGGTCAAAAGCTTTCCAGCTTTGTTGAAATATGTTCTTCCTACTAAATGTAGGGCTTCAGCTCAGTTTGCTTCTTCACCAATATGATAAAAATGCTTTAAAGGTGGATACAAATTGTCATTCGTTTGTAGCAGATGGTTCCTTTTTATGTCACAAAAACTTGGGAATAAAACGACCAAAAGTTGTAAAAGTAAAAAATAGTACAGCAGTCTGAATAAAAAGAAGATATGCCTTTCTAAAAAGAGAAAAAAAAACGCTACATCATTTCTTTCTGATATATTTAAATTGGCCTCTGTCTCTTTAAGAAGCTCGTACCCTTTCCGATACTCACCACAACAATGTTTCTCCATGATGCTGTTTATAATTGTTCGTAGAGCTTTGAACTGAGAAGTAGTTTGTATTATAAGTTTAGCAGACTTGCAGTTCCACCAGGTGTTTGCTAATTGCTGCTGCTGCTAGTCTGGAGGAGTTGAGTGGTGGAGGTGCTTTGGGTAACTATGTGGTACAGTGTATGTTCTGGGATTAAGGTACCTAGAATGGCTACCGTGTCAGATTCAAGGATTTCTCAAACATAAAATAGAAATGTTTTAACTCAAGTGTTGGTGTTCTGAGTAGGAAAAAACCTCAAGGAATCCCTTTAGATTTCCAGTTCACCTCCAAAACAGAAATTTGAGCTCTGGAGTGGTACACGTGTCTGGTAAAGAGATATCACAAGTTAAATGTCAAAAAGTCAACTACGAACTGATATAATATTATTTACAGTGTAGACTTAAGGTTTTCTTTGTGTGTGTATCCAGTACTTTTCCCTTTTGCTCTTTAGTCCCAGGAGAAAAGATCATCTCTGTTTGTTCCGCCACCACTTTACAGTACCTGACCTTCACTTCTGCCTTGCTGGCTCGGTCACAAAGTGTCATCAGCTCTCTCTCTCTATTTATCTCTCTCCTTTTTACTTTGCACTTTTGCTCTTTCCACTGTCTATTTCTTTCATGTGACCTTTCATATTGTCTATCTGTCCCTTTCCTTTTTGTCTTTATGTGTCTGTCTCTCCAGTGCTCACCCCTCCTGAAAGCGAGAAGGCTGATTCAGAGGACAGGGTCAGCCTGAAGGTGTGTAGTCAGCATTCTCCTCTTCTTTCAGCTTATTTTTATGAGAACAAGCATTCTCCGCGAGTCTGTCTTTCTCTTTATTTCTTTTCTTTGGTTCTACACTTAGAAAAATTTGATATTTTGAGTATTTTTAATCTCACACATTTGTTGTCGCCAGACTCCGAAGCGAGTCGAAGTTCACTCCATTCACACGTACATCGCCCTCTACAAGTTTCTGCCTCAGGAGAAGAATGACCTGGAACTACAGTTAGTAAGATTTCTTTGTGTACTGTATGCGTGATTTTGCATGAATTAGAGTGGCCAGGTGAGAAAGGACATTCATACACCATCTGCCTGCTCAGCAGGACGATCGCAGGGGGCTCAGACTGGGAGGGAGGAACGTGCTGGGAGGCAGGGAAGGACAAACAGCTGCACTGAGTGCATGTCAGAACATAGTTTTCGTATAGCTGCTGAGAGGGGTAACCACACCTGCAACTAATCTAAACACTGCAAAAACTCAAAATCTTACCAAGTATTTATGGATTAGCTTCAAGTGCAGATATCTTAGCACACTTGGAATAAGACAAACTCACTGACAAGTAACTTTTCCCGCACTTGTTCTAAGAAAATAATTCCTTAATATGATGATGAAGTACGAGTTCCATTGGCAGATAAATTAACTTATAACGTGGGACAAATGTCTTGTTATAAGTGAAATAATCTGACAATGGAACGTACGTGGAATGGAAGAATTATTACTTAGTTTTTTAGGTACCTGTATGGCTGTATCTACATAGCACATAATTCATATTATATATTATGTTTGTGTCTGCAGGCCTGGCGACCGAATTCAAGTCACGGACGACTCAAACGAAGACTGGTGGAAGGTGGGCGGCACTCCATTGTAGTAATTTTTATCCCCTGAATATTTCAAAGGCTCTACTTTTTGCCCTTTCTGCTAAGAGCTTTACCACTATAAATATCCAGATTGCCATTGAAAGGATGGTACGGTAACCCATGTTTAATGCATCGCCCTGCCTTGGGAAGCTGAGGGCAAATTTGTTTAGAGACAATGAGAGTGAAGCGTAGACTAGAAATCAAATTTTAAAATGTGTGTGGTTTAAATCACTTTCTAGATAAACTGGCACATGTTATGTTCATAATGTGAGCTATTATATTAAAATGAAAAATGACTAAGCACATGGATTTAAATGCAAATCAGTAACTCATTTTACAAATAAGAAAAACAACCTGCTTTTAAAGTGAGAATAACTAAAAACTCTACAAACAGAAATGTGCTTTTGTCTAATGATGGCAACACAAATTTAGAGACAGAACCAAAAAAATCTCTTTCAATTCAGGATACAGATGAGTTGCATGTTTATGCAGCGAGTCACATAATCAGAACTGAAAGGATTAGGATTCTTACAGCTGTTAAACAGCTGTAAGAAGTCTCCAAGCCATCAAGGTTTGGAGACTTCTTGCACTTGTCAAATCATAAGTGCACAGATTATCCTGTACATTTAGAAATGCTTTTCTTTTAGAGGGGGAATAAATTATGACATGTCTGACATAAAATTCACACAAAATATTTTTTAGCAATGCAAGTAATTCACCAATTACTATAAATAATGTGAATTGTTTTAAATATTTAGCACAGGTGTAGTTTGGGAATCACAACTTCGATAAATTTGTATTTCTGACCCATTCTCACAAATATAAATTATGATTTTTAATTGGATTAAAGTGGGTCTGAAACTAATCATAAATTTCCTTGGATGTGTTTGAGAACATTGTCTTTTGGGGGGAAACAAATCTACCTTGACTTCAAATTTTAGATTAATTATTGACTAATTCCTCGTCCTTTTATTATATAAGTAAGCCAATACCTCATGCTTACAAACAAGAACAAGGATAATGTGCAGAACTATTTTTCTAGCAGGCATTGTGTTTTGGTCTCATCTGATTAGACTGCTGTGTATTCACCGGCATTTTAATACCTGTCCAAATTTTATCTGCTTTTCTCTTCAGCAGTAGAGTCTAGCACAGCAAGTTTTCCCAGTTGGCATTTACGTATTCTTTTCATGTTTTTTTTTTTTTTTTTTTTTTTTTTTTTAAGCTTTCCTAAAGTTTTTCTTTGCTCTTGCGATTACTTTTTGGCCCCACTGTCAGAAATCTTGAGAGGAGCAACTAGGCGTAGTTTATTTATAATGAATTGATGTTCTTTTGTGTTCCACTGAGTTTTGGCCGTAAGGTGCATATCTGGCATTCAGACGTTTAAAAATAGATTTTTGTGCAACTATGAAGTTGAAGAAGTCTTGATAGAGCTCTCCATTTCTACCCATTATGACATGATTCCTGTACAATAATTCGGTAATTAAAACATTTATTGGTCATTAAGTAGGACTAAATCAGCTGATTGACTGTTTTTTATGTAATGAAAAACATTAATGGCTCTCCATTCCTTTTTGAAGCTTTATTAATTCATTTTGTCTCTCCACTTTATTACACATCATGTCTAGATTTAATATGGCTTGTTACTGTGTATGTGGGGTAAATTTGGGTTTTAATTAGGAATTAGGAATAGATTTTGTCAGAAAATGATGTTTAATATTTAGTATCTTTGTTTTCCAGTAACTTCTGAATAATCTCTCAGAACAGAGAGAAACATATCTGTGTAGTCAAATGTTTGTGGATGTTGTGTTTACCAGGGGAAAAGCAGAGACAAGGTGGGATTTTTCCCAGCCAACTTTGTCCAGCGGGTCCGACCGGGTGAGCGGGTGTGGAAGGTCACCGCTGCTTTCCATGGCAACCGAGACATAGGCCAGATGACTGTGAAAGAGAATCAGGTGCGCGACCAGGAGATGCACACATTTTTTCTATTTTCTGCATGCACACACTCGCTCTAGGCATTTTTATTTCTAAGTGGATGCAAATGAATGCAGAAAGTGTTAAAATTATAGAAGACAGCAGTATGGAGCTTGCAGCATCTGGTCAGTTTCCACCCAGGTCCTGAAAGTGTTTTCTCACCCCTGCTCCTGTTCTGTGCCCTCCTGTTTATCCTCCCTCTCCCTCTGCAGATCTGCATCGGGAAAAACGAGGAGATTGACGGCTTCCTTCGGCTGACGAGCGGGAAGAAGAGAGGCCTTGTCCCTGTGATGTTTCTGCTGGAAATATGATGGCAATATATCAGATTTCTCCTTGATTTAGCAGAGGAGCTCCCAGGGATGGAGGAATATTCAGGAGTGTTTAGCCAGCACCTCACTGACAACCATCCGCCCTCCTCCACCCCTCCAAGTATCGCTGCTGCATCTTGAGTGGAAAACAGCCTGCAGCTTTGGCTTTTTGGCTGAAGATGGTTTTTGGCTGAACCAGGAGCTTCTTCAGAGCTACTTTGCTTGTAGCACAGCTTCCCTTTGTGAAGCTTCTTATATTTTCACCAGAGGTATGTAGCAATTATTTTCAAGAGAATGAGTGTGAAGGTACTCTGGCTACCTCATTAGCCGTCTACACTGGCCACTCAGTCACAAAGAAGGGTAAAGGACCTTTTTGTCATGATGTCAAGGCATGTTGAAGTTATTTGTGAAAAGAAAACTTTGGACAATACACTGGATGTGTATTGCTGTTGCTTGTGCAAACCCGTTTTTGGTTGAGTAGAGTGAAGATTAATCATTTTGGTCACAATGTCCAGGTTTAATGGTACATTACTCAGATTCTCAAACATAAAATGATCCAGGTATTACTGAGTACTAATGTCTTTTCTGCTCTATTTTGGTCCAATCAAAGTCACAACACACCCTTCCTCTCACACGCACTCAAGGGTTTTCCCTGCATCCCAAAACGCTTTTCGGTGATTACAGAACGGCACATTTGCACTCTTCACAGTTTCAATGTGACAAATACTTGCATGCACCTTGGGGAGCTCCTCGTTTGACCTTCAACGGTTCTCCCATCCGCACGATATTCCAGAGGGTTTGTATTTTCACTTTCTTCTATGTAGCTCAATGGACCACTAGGATTTCCTGTTGTTGCACCATAAACATAATTTATCTAAGGCTACGTTCACACTACAGCTCGACGTGACTCAAATCTTTTTTTGTTTTGCTTTTTGTCAAATTGGATTTTTTTTGTCCTGATCGTTCACACTTCAAAATAAAAGCGACTTATATGTGATCTCCTGCGTGAACTGCAAACGAGCTGAAAGTGTCCTGCATGTGCAGTAGATGGAGAGTGTGCTCAACTGTTTTTGCCAAAAGAAGAAGTATTTGCGGAAGTGAGCATGAATGCTAACGGTGGAGCATAGCTTACGGTTTTGAAGTTGTTGTCCGTCCGGAGCCAGAATATTAACTTAATCCTTATTGAGGTCCGGCTTTGTTGTTTTTCTTTCCGCTTGAGCATATAGGGACACAAATTAGTGACGTTTGTCGAGTATCGGAGACGTTCAAATCGGATGTATTCAATCTGGACGTTAAAGTCGCATTTGAATTGGATACATATCGGATATCCAAGTGGCCTTGGCTGCATTCAAAGAGAATCTGACTTTAGTTGTTCAGACAGTCGTGAAAAGATCAGATATAGGTCGCATTACGGCAAAAACATTGGAAATGGGTCACTTCAGGCTGCAGTGTGAACGCAGCCTATGTGTAATGTCTTGTATTATCGTCATGTCATGCAATAGGGAAGAGCAAACAAACCAGAGCGACTGATTAAAAGCCATATTCAGGTTTCTTGATGGAGAAAATTTACTAAATGCTGTCAGTCTTTTCCAGAAAGAACTAATTTTCAAACCACCTTATTTATTTAATTTATTGATCTGTCATAAATTATAAAGCTTGATTAAACTAAGGGTGTTTGTATATAGCCTTCTTAAAACACTGTATATATATAAATATATATATATATACATATATTAGCTCCTGAAAGCACGCTAACACAAAGTTTTGCAGCTTTGCAGGAGCCGACTGAGGGCATTAATTTCTTTACTCTTTTATTCTTACCTGCAGGAGATTCCTGTTTGTATCTGCAGCATGTAATGCATCTCTTTGCTCAATTACCATCTCGCCATGTCAGCACAAATATTTCAAGATACTATGCAGAACAGTTCTAGTCACTCACTTTGTTTTGTTCACAGCTTATTTCCAAAGCAGCTCAACTTGTCTTTGTCACTCAGTAGTTTTATGAAGATTTAAAATTGGACTTTGAAATCAGCTGTCTTGTGTGTTCACTGTTCTATTTCAATAATCCTCACTGACTAGAACTAGGACTGGCTCAGGATAACGATTACCAGTTTAACCTAACTGCACACCTACCAGGCTTAGCTCTCAGCATGATTGGTCATCATGTGATCCTCAAATAATGCTAATAAAGTTGGATGAACATTCAAGTTGTGTCTTTGGTTATTTAAAAAAATAATGGTTTGTCTTTAGTGTTTGGTAAGGATAGAAAATGGGAATTAATTGCATGTTTTTTAGTCACATTGTAACCAGAAGCAATTAATTTGGTTGGTTTCTTACAAATTGATCAAATCAAATTTTATTTGCATGGCACGTTTCAAAAATACAAAGAACGCACAGTCAACAAATGGAACATTATATTTTTCTGTTACACAGCAGATTATTGATTATTATTTCATTTATAAATGTTTCATAAGCAACTCTAAGCAGGTCGGTTTTTCTCTAGGTTTAAAGAAACTCACAGCGTTTCTGCTGTTTTGCAGTTTTCAACGGCAAATCTTTAATGTGTTGTGATGCAAAGCCGTTCAGTGATTTATGAACTAACAGTATTTTAAAGTCTAACCTATGAGCTACAGGAAGCCAGTGAAGAACTGGGGTAATGTGCTCTAACTTCCTGGTTTTAGTCAGAACTCCAGCAGCAGCGTTCTGGATCAGCTGCAGCTGTTTTGATTTTTTTCTTTTTTAAATGCAAACCTGAGAGGACACTGTTGCAGTAATTGATGTGACTAAAGATAGGCGCAAGAATGAGTTTCTCTAGATGACGCTAGAGAAACTCTAGGATGGTAAATTTATGTATTAGAATGGTCCAGTCAAAGTCCAGACCTAAATCCACTTCATTATGTGTGGAAACGTTTGAAAACTGATGTTCATAAATATCTCAAAAGACAATTTTAGCCATAATAACCATTACAGATGTTTTCAGTCACATGTTTGTGTTCATTATTTATTCCACCTCATTTTAAAATGACAAACAAAACATAAAATTGTTTGTTTTTCCCTTTTTTTTTAGTGTTTCTGAGCACATTATAAAATATTCACATTGTGCAGTTTAACCTCATATTCACAAAGTAATTTCACAAACTATGTACTTGAACAGAAATTTTCTCCTCCCATGACCTTTTTCCTCAAATTTTCTGAGCGCTTCCACTGGAATTGGTAGTGACAAGACTCTTTTTCCTAATTACCATAAATAACACGATTAACTCCCAAGAAAAATAATTTGCAACAGAGGAGCTACTGGCAGGCCATAGACTATGAGCTGGCAAAGAGAGCACCGCGTCTCTGTGAGCTTGTGTTTCTCCCTGCTGGGGTGCGAGGAACATTTCTCAAATCATGACCCAGTTCTGTTATCGAAGTGGATCAAATGTGATTTTCATCTCTGCGCCCAGGCAGACAGACATGTGCGCAACTGGCAGTACATCAAGTCAGATGAACGTTTCGTAAAATTGCTGATTTTGGCGCTTCAGACGGTCCGCTGCTCCAGAAAGGCTGTGTACTTCCTGTACAGCCGAGACCTTCGTTTTCAATATACTAAGTGAGGAGAAAATCTGAAATTATCATTAATTTTCTCAAACAGCAAAACTGATCAGTTGTGGCTTCTTCCAATCATGCAAACACCAGAAAAGGTGTCGTTTGTAAAGTTAGACTAACAAAAGTAATTCGGGTTATTTAGCTTTTCACAAAAGGAAAAAAATGGGTTTCATTTTTTAGTGTCAGATTTTCACCATGTTATTAATTTATAACGACAGTTTAAAATTTAATATTCACTATCAGGTTATATATTTAGTTTTAAAACTAAATATTTATAAATATTTTATAGCCCACAAATATGTAGCTCTAAATAAAAATCTAAATCAAATATTAAGTTTACAAACTCAATATTTATCTCCAAACAAAATTAGGTTGTTACGAACTAAATATGCAGCAAAATATACACAATAAGTGTAAATATTTAGTACTGAAACTAAATTAATTTTGAAACTAAATAATTAGCTCTAAACATCTAGTTTCAAACTAAATGTTTAGCTTCAAACTAAATATGCAGCTAAATATACAGAACAGATATAAAAATTTTGTTTTGAAACTAAATCATTTTCCTTGGGAGTTAATTGTGTTATTTATTGTTAAATAGGAAACTAAATATTTAGCTCCAAATATTTAGCTTCAAACTAAATATGCAGTAAGATCTAAACAATAAACGTAAATATTTAGTTTTGAAACTTAATATCTAGCTCTAAACTAAATATCCAGCTAAATACACACAATATATGTTAATATTTAGTTTTGAAACTAATTTATTTTTCTTGGGAGTTAATCGTGTTATTTATGGTTAGTAGGAAACTTGATATTTAGTTCTAAAACTAAATATTTAGCTTCAAACTAAATGTTTAGATTCAATTCAATGCAGTTAGCAACCAAAATATTTAGATGGAAGCTAAACATTTATTTATTTACAAATATTTAGCTAATATACATGTTTCATTTGCTACTATCCGAAAGAGGACTATTAAAATCTGTGTAAATGGAAATATTTTGTGTGTAAATGACTTATGTATATTTCTAATTATATATCTTGTTTGAAACAGAGGCATTTCTTAATGAATGCAGAAAATGTGACTGAAAAATGATCCACCATTGATTTTTAGCTGATGCCAAATCACCCACATTATTGCCTTTAATCTTTGGCTGTGCACCTTTACAAGCTCCACCCTATAGTATGTAAAACTGGCTCATTAAATGTGCTACTATCATCACACACGTCTTTGCATCTTTAAGACTGAAGCAGCAAATGCATGACAGACTCCTGATCAGCAGGATCCATGATCTCAGCTCAGGGAGAAGAAATATTGCAAAAATGGAGAAAGAAATATATATATCAGCGCTTAAAATAGAATATGATTAGTCAGGCAGGCAGGAAGAAAGAAGCACTGTCAGAGGAAAATAGAGCTTATACATGCCTGCTCACAAAACACTGCATCAAACTTCTGAATATAAATAATCCCTCATTTTTTTTAAAGTTTGCGTCAGCTGACATTAATACTCAAGTCTGTGTTCTCGCTTCACCACAGACAGAAAAATATCCCCGTACAGCATCACATCCGGAGCAGATTTATTACGTGTACCGAGCTGATATGCTGCGTCTGGGCTTTGGCCTTATCACCGCCGGCAGGTATGCGAAAGCTCAGCAGAACCGATTGAAGCTTCCCTGCGCTCGGATGTGGAGCTTGCCGTTCGATTTTTGTCTTGGAAAACGAGTCTGAGAATTGCAACCTGTGCAGAAGCAAACGGCGTGAGATCCTCTCTAAGACGATTCTCCCAGTTCTAAACCCTGATATCTTCTCAATCTAATCAGCAGCGATGGATAAGTTTTAAAGGGTTTTGACTCTGAGTCGAACGTGTGAACAGATCGAAGGCCTGTAAATGCACTCTCAATGTTTTTTCATTTATTTATAGGCAACCCAGATCAACTGGAATATTTTAAAGTGTAGTCTTTCTTTTGCGGTGCTTGTTTCTCGTTCATCTGGTTTTGTTGAGTTTGTATTTCCTTCTAATTCACATAAAGCACTTTAAACTGCTTTGTTGCTGAAACTGTGCTATGTAAATAAAATTACCTTAACTTACCTCAGGTTGCTAACTAAACTGAAAAAACACAAAATCTTACCAAGCAGAAGAAAAACTACACTTTAAAATATTCCAGTTGATCTGGGTTGCTAAGTGGAAAGTCATTCAAGCAAGTATAATATTTTGAAATGCATACTCAGAATGTTTGTGTTTTGACCATTTCCTTGTTATTTATATTCATTTAGGTCTTGCCATACTGTGTTCGGTTTCCTGTGCTCATTATTGTTCAGTCTGTTGCCCTACAGCTTCATTCTTCATTCTTTCTTAAGTTCTTGTATTATTTCGTTCAAAAATGTCTTGTTCAGACGTATTAGGAAATATTACGTAATTTCACTTGTAATATTTTTCCAGAACCAAGACTTAGATAATGTCAATATTAAACAAATTTTGGATTTAATTGTGTTTCTCATTGATAAAAAAAAACCGTCCATGTATGGTTAGTAGTTCTGTAGTTTTATTCTCAGCTGTGTGCAGCTTTCTGTTCTGAGTTGGCTTTATGAAAAATTAATGAATAGACGACACTGTTATTCAACCGCCTGGGTGAAGTGTGGCTTAACAGAAGGATCTATTTATGGTTGCAGTGCACTTCCATAAAATACAGACAGGTTTTAGCTTAGAAACAGACATAAAAAAGATGGTCTTATGTTTATTTACCAATAAACAATAGGGGTTATACAAACTGTGATATAAGTAAATTAAATTAGCCTCAATGTGTAATTTAAAAATGGTAATAAAAGAAAAAACTACTGAACACATCAGTAAATTCTGTTTGTTAATCTGCATCCCTAAAGGAAACTAGCAATAGTAAATACAGCAGCTATCATTCATTTCACTAGAATAATCTGCAGTCCCACAGAAAATTTCAATCGCTTTTCATTCAGAGCAACAATTTCCATTTTATTGTCCCTGCAAAATCAGAGCAACCTCCAACTCTGGCTCCAGAAAACATGTTAAATATGTAGTCATTTTTCATTTAATGGTAGTTTAATTACTAAAAAAGTCTGACTAATTTCACCTCCACCAAATTTCAGAACCTGGATAATGTACTCAAAATAAGCATACTGGGATAAAACGAGAAGCCATATTTCAGATTTCAACATGAACATCGATTGTAAATTCTTTTGTAGAGAAAATTTCCATTTATTTTGAAATATGCAGAACTGGTAGAGTTTGAGCACTATTGACTCAAAGCGGCTGAAAACAACTGCGTAACATTTTTTTTATTATTATTATTTTGTTCTTCTACATCATAATAATGCACTAATTCATGTTGGCCAATCACACAAAATCCCCCAAAATATACTTTCTAATTACTATGTGGCAAAATATGAGAGTCAAAGGGATGTAAACACTTTTCCTAGACACTCTATATATTAAATAATTGGTTTAAATGTATCATAGTCCACATATACTATCTGTTATTGTGCTTCTGCTCACGTGAAAATAGATGCACCATGTACCAGATGTTAGTTTCTTTCCTTCTCTCTGATGTTTCTCTGAATTAAGCCCATGACAATCCTGCAGAGCTTCACCTCCTCTCAGTGCTTATGTTGAACAAGATCACACATTTTCACTGTTTATCACCTCCATTTCCAACTTTTGGGCTATAAAGTGTCTTTGATGCGCTTGTTGGCTTCTTGACCTCCTTACAATGAGAACTGTGCAGCACCATTAGTGGACCAGGACACGAGGATGTTTTGCATCGACTCGATGTTATCCGTTGCTTTTGATCAAAAGGTTTTGAAGGATTTATTTCAGTGTTTTTAATGACTGCAGGGCCCTGCGGTGATTTATCTCCACATTAGGTTGCAGCTCTGCATTAGTTACACAGACAAAGTAGAGCCTCCATCCCCCTAATCATTAGGTAAACACAGCCTCTTTTAGTCTCCTCGGTGTCCTGGTTTCCTGATCACGTAATGCCTTCCTGTTCATTTTACAAATTACCATCATGCAAAAATATCATCCATCCTTCAGAAGATTTGGAGCAAATAAAAAAAAAGTATTTTCTCTATACATTTCTATAATACTGTTAACCAAAAAGGAAGGTCTGCTTTGTAGGTTGCAGGAAAAAAAACACAAGAGATTTTAGTTATGTTTAATTATTAAATCTGCAATAACCTGTCTCAGGTATTTATGTTTCCTCATAAAAGCTCAGAAATCTGACATCAGATCCTTTATATGCTTCACCACCCAACTTCACCCTGCTTTGCCCTTTAATAAATGGTTTCTGGATACACTCTAAAATCTTAAAAGCGCACTTCAAAATCCATTAGGTTTCTAAAAAAAGAGAAAGGGTTTGAGATTCAGGGATATGTGAACATCATGTTCCACTCCAACAGATCCAATAGATCTATTCTTTTCCAAAAAGAAAAGTATTAAACAAGAAAGTAAAAAAAACATATTTACCATGTTAGCATAGGAAATGGTCAAACTGCAATGGCTGCGTTTTAAAAGAACAGATAGCAAAAGTAAAAATCTGATGTTTACATTGAGGCTCTTTGTTACCAGTAAACAAACAAGCTCATCTCTTAGCAACGGATTGTTATTGTTCAAAAAAACTTAAGATTTCTTCTGTTCTTTTGAAATAATACTTGTCCTGTTCTATTTAGCAACAATTGTGCACTTGGTGAATTGTGTGTAGAAAAGTGAAAGTTTTTTTTTTTTTGTCATTGATGGAAAATGTATTATAAAACATTCAACACAAAAGTTAAAATCTATTTATACTTCGTGGCAGTTCGTTACCAGAAGAAAATGCTAATCTCTTATTACCAAATGAATTATTGTTTATAAACCATACGATATTTGGAAATATTGCTTATCTTCTTTGACACGAGAAATTTACAGTTGGTCAATTTTGCAAAAGTAAAAATCAGATGTTTACTTTGTGGCACTTCGATACCAGAATTGTTTATAAAATTCATCTCCTAGCAACAGATCGTTATTGTTCAAACTTTTGAAACTTAACATTTAACAAGAATGATGCAGTTGGTGAATTTAGCAGAAAAGTTTAAAAAAAAAAAAAAATTGCCATTGGTGGAAAATATTTTATAAAACAGACATTCAACATAAAAGTTAAAATTGATTTATACTGTGTGACAGTTCATTACCAGATCCAACGCTCACTTCTTTACACCAAATTAGTAAGTAATATTATTGTTTATAAAACATAAGATATTTTGAAATACTTCTTATCTGCTTAGACAAAAGAAATGTACAGGTGGTAAATTTTATAAAAGTAAAAATAAGATGTTTACTTGGTGGCACTTCATTACCAGTAAACGAGCTCATCTCTTAGCAACAGATTGTTGTTGTTCAAAGAACATAAGATCTCTTCTGCTCTTCTGAAACTTAATATTTAACTGTACATTGAGTAATAAACATGTGAATTGAACATTACGACTAAATTGTGCAAAATGTTCCATCTCTTTATGTCCTGATGGATTCTCAGGAAACCTGATCCATGTGAAACAAGCATTGCATTTTGGCGCTCATGTTGCTCCATAGGCCTGAAAATTGATCTGATTGAGTAAAAACCAATATGATTTTTGGTTACAGGACATCAAAATTACCCCACATTTTTGGCTCTTGACCAGTGTAATACATGCACACAGTGGTCAGACTTGAGCATTTTCCTGTTGCAGAAATGCACCTCCTTCTCTGCGGTGCATGTTCTGATGCATTGCATGTGCTGCCTGCCACGGTTACAGTGATGATGTTTTCTTTCTCGTCTCTGTGCCTCAGCTTCAGTAATCACTGACTTCTTCTTCAACTCCAGCTTTGTTTCCTTTTCCTCCCCAAAGACTTTGGATCTTTTTATCGCTGTCACGCAGAAGAGATGCAGTGTCGTGTTTTTGTTTTTTACAGTACAGCTAATTTCTGCTCCAGGTATTTTGTACAGATGATTCAAGCGGGTTCTGTGTTGCTAACAAACAAAAATATCTCTAAAAAATGAGTGTCATTTTACCAAATACATTATTCAAATATGTCCACACACTTCCTGCAGGCTGTGAAAAAAATTAATCATCTGATTATGCAGCAAGAAAAAAATTACTTTATTTTGCATTTTACTTAATTTTGCTTACCAGTTATTGATGAATGTCCCCATCTGACTAATTTACAGTCGAATAAAGCTCTCAGAGTCCAGCTGTCACAGTGTGGATTAATTTTGCTGTGTGCGCTGATAAGCACTGCCTGCTCTTAAGCTCTGGCTGTATTTTCCAAATCCTTACTGACAACAGCATTAGTGCAACCCGAAGTGTCTTTTAGCAACGAGATTCACGGCAAAGTGAAGGCCTGCAGATATTACTGCATTACATTACAGTGTGCCTTTGCATATTTGCTGATGGAAATCAAATATTTCCACGTGTGAAGTGTCTGAACCTGAAGCAACGGCAGTGCAGCGTCTGAAAGTTAAGATTTGTTACCAGCTGTGAGTCTGTTCAGATTTATTTTCTAGCATCATATGGTCTCCTCTGCTGCCACTGCGAATCTGCCTCACACTCTACCTATGTCTGTCAGATTGCTTCACAGATTACAATCCAACACGCTCTGCTAACCGTACTCCAGCCCTCTGACGGATTAATTATGAAAGCCTGAGTTATGAAAAAATCTTGTGTTTTTATTCGCTGAAGCATGTGTCAAACTCGAGGCCTGTGGGCCAAATCTGGTCTGCCATAGCTTTGTATGTGGCCCTCTAGATTCTGAACACTTGGTGTGCATAAATGTTATCTTATCAATCAAATTAATGCAGTTTTTAACTGTTTACTGAGAAATTATATCAATCAATCCCTTTAGTTTCTTAAGAATGCATAATTTTTTCTTGGTGTTTCGTAGACATGTCAGTAGTTCTTGGAATAAAGTCAGAGAATTGATCATTTTAACTGTTAAATGTTTCAGACCTGTACAGTAGAACATAAATCAGAGAGAAAAGAGTCAGTCTACTTTTTTAAAATCACAGATCATCTTTTCGTATTTTACAACCTGCTAAAGTGATTCAACATGGCAGATCTCCAGCACATTTTCCTTCAACGTTAGCACAATAAAAAGACACCTTAACTTTTTTTTGTTGAATACTCAGGGACATTTGTGATTTAAAAAATGTGTAGAAAAAAAAAAAATCTAATTTGCTTTATTTTTTCATTCCTTCAAAACCAGAGGTGTCAAATTCATTTTTGTTTTGGGTCAAATCAAAGTCATGAATCCTCTTGTGTCAGAATGTATTTATATAACTTGTTCACAAATATTTATATTGAATATCTTTTCAGTCCCTCCAGGATTTTATGATTCTTTTTGATTTGTGTTTGTGGTACTCATTTGCAATTTTGTGCTTATTTATGACGGTGAATGTGACTTTTTAATCGTTGAACAGATCGTGGACTACATCTGACATCAATTAAGTAAAGAAATAAGAACGTTTTTGACAACCTCTGAGAAAAAGCTGCAGTAAACTCCCAATTATTAGCGCAAAAAAAGTGCAGGGAATTGTTGATTTTGTGTGAATTTCCACAAGACATTTTATAAAAGACTAGCAGCGTGGTTCTGCAAACCATCGACCGAGGAGGATGAAAATAAATTCACGCCGCACTTTTTGCAATAATTTCCTTCACGACTGTGCTCACATGATACCTCTTGGCCCTGCAGGAACCCAGATTCAAACTTATCTCAATTAATCTGCATTTGGAGTAACAGCAGTCATTTTTGTTTTGTGTTCATGTGAAACGAAAACCTCTTAACTTCTGTTAGATGGGATGAAAAGGCAAAAGAAATCAATAAAATCAGCAGTAAAATCATCAAACTGACAATGTTTGGTGATATTGTCAGCTTTATGTCAATGTTTTCAGTATTCACTCTATATGCATATTAATTTTTCTTTAATTACTTCTATTTTGATTGTTATTGAGGGTCTCCTTAACTTCACAGCATGCTCCGTTTGTCCCGCCTGGGTTGAAGGCCAAATGCAATAAAGAGCGGTGTTTCATTTCAGCTCATATTCCTCTCCTCATCTAATCCCATTAAGACTCACGCTCCAGGAAATAGCACTGCCTCATGGTAATGAAGAAATGCATTTAAAACGGCCACAGGGAAAAAGAAAAACTGCATTTTCCTTCAATAACTCCTACCACACATTCCAGCAGAGACCACAGTTATTTACAAGGATTGGTTTTGTGTTTGATGATCCATTTGGTATTATTGGTAATAAATGCAAGGGGGGTTAAATGAAATCTTTGGTAAAACCATTTGTGCAGAAGGAAACTGAAGCCTTCCTGGATTCTGTAGCACTTTAAAATCGGGGCTACCCATTTTTAGAAAGTCTTACGATTACAATAATATTGGTGAATATCACTTAATCGCATGATGAGATTAAAATAAACTCAATAATTTCCATTAGCTTGATGTATCTCTTTTTTTCTCACTTTCTACCAAAAACTGGAGGATAAACATTTTAAGCTTGGTGTTTTGGTCTTAACTATTTTGAAGGACAGTTTTGTTTCCAAAGACTTCAGAATTCGTTTTATTTGTTTCGTTTACGTATTTTGGATATTTAAAAGATTTTCCAGTTCCAGTGTTAAATGTTCATTAGAATTTAAAGTTACTGATTTTTGATAATGTGTTCTTGTGTCTTGTCATAACTATTAGATTACTTAAAAATGGTCTGAAAGCAAGGGTGCAACTTTGCGTTGCGACAAGGACGAGCCCCGGTGGGGGGCCGGAGCACTGATGCAACCACAGTTAGTGGAAGACCTTTTCTTTTTTTAGAGCTAAGAATAAAGCCAAAACTTAACATGTGAATGCCAGACAGGCTTATTCAATAAATGAGGATATGCATTCTGATCAGGGTTGTCAGATTAATAGTACCTTCCAAAAATAACCTTTTAGCAGGTATGAAACAGACTACGAAATATAAATATGTTAAAACTGAAGTTCTTTCAATAATGCGATTCTGATTCAGTTGGCAAAACCTTTTGTCCTGGTGACTTACACATAGCAGATGATATATGATCTGTCTTTAATACAGCAAAATATTAAAGATGCAAAAACTCTTTTGGCTTAAAGCTCTTAAAGTTTGGTTTCTGTCAGTTCTGCAAAAGATACAAGTGAGAACACAACTAATTTCTCTCTTATATTGCCCAATAATTTAACTTTACTTAAATTAGTCATTTAAAAATAATAAACTTTGGCTTTATGAAATATTTCATCCTATTTGATGGTTGCTCTAAATATTGCGAACAAATGACGCAATTTGTTCAGGGTAGAAGATGTTGGAAAAACTGACTGTTGTCTTTTTCTGAGTCGGTGACCTTGACGACCCGTTGCCCTGGCAACCAGTAAACAGCTTCGGGAGCGCGGAGCAGAAATTGTTTTAAGTTCATCAGGATTTAACACAAAAAACCCGCAAAAACATTTCGCACACAAAAAAATGTTTGTAAACCCCCCCGCCCACCAAACACAACATTCTGTCGGTTGTAGATTTATGTTATTTGAACCGAAATACTCCGAACTGCGCAGCAATAGTCCATGCTAAGGTGACAAAAGTCAAGCTAGCATTGCTAACCGACTCTCCACTGTCTATATATACATATATATCTTTAATAAAGCTTTTTACTGACCTGTGAAATGTGATCCCTTTGGACTTCGTTATCTTGCTATCGTAGTGTTGCCAACTGATATCAAAACCTTTTTCAGATTCTTTCCTTTATTGCGTCATTTCCCCGACCACCGGCGCACACAGGAAGTCACGTGATGTCCAATCCATTAGATCACTGAGCGTACTTGGAGTTTACGTTTTACAAAAGAATTTAATTCTTTGAATACATCGTGCAGTTTTATGCATGCATATAAAGAAAAAAATGTGCAGAAAATATTGGTGGGGACATGCGCACAACTGTCCTTCAGGAAGTTACGCCTATGTCTGAAAACAATATTATCGTTTATCACGATAACTGCTGGAACAATTTATCGTCCAGCAGAATGACTATTGTTTTTTGGCAATAAAAACAATTGATGTGTCTTTCTTTCCTCTCTTCCTCTAACATTTTGAGCGAAAGCATCTGCTGCCTGAGACTGTTCAACTGGCTGAATATCACATTAGCATGCAAAATGCAAGTTCTTAACATTTGGAATTCATTATTGCCCTCCAGACGGTTGCATCGTGAATATTGCTCACGATGCAATATTCGTGAGCAATATTGAGGTAATATTGAGATAATGGATTCAAGATATATTGTGCAACTTTATCTGAAACCAAATTTAAATAAAAAATGGTTTTGTTTTTTTCTTGTTTCGCAAGCTTTATTAAATAACTCTTCTGACATCTTTCAACTTTAGAAATGTCAAGATGTCACATTTGATGCCGGGAAAACCAGATTACAAACTTCAGCAGGACATTTGATGTTCCGGCGAACAGTTAACTGTAGAGAAACATTTTACCAAAAGAGCGTCAAGATTATCTTTGTTGCATGATGTGATTGTGTGAAAAACCTTGCAGCAGTTCAGGACGCTGTGGTGTTGTGCGCTGAGGGTGACGCAGGCCAAAACATAGGAATCTATTAATAGTAAAACATCAATAGCAGTCTTGGGTCTTAGTTCAATGTCAGTACAGTCAGTGTTCAGTCACGTGTAGTAATAAAACAGAAACAAGAATTGCAGTTTCAAAAAAAAAAAAAAAAAGCTAGAGCCGCTTGCATATTGTTCTGTTACCAAATTATATAAAGTCAGGTTATATTTTGTGATTCACCAATCACTTACTAAATTAAATAATTCTTTCATTATCATTGTCTTTTCGTCTCATTAAGTGTTCCTTATCGCCTGAAGGATAAAACCAGGTCGATGTTTTGTTCAAATATCAAACTTCTTTATTTCTGGAATGTAATTAAATGTAATTTACAGAATAAAACTTTATCTGTCAAATTATATACGCCGAGTTGGTCTCTGCAATGCAAGCTCTCGATATTTTTGCAACAGCAATATTGCTTTTTTTGTTAAATGTTTTATATTCTCCTTATATCATAATTTCTAATTCCAGTACTAACTTCCTGAACATGTCTATTGTACTTTAAATACTTTGACATTACAGTCGCACCATATACTAGGTAAAAATGTATGGAAATATACCTTTCTAGTAAAACATTATGTGCAATACACAAATTATTGATTACTTACATATTATGTTACCAAGTTATATTTTGAATTGATAATTTGATTTGTAAAGCGTCTTCATGTGTCAGAAACCAAACCTGCCACTTTGCACAGCCTGTTTTAGTAAATAAATCATGCAGGTAATTGCATGATTTACTGCAATTACCTGCAGTGTGGTCAGTATCTGACCACACTGCACTAAACATTGAGGCGTCTATTGTGACAGGACGTGGTGCTCTACTGCCACCTGTTGGACTGATGTGGATACACACCCATATTTTCTTGACTTGCTTAGTGAGCAAAAGTCTTTACAATTCTTTGTTTTTCCCCCAGAAAGTAATAAAAGCAGATGATTGATTTCATAGAATTTTATTATTAACAACAAAAGCTGAACCTGACAGATTTTTTTACATGTTGCATTTACTTCTTTGCTGTCTCCTCTTCCTTTGACAAGTTCTTGATGAACTCTTCCTTCTTTGCCTGGAGACGCTCCTCCCTGCGTTTGCGGGCCTCCTTTGTCTTGGTGCGGCGCGCCTCAGCCTGGTCGCTGCACGGATGAACGAGAGAAATTAATTTCAGCCACAAAACGTCAGGTAGTTGAATCGAAAACAAAAACAAAACGACGAGAAAACTTACGCCAGAAGCTTCTTGCGAGCCTTATCAGCCTTCAGCTTGTGGATGTGCTCCATTAGGATACGCTTGTTTTTGAAGACGTTACCTTTAGCTCTCAGATAGAGACTGTGGTACCTGATATAGAGAGAGGCACTCATAGTAAAAGGAAGTGAAACACAAGTTTATTCACCACATTAACGGAGATTCCCACATACATGTGCCTGTCAATTTTCTTTGACTCCCGGTAGCGGCGAAGAAGACGGCGCAGGATTCTCATACGTCTCATCCATGTCAACTTTTCTGGCATACGAGCGTTGGCTGTACCCTTTCGTTTACCTGGGAAGGAAAGCATAATGAAATGTAAAGCTCATTTGGAAATGCTAGCAAGTAGACCTACAATCTGCATGCACACAGTGACAGTTAAATCTTAAATTTATCTATTTACAATCCATGCATCAACAGCCATCACCTTCGGCGTTTTCCATTTTGTCATATCACTGCCACATCCTTCAAAAGAACTGTACATATTTGCTCCCCACTTTCATGTTGGTCAAAAAGTGCAATTCTTGTCACAACTACACAACTAGGAGTGTCATGGAAGACACTGGATGATAAATTGTTCCAGCTGTTACTGCAATAAACAATAATGTTGTTTTGAGACCATTTTTAGGTGATATAATTGTAATGGTTAAAACACAAGAACACATTCTCAAAGATCAGTAAATTTTAAATTTTAATGAACATTTAACATTAGAACTGGAAGACATTTTAAATATCCAAAATAAAACAACAAATAAAATTAATTTTTGCATCTCTGTAAACAACATTGTTCTTTAAAAATAGGGCTAGTTGAGACCAAACTGAAGTCAAAATGATCCAGTTTTTGGTAGAAAGAGAAAAACAAAAATAAATCATGCTAATGGAAATTATTAAGTTTGTTTAAATTTATCATCCGTTTTAATAATTTATTGGTTATTGTGACAGGCCTTTACACAGATCCACGTCTTGTATAAATTTCCTACCACTTTGCATTCCTACCACTGTTTTGTTTTGGCATAAATCCCCCCAAATAATACATTCAGGTTTGGCAGTATGTCTAAAAGCTCAGGAATTACTACTACTTTTGGAAGTCACAGTAAATAAAATATAGATTACGTCAAATTCACTTCCAGCTACTTTTTATTTATAATAACTCACCGTAGCCCATGTGACGACCCTTGCGGCGTGCCAGAGTATTCTTGCGGCAGCGTGCACGGGAGTGAACGGTGACTGGCTTCCTGATAATCAAGCCATCCTTCACCAGTTTTCGGATTTGCTGCCCTGCAACACAATCGCAGAGCAATAAGACAGGCGCAGCACATCATGGACAACACCACATACTTCACACTGTATTCTGAACTCACGAGAGTTTGCATTGGCGATCTCATTGGTTTCATTGGGATCCAGCCACACCTTCTTCTTCCCACAGCGCAAGACGCTGGAGGCCAGGCGCTTCTGGAGCCTGAGCATGCTGTATGTACAAAAATAACCACAAATATTAGGTGGATAAATAAGATTCAGACAAGTTTCACACTCAAAATACTCAAATATTCAGACCACTCAGTGCTTTTACTCCAGGATTCTCATACATCTCATCTATTTATATAAACATTTGTAGCAATACAAATGTTTATATAAATTAGAAGGACAGAAATTGGTGAATGGATGAATGAATATGAGACACGCTGATGAATGGCTCTGTGCACAGATCAGTAGGGAACTTGACTACTCTTCCCATCAAGCGAGAGCTGTAAAATAACTAGGTAGCTATATTTAAAATAAATTGATTTAAACTATTTTCAGTTTAAATCACTTTGACTTATCAATATCTTAGATCGTCACCAATTGTTTTTATGTCAGTGGCACCTCATACATTTAGAACTGGGGAAATGAATGTGACAGGTAAACCAACATTAACTAAGCTAATGAATTTTATAGATAAAAACTACTTTATGGTTGCTTATGATTGTAAACTCAAATATGAAAACCACAATGAGGTTTTGACAATTCAAAGAAAATGAAGTTTTCTGTTCATATGGCAGACATTAATGATAAATAATCAGAGCGACGTGTTGCTAATTCGCAGCCACGCAGTGGATTTACGTTCAGACATGTCTGGTTACATATTAGCATGGTTAGCATAGCTAGCTTTCCAACACAGGCCGAAAGCGTGAAATTAACACGTTCACCCAAAGTGAGCAAGAACTAGAGCCGATTGTGTAAGTTTAAATGTCAAAACCAAAACAATTTTTGTTTACCACGATAAAGATAAAAGCCAGCAAGTGGGTAAATAAATATCTGCCTTACCTCATGGCTACCGATAGCTTGACAGACACGGAGGAAATAGAACGAGAGGAGACTGTACCAGTTTAGAAAACAGATGGGTGACTAGTTCACTTTGACTGTATCATAATTGTCTAGTTCTTTGCAATAAAATGAACAATGGAATAAATTATGTGATATTGGGCTAAAATGTATTTTAATATTCCTTAATCTACCTTATGTTGAGTGTATTCCATTACTTTTCAATGGACACAGTGGTACGGTCCAAAAACATGCAGTTTGCTAATCCAACCACTAGAAGGCGTAGAAGACTTTCTGAAGTGACACTTCAATCTATTCATGGTACTGTAAAAATAGTTTCGGTTTTATATTATTAAACTATACTTTCTGAATAATTTTGATATATAAAGTTATATATGGCTTCATGTAACACTTAACTAGTATATGGAGGCCATCTAGTCATAATATAATCCTTGCTGTCATGTAAATATCTCAGATATTTGTTAAAGAACATCAGTGAAAAAACAGAAGGACCAAGAAGCATAATAGTTTAAAATTGCTTAACAAGTTGAATATTTTGGGATGGGTATCACAAACCCTGGACTCAGTTCCTAATACAATTTGTGGACAGAACAGAGAAGGTGAGAAAAGCAGCTTTTAAATATGATTTAGCTCCACCAGTTAAGATAAGATAAGATAAGATAAGATAAGATAAGATAAGATGATTGATAAGTCTCCCAAAGGAGGAATTTGTCTAAGAAGCAGGGGCAAGGCTGTAGTGCAACAATAAAAACAATAACAATAAATACATAAAAGTAACATCAATGCAAAAAGTGAAAAATACATAAAAACACAAACATCAGAGTGGCAGTACATCCCCATAACCATTGGATTCTTTCAGGAAGAGTAAGCCAAAATACTAGCAAACATGAGGAGCTCATGGAAGAAAACATAAGTCACATGGGTTTGGTATGTCTTTTGTAATCAAAACTTAAGAAATGTTTGTAAACTTTTAAATTTGAAAAAAGGTTGTTTTTTTAAAAAAAAATATCTAAATATTTTTATCTTTCTGTCGTTTTAAATTCAATTAAAAAATACTCTATTACCAAATGGATGTTAAACGTTGTTGTAACTCATTTAATTGAAGAGTTATTGTAGACAGCAATGGCCATAGAAACCAGCTTGGTAACAAAACAATATTTGGTCTGGTATCCAAATATTACCTGTCTCACTGTGTCAGACAATGAGAAAAGGTTTATATTTTATTTTTATACAGTACGTAAAAATCAGTTTTTGACTGAAAGTGCAATTTTTTTGAGCTGGCACAGCACTGACCCCTAGCGGCAGCCGGCGCCAGTGCATGACTGCTCCTAAAACGGCTACCCAGTGGTGTGCGCTCGCCTCTTGTCATACGTCCCTTCCCGTCAGCGCTGCGCTGTCCGCTCCTCACAATTTAAGCGTGTGAACGACTCCTCCGGTTGGTAAAACGCCCAGCGGCATGCCAGTTTGTGTTTTTTCAGCGAGCTTAATTTTTTAAATATGACTCAGCGAAAGAGAATAATTAAGGTAAGTCTTTGGGGAGGTTGTTCTCGCTAGCATGTTTTGTTGTAGCTAACCTTGATGCTAGCATCCACAATCCCAATGCTGGGGAGGAGATAGCAGCCGGTGCAGCTCGTGTATTGTCAAAGACACAATACCGGCTCACACTACGCTGTTGACACGGTTACATGACGCCTCTGAATTTACATTCCAGTCATTATGATGGACGGAGCCTCATTTTTATTGGTCTTATTGATAAGTTAGTGTAATGTTTAGACTTTGCCTGATTAAGCTGTTTAAGGATTTCCCCCTTGAAGCTCAGCAGCAGCAGCAGCATGCCTTGCAGAGAGCTACAGATTATGAGAGCAGTAACTGCTGAGGACACGTTTACTTGGGTTTTCTGTCTGGAGAGGGGAAATTACAGTGCGGTGAGGCTAGCTTGGTTTGTGCTATTGTTGTCTGCACTGCCCATCTGTCACAAAGACCTCTCCTGTTTGACCTGGTTATTACAGACAGTGTGAGACGGATTAACCCAGTGGCGTGCATACACTGTATTTACAATATGTGCTACTGTTTGCATGTTCTTTCTTTAAGATGAATCTAGTTTAATTGGGTATTCTCTGCTGTTTTAAAGTTTTATTTTACGCCTTTCTTACGACTCACATGGTCGTGATTCGTTATATCAGGCCTGCTTTTCTATTGAAACTCTTCATTTTGACTGCTTTTACTTGTTACCTAATCCCTCCAGATTCTTTAGCTTGTTGCCCAGTGAGCTCACCCCATCTGCAGGACTACGCTCAGTCACTAGCCTGTTTGAAAATCCAGTTTCCCTTAGCTGCATTTGCATCACTTACCAGGATCACAGCGCCTTAAAGGGACTGCAGCTCAGAGTGCTGTTAATCCATTGCTGGACAGTCTTAAATAGACACAGTTTATCCCACCTCTGACACACATACTATATGATATTTAGTAGCTTTACATTCATTCATAAAGTGACTCACTGACCTAGTTCCCATTGTACCTTTGTTAGATCTCTGCTTACTTTACGTTACCTGTGTGCTCTCTTAGCTTGCTGGGGCAAGTTGTTTTTTGATTAGTCAGAATGAAAACATAATTTATTGTGAAACGGTTTCCTGTTGCATCACACTCTGTTGGATACCGCAGGTATGAATAAACTTTTAAATTAAATTTTGAATCGTTTATCTGGAACTCAGAATATCCCGGAAGAAATCCAACAGTAGCATAATTTTTCCTGAAGATCATCCATTTGTCTTCTCATCATCCATCCATCCATTTTCTAACACCCTAGAGGGGTCAGGAGGGGTGATGGTGTCAATCTCCAGCTAACGTTCTGGGCGAGAGGCAGGTTCACCCTTTACAGGTCGCCAGTCTGTCGCAGTCTTCTCATCAAATTTCTCAAATTATTGAAGACCCTTTCGAAAATTAACTGAATTTTAAGCAACTGTAACTAGGCTTGTCACAATAATTAATTTATCACATGATAAATTAAAACAAACTCAATAATGCCCATTGGCCTGATTTATCATTTATCTCTTTTTTTCTCTTTTTTTCTCTCTTTCAACCAAAAATTGGATTATAAAAATCTTCAGTTTGGTGCTTTGGTCTCAACTAGCCCTGTTTTTTTGAAGGACAATTTTGTTTACCAAGACTTCAAACTAAATGTTATTTTGTTTGTTTATTTTGTATATTTAAAATGTCTTTCAGTTCCAGTGCAAAATGTTCATTAGAATTTAAAGATTACTCATCTTTGAGAATGCATTTTGCATTATTATTTTATTACCATTATATTACTTAAAAATGGTCTCAAAACAACAATATTATCGTTTATCACAATAACTTTTGGAACAAAGAATTTGTAATCGTGGCAGCCATAGTTATAACATAACAAAATGTGGGAATGTTGCAGTTGTACAAATAGTTTTGCAAGGCATTGGACATTTAAAAACACATCCATGTTAGGTAATTTAGTTTATAAAAATGTAGAATAGAGGCTCAGATTTTTGTGTGCGCATAATTTAATTGATGTTGTGTTCAATACAAATTCCTGCAATATGAAAACAAAATAGTCAACAAGACTTAAGTGTGAAAACATTTAGGTAGGAAATGAAATCAGGTTTTATTTGGAGGTGAATTTGGACCGAGTTGAGGGAACATGCAGACTCTTCTTCACAGAATGGGTAGGATATTCTCATGGCTGATGTTTGTAAAATCTCCCCAGCTTGCCAGCATCTGGTGCGTGTGATCTGTAAGGAGGCTGCAGCAAAGATGGAGCTGTCCGACGGCTTGTTGCTGCCGGTCAGCAATGGAGAGCAATGGAGCAACCGCTGGAAACACCCCAACGAAGACCCTGTAAGTCAAACTTGCAACTTAACTGTTCCGCTGTATGGAACCACAGCCACAAATTAGTCCAAATGTTGTAAGTGTGGTGCTTTTGAAGTCTTCTTTTAATATCTTCTGCTTTCATCCTAACTGAGTTTTCTGTGGCTGTGTTTCAAGGACCGCAGCACCAGTCCGTCAGTCCTGCGCTCTTGTGCCAGGACGTGGAAGGAGGGCCTGCTGAACAGAAAGCGGCCATTTGTAGGCCGATGCTGTCACTCCTGTACACCTCAGAGCTGGGTAAAGTCCCTCACCTACTGGAGGTTTTCTTTTCTAGACTCTAATTCACGTGTGTCAAACTCAAGGCCTGGGGGTCAAATCTGGCACACAGTAGTTTTTTTATGTGGCCCTTTAGACTCCAAATTATATCAGTAAGTCCTTGTGTGATTTCTTGATTCTCACAAAATCAACAAATCCCCACATTTTTTCCAGATTTTTACTGCAAATTTTCTCAAGATTTGCCAAAAATACTGTGTTCAAGTGACTTCTGCCTTAGCCTTACCTGGTGTCAAGTTAAAGTCCATGACCAATACAGCCACTGATAAAAACCCACTTTCAACACCATACACTTTTGCAGTAAAAAAGCCTTAAATTAGCGTCACAAAATCTGTAATTTTGAATGCAAAAAACCACCAAAACAATCACAAACAACAGCAATCTTGGAGGAAGGGCTATTTATTGATATTTTTACAGTTTAATTGGTTTTAGCAATTCATTCTGGCGCAAACGTCCTTTTAAGAATGTTCAGATTTTGGATTTGGCCCAAAATCAAAATGAGTTTGACAGCCCTGCTCTAACACCTTAGTTTTTCTAATGGTGAATTATAGAGAGAATGATAGGTATTCAGTTTCCCTTTCTCAGCAGTAAAATCATTAAAATTCCTGATGTTAATAACTGCTGCATCACTGACTCACCTTGACATTTCCCTGTTTCCTTTTTTTCAATGCGTCACGTTGAATGTTTGCACAGAAATGTGTGACATTCCTCCTGCAACTGTAGGTCAGACATGAGGGCATAAATGTAAACCATTCAATGAGGTTTAAATTAAATTTAATTTAATTAACACTTTTTTTGATGGGGTGTGCTTAAGACTGACATGACACTATCTTTAGCATGATATAACACCTGAACATGTAGCTGAAGGAGTCTTTATGAATGCTTTCGACTGTGTTATGAAATGTCATTTGGTAAATAATGACACTAAGTTGCTTTAAAAGTCCATTAAATTGTCAACTTCACATTGAAAGTGTCATTATTTACCAAATGACAGCAGTCATAAACATCCACAACTTATAAATGGCACAGAGAGAGATGGTGTTGGCAGCATCATGCTTTTGTTCAGCAAATGTATGAGAAGAATGCAGCTAAATGTAGCTGGACGAAAAGCTGTCAGATGATTAGAGACATGGAGTAATAAAACACTGCTGCTAGAAAATAATACTACCGACCGCAATATTTTAGGATTTTATGCAAAAAGTTACATGGATACATTTATGTTTCTAATCATAATGTAACGTAAAAAAAAAACTTGGAAGCGTATAAATGCTTTTGCAAGACTATAAGATCAATTCAACCACCTAAAAGGAATAAAATTTGCTAGATCTTATTTCTTCTTTGCAGGAACAATTGTTCAACCCCAGCATTCCATCTCTGGGCCTCCGTAACGTCATCTATATCAACGAGACCAACACGAGGTAAACAGAAGGCAATCTCTTTCTTCTACTCGTTAGCAAAGTCAGAGCTACACTCTGACTTAGCTTCCCAGAACCCTCAAAAAGAACAAGCTCAAGTCTCAATCTGTTGGCGTCGGATGTCTTTGAGATGCTTCTCCTATAAATAATATAATTAGTACATGTCAGGCAGGTGCTGTGCTCCTAAACAATGTGTGTATAATGAATGGCTTCAGGTCAAATGGCCTGATCTGTGACACAGTGGAAAGGTGGATTTATAAATTATTTAACGTTTTTGTCAAGTGACACTGCACACATGCAGCCACCTAAGAAGGGAGAACTTAAAAAGTTAAGCTAAAATCTCAAACAACTTACACTTTTTGTCACAATAACAAATTTTATTGTCATTTTTAAGTACTATAATGGTAAGATATCAGTAAACTTGAAATTTGAATGAACATTTAACAGTGGAACTGGAAGACATTTTAGATATTAAAAATAAATAAAACAAAATTAATTTTGAAGTCTTTGTAAACAAATTGTCCTTCAAAAAAGGCCAAACTGAAGATTCATCATCCAGTTTTTGGTAGAAAGAGAATAAAATAAGTAAATTATGTCAATGGAAATTATTGAGTTTGTTTTAATTTATCATGCGATTAATTGATCTTTTGATTATTGTGAGTATAGTCCAGGATCTATAAAGTGAATAATAAAAAGTCACATTTACCGTCATAAATAAGTACAAATATCGCAAATATTTATTAATTAGTACCACAAATACTTGGAATTCTATTGCAAAAAAATCACAAAAAGTATCACAAAATCCTGGAGGAACTGAAAAGATGTTCAATAATATTATTTGATTTTAATCATTCAATGATATTGTAACAGTTTGTGATCAAGTTTTATCAATACATTCTGGCACAACAGGCCCTTTAAGAGCATTCAGGATCTTGATTTGGCCCAAAAATGAGTTTAGTTTAGTTTCGTATGTTGACCTTTGTAGTAGGTCAACATAGACCTCTGTTAGTCTTAAATAAATATGTTGGTAATGTTTGTTTTATTCTGTGGCTGAGCACATGATGCACTGGAAAAAAGTGGTTATCACTAAAGCTATTGTATTTGCTGACAAAGCTGGGTGCCAGTTATTGATTGTTTCTGCTAATGTTAAATCACCAGGATATCCCTGAGTGTATTTTCAGCACTTTTACAAGGGGAAAAAGAATGATGCCTTGTGTTTGTCTGATGCTGCAGACAGCGGGGCTGGTTGGCACGCAGACTCAGCTACGTGCTGTTCGTTATGGAGAGAGACATCAACAAGGACATGTTCACCAGGAACGTGGTCGACAATGTGCTGAACAGCAGCAGGTGGGGGTCAAAATTTTAATTGTACGCAGTTCTTTAAATGTCCTGTAAGTAAACATATTTGCCCATTTATCCATAACAACTGGAACTTTCAATGTTATTTTCGCAAATTACTGTCTATTAAAGGAGTTCCCCATCAGATTAATTTCACTCCCTGCTGCGGCGGGGGTGAAATTACCGTAATAACCTAATATCGGCTGGAAAGTGCAAATCTGTTGGAATTTTTCAGGTGACGCAAAGTGTGGCGAGAGTACGGTACTGCAAATTTGGCTGGATTGTCGCTGCTCCGTTTAGGACTTAAAGCACAAGTGTCAAACTCGAGTCGTGTGGGCCAAATCTGGCCCACAGTAGCTTTTTATGTGGCCCTTTAGACTCTTAATTAAATCAAAAAGTCCCTCCAATGTTTCACAAATCTACAAAATCACAATTTTTCAAGATTTTCACTGTAATTTTTCTCAAGATTTGCCAAAAACATTGGGTTTAAGTGACTGCTGTCTTAGCCTTACCTGTTGTCAGGTTACAGTCCATGACCAATACAGCCACTAATGAAAAGACACTTTCAACATCATACACTTCTGCCGAAATTGTAAAAAAATCCTTACACACATTTCTATGTTAGGGTCACAAAATCTGTAATTTTGAACGCAAAAAATACCACAACAATCACAAAATCTTGGAGGAATGGCTATTTATTGACATTTTTACAGTTTAATTAATTTTAGCAATGCAATTTGGCCCATAATGACAGAGTTTGACACCCCAAAATCAGAGAGTTAAAAGGACAGAAATTCTATTTGTTTCTCTGATTGTTGCTCACGGAAAGTCAGCGTAATAGCTACTGTGAACGCAAAATGTATAAGAGAACAAAGAGATACTAGATGTTTTTGATTTTTGGGATTTGTGTTTGTAATCTGCAGGGTGGAGTCTGCCATTTCCAATGTTGCAGCAGAGTCGGAGGCTGCGGTCAGCCAGCCGGTCAGTAAAGTGAAGCAGAAAGCCAGAGCCGTCCTCCAAATGATGGTGGCCAACGTTTCCCCGCCGTTCATCAGGTTTGAGGATCATTCTGTTTTAAAAAATGGAAAAAAAAAAAAACAAGAGGCTTGTTGCTCCATTTTTACTTTACTTTATTCTTCCAGGCTGACAGGGTGGGTGCTCCTCAGGCTGTTCAATGGCTTCTTCTGGAGCATCCAGATCCACAAAGGACAGCTGGAGATGGTGAAGAAAGCTGCCTCAGAGGTTAGCATTATCAACTAAATTTCTCTCTAATTTACTTAGTGATATGTATATTTACTCTTCCTCATCATTGGGCTTCAGGGGACGTTAGAGTTCTGCATCCAACTATATATGTACAGAGTTTTTCACAGAAAAGTTTCAGACTTTCTTTCTCTATGAAGGTTGAAGCCTTCATTTCTGTTTGTCCACTGTCCATTCATCATACTTATATTTTAAGCTAAGATACTTTTATAAAAGGACTGTGTGAACTGAGTCTGCAGAAGCAATTTTGAGATGAGAAATGCTTGAAAAAATTACCCCTCTGTCCCACATATGCAGTAGTCGTTTGTAATTTATTGTTTTCTGTGAATAGATGCAGTTTTTCTTTAGTCAATCTTTTTTGGTCTTTGCAGCGAAAACTGCCCATGGTCTTTCTCCCGGTCCACAAATCCCACATCGACTACCTACTCATCACTCTGATTCTGTTCTGTCATAACATCAAGGCGCCCCACATCGCGGCTGGAAACAATCTCAGCATCCCGATCCTCAAGTAAACAGCTGCAAAGCCTCGTGTAAAGTTTGACCTAACGTACCGACAAAATTAATGTCTTTTTTTTTTTTTTTAGCACTGTGATTCGTAAACTCGGTGGATTTTTCATCCGGCGGAGAATGGAGGAGCCAGGGGATGGAAAGAAAGACATTTTGTACAGGTCGCTGTTGCATACAGTAAGTCGTTTTCTTCCTTTTACACAATGAGATGCTGATGTTTATGCTTCTCCGCTTTTCTTGCATTATTTCAGCGCAAAATTTCTTTTTATTTAGAAGTAGGCTTGTCACTTTAGCAAATTTTTTTGCATAATAAATTGCGCACAAAAGTTGTTGCAATAAATGATGATATAATAATGCAAGAACACATTCTCAAAAGATCAATAAACTTTCAGCTTAATACATCTTAAATAGCTGAAATAAATGAACAAAACAACAAAAAAAAAAGAATAATAAAGTCTCAATAAAGGGGCTAGTTTAAACCAAAGCACCAGTTTTTGGTGGAAAAAGAAAAAAGAGAAATTCAATAAATCATTCAAATGGAAATGTTAAAATTTATTATGCTACTAATTGATTTGTTGCTTATTATGACAGGTCTAATCAGAAGTTATTCAAACCTGCTAAATTTACAGTCAACATTGTAAAATGTCCCTCTGATGTTAAATTTGATCCTGGCATGTGAAACCTTCTGGGTCGAGTTATGCCTCTTCTGACTTTTTAATTTAAGGAATCGTTTTCAGATCTCCTGATCGGTTTACGAGCTTCTGTGACCGCAGACGTCCTCAGGTGGTTAAATCGGCCTTCATGTTTTAAGTGTAAACCATCACATAATGCAAGTTTCAAAGCTTTTATGGTTCAGCACCTTTCAAACAAGTAGAAGGTTTTGGGTTTCTGTGTGTGGACAGAAGGAAATAAGAGAGTCTATTTAAGCCAGAACTTGATGGAGAAACTTTTTTTGTTCAGCCAGATAATGGAGCTTTGTAGGTTTCTACTCAGAAAACCTGTTTGAGCTCCACAGTGAAGGAGAAAAAAACGGAAATAACTACTTTCTAAACACTTTAAGAAGTTTTAAATGACAGAGCTTTCAAAAATAAAGTGAGCTTTTTTGTATTTTGTCATCTAAACACTTCAAATGTCGAAGAAGAAAGTATACTTAGAATACTTTTGCACTACATTGTAAATTATTTTGATGTTTCTGTTTAGCTGCTGGCATCTAGCTGTCAAAAAACTGAAAAGTCTGAAAAGTGCCGCCAAGATGACTTTACACGCCGTCTGTTAGATAAGAGTTATCTGCATAAGCAGCTACTCAAAATGGCGAGCACCAGTTTTTTGTTTTTTTCATTGAACTGACAACATTATCCAAGTTTGCCACAACATTTGAAATGTTGTCAAGCAGAACATCAGATTTCACAGGGAGCAATGCAGAAGCAGTGAAGACCAAAATGGCTCCCTTAGAGCCTGGATGTTCTTTCTCTTTGCAGTTTGAACTCTGTGACCTTAACTATGTTATATTTTAGGAAACAAATTCCCTTCTTAAGAGGCAGCTGTGTGTATGCTAAACCCAGAGGGATACGGTTACGCTGCATAGCTGCGACCTGTACATCCCCGAGTCAAAAGGTTGCATTCAGGACTTTCACGCTGCAGCCCGAAGTGACCCAAATCCGATTTTTGTCAAATCAATTTTTTATTTTTTTGCTGTTCACACTTCTAAATATAAGCGACCTGGATGTGATCTCCACTGTGAACTGCAAACGACCTGAAAGTGTCCTGCATGCACACTAGAGGGCGCAATAATGTCACACTTAAAGGCTGCTCAGTAAAAAAGAAGTGTTTGCGTAAGTAAACATTGATGCTAACGGTGGAGCATAGTTTACAGTTTTGAAGTTGTTGTCCGACCGGAGCCAGGATACTAACTTAATCCTTATCCTAGGAGTTTGTTGTTGTTCTTCCCGCTGAAGCGTATGAGAACGCAGAATAGTGACGTTTGTCGAGTATAAATGACGCTACGGTGGGATGAATGCAACCTGGCCGTTCAGGTTCAGGTCACATTTGAATCGCTTAAGTATTGGATATCCAAGTGGCCTGGGTCGAAACAACATTCCACACGTGCTGTTCAGACTGTCATGAGCTGCAGGTCGCAGTAAGGGGAAAAAAAACGAGGCTGCAGTGCGAGCGTAGCCTACATCGCTTTGTTTACACTCACTTCCTCATTATCCCTGGATTGATTTCTGTTATTCTGTGCTAAACATTTTCACCTCAAGTGTTTAATGGTGGACGTTGCTTTTTGTTGTCGACCTTTGGCCCACTCCTCTCACATGTGCACTCTTTGTTTTAATCCTCCTGCAGTACACAGAGGAGTTATTGAGGCAGCAGCAGTTTTTGGAGGTCTTCCTGGAGGGTACGCGGTCGCGCAGCGGTAAGCCGTTTCCACCCCGCGCAGGCATGCTGTCCATCGTGGTCGACACGGTGCTCACAGGGGCAATCGGAGATGTGCTGGTCGTGCCAGTTGGCATCTCGTATGACCGCATTATTGAAGGCAACTATAACAGTGAGCAGCTGGTAAGCTCTTGGGCGATGCCTGTGTTCCTTACTTTGGCAACGTACGTTTATTTAGCTCTGGATAAAAATAAGAGGCGACTGCAGTGAACCTCATTGAAAACCTGATGGTTTTTCCACCAAATATTGATTTCTGAACTCTTCCTGAGTTAAAACATTAGTATTGTTGTTTCTAAATGAATATGAACATGCTTTCTTTGCGCTATTTGAGGTCTGTAAGCACTGCATCTTTTCGGTTATTTTCTGCAAATAAATAGTAAATTTTTGCTTGGAATTTTAGCGACATGTTATCAGTAGTTCATAGAATAAAAGAACAAAGTTCATTTTACTCAAACATATATCTATAAAGAGTAAAATCTGAGAAACTGATCATTTTAAGTGGTCCATTAATTTTTTCCAGAGCTGTACATTTATGTATTTGTGTGACTATTTAATTGGATAATAAGATCAGCACATTTTGCAACTTCTACATTTAACCACTTCAGCTTATTTAATACAATATTAGAAATGCATCAAAAGATGCAAATATTTAAATTGCTTCTTAAAAAGGAAAATAGTAATTTTATTGCCCAAAATGAAAAAAACATAACTTTCCTTAAGCGTATGTATAATAATTTGTAGCAAAGGATTCAGCTGCAGAAAAAAAAAAACACTAAAATGTGAAAAACTCATTCCTTTCTGTTTGACGTAACAGCAAAACAATGTAGAGTTAATCTGTTGATTTTTTTTGTTTGTTCGTTTGTTTGTTTTGTTTTTGGATTATGGATTAATTAATAGATTTTTACAGAACAAATACATATTTATATTTCTTTAAAGAGAAAAATATGTTTCCTTGCTAAATGTATTTCTCAACCCATGTTTTGGTTTGTTGTATGTGTTGTTTTATTATTAATATTATAGTTATTATTATTATTTCTAATCTTTGATTACCCAATCCAGATTTTAATTTGTTAATTTTTACATTTGTTTTTTGTGTCCTCAGGGTAAACCCAAGGAGAATGAGAGTTGGTGGGGAATAGCATGTGGAGTGTTTCGAATGCTAAGGAAAAACTACGGTTGTGTTCGAGTTGATTTCAACCAGCCCTTCTCTCTAAAGGTGAATCTGCACCAATGGAGCTGCTACTGTTCTTGAAAATGTGTCCGAAATACTTGAAATTATTTATTTTAGTGCAGGAAAAATAAAGATTTAGTAAAAATCCTAATTTTAATTTCAGTATTTTTGTTCGGTGGTGAAACAAAAATCCTTGTAATGTTACTGGGAACCAGAATAAGGTCATAATATTATAAAAATAAAGTCAAAATATTATAATCATCATATGATCATGATTAAAAAATATTTGTTTTAAAGAAGAAATCTTCCTTTAAAGAAAAAAAAAAAGATGCTTATCTAACTTCCCAGTATTTTCAGTCTGATCAATAGCTCCAAAAATTGTAAAATTATTTAAAAAAGGCTGGATGAGGACCCAGTTTTTATTTTTCCATTGATCAGTAAGTTGGGATGCATGCTAGGAAAAAAGAAAATCATTCCTATAATCACAAATATAAAGGTTGAGTTTTCTAAAACTCTGCAGAAACTTTAACTGGAACCGTGTTTCTCTAAAACCGTATTAGTCTCATTAGACAAAGCAGAAACTCTTGACACTTGAAATAAACGATGTTTACTGTTGAGCATTTTAATGAAGTATTTTAAGATCTTGATTCAGTGAGTCAGTCATTAATTAAAAGTCCTAAAGCCTTTTGTTGTTGTCCCTGTTGTTATATTTAGGAGTACCTGGACACCCAGAGGAGCCGTCATGTTCCCCCACCAGTGTCCCTGGAAAAAGCCTTGATGCCATACATCATTTCTGCACAGTAATGCGCTTTTCCTCATCCACAGTGTTTTTATCTGTCCGTCGTTAATGCAGAAACCAGATGTCCCTTCGCCTGAGATGTGACAGCCTTTATGTCCAAAGCTAATTTCTCCCTCCTGCTGCTTCACAGCGGCGTCTGCCGTCCAACATCTGAGATCTGAGCCCTCGACTTTCCACTGGGAGAGGTTGCTCCAGTTCATCTTAGTAAAACAGAGACGGCCGTACAGAATGTTCCTTTTGACAGCTGCAGCCTCTCTTACCATGTCTAAAATCTCCAACTCTGTTTGTTTATTCAGAGTTTATAAGTTAGCAGTCACATACCAAAAGGTTTGTTTTATTCACCGAGCAGTGAGGCTTGTTGGGACATGTTGAGACAGACAAAGAGCTTGGACAGAAAGGAAGCAAAGAAATGTGAAACACAGATTCAGTGTTTAAAAAATGTTTGTGAGGCATCAACTTCAGATCTGAAATGCCTTTTCTAGGACAGATTGCAGGTAAACATATGAAGGTGAAACCAAAAGCGTCGTCTGTCACCTTTTATGGAGTTGAATTGAATGTAAAGTTCAATTTAAGACATAAACTGATCAGGATTCCTCAGGAATTTCATTCATTTATGCCCATCTAAGCCTGTCACGATAACACATTCTGCTGGACGATAAATTGTTCCAGAAGTTATTGCGATAAACGATAATGTTGTTTGGAGACCATTTTTAAGTGATATAATGGTAACACATTCTCAAAGATCAGTAAATTTTAAATTCTAATGAATTTAATTGGATGTCAGAACAGTCATTCATGCAACGGCCCGTCATTTTTTTAGTCAAGAAATGTTTAAAGTTGACAGGAAATTTGAAAATATCACTTGATAATTATGTGTTATTAAAAGATCGCAGATTAATACCTGGACACTAAATAGAAAGCCTTATAAAATGCAAACATTTTAGAACAACTTAAATAAATAAGCAATGCTAAGCCTGGTGGGGGCACAAATAAAGCCTGGTGGCCCGCCAGGCTTATAATACTCTGAGGGAAACCTTGCTTGAATAAGTATGTTTCAGTGTATGCATAAAATTACACTGCAAAAACAAAAAATATCTTATTAGACTTAAATAAGACCAAGTAACTTAAAAGCAACTTTTTAGCAATTTATATCGGTCAGTTTAAGTAAATAATTCCTTAATATTTATTTTAAAAAATGTATTTATGACTTGAGAAAAATGTCTTGTTATAAGTTAAATATTCTACCAGTGGAACAAGTACTTTTTCATCAAATTTTCAGAAATTATTTACTTAAAACAACTTTCTACATTTGGCTACAGAGTTACCTGTAAGTTAGTTTTGTCTTATTTCAAGAGTATTAAGACAAAACTAGACCAGAAATACTTGGTAAGATTGTGTGTTTCTGCAGTGCAGTAATATCCTAATGTCTTGGACTGTTTGTTGTTGTTCCAGGGCTGATGGTCAGTTTCAAGAGCAGGAAGAGGAAGTGATGGACAGAGAAGTCCCAGACGAACTCTTTAGACGGCATGTCATCAACAACCTGGCCAAACACATCCTCTTTAGTAAGAAATTCACAAACTCCAGTTAATCTACTGCAGCCTTTAGCGTAGTCACTCATAGCATTTATTGAAAACATTGGAGCACATTGTTCCTATTTTATCCAGTTTTGTTCAGGTCTCATTTTCATCTTTTGTTGAAGCTGCACCTGTCCACCAATGAAACACGATCTTTCATCCTAATTGAAATCCAGCACTGCGTGGCGCAGCATCAGCCCATCAGGATCACATCACTCAGGGCGCTGTGCCCTGGGGTAACACTGCAGAGACTGGCTCTCCTCTTCTCATTCAGATGCACGCTAAAGCTCTTTTTTTTTTTTTGTAATTTATTGTTCAGCCAATTGCGGAGCAGTCAGCTGGATGGCATGTTGTTTCTAGCCAATAGGGAGAGAGGGAGGAGAGAAGCTGGAAGAATGCAGTGCCAGTTTTTGTGTTCGCTACGCCGGAGATGAACTCTAGTAACCTGTGCTTTGGTAGTGCACATAATCTTTTATCTTTCTAATGCGTTTTCAGGGGAACACTAACTCTTGGATGATCTTAACATTCAGGATATTTGAAGTAAATATTTAACCTTTCAGGTTGTTTTTTTTTCTTGTCCTCTCCAAACTAGTTGAGGCAGGTTATCTCCGGCTGTGAATCTGCTTCTGCCTGAGGTTTTTTCATTTCTCAGTGGGGTGCTTCCTTCAGAAACTGTCTCTGCAGGGTTTACCCACACTGAGACGTATTCTGAATAATGAATGAATGAGGACAAGTTAATTAAATTGAATTAAATAGAAATAAAGCGGCTGAAAATGTATTTTTCTTTATGTTTTCCTATTTGTTTTTGCTCGCATTGCAAAACTATCAAATCTTACCAACTATTTTCTAGTGAAAATATCTTATTACACTTGCAATAAGACAAAACTAACTTATAAGTACTTAGATGTAAATATAGAAGGTTGTTTTAAGTAAATAATTCCTTAATATTGGTGGTGATAAATTTACTTAAAACACGACAGTTTTACCATAAGTGAAATAATCTGACAATAGCACAAGCAATTTTTCACAAATATTAAGGAATTATTTACTTAAAACAAGCTTCTATATCTTGCTGATAAGTTACTTTTAAATTAATTTTATCTTAATTCAAGTTTGCTAAGATATTTTCACTAGAAACTAAACTAAAATACTTGGTAAGATTTTAGGTTTTTGCACTGCATGAAGACTTTTTAATAAATAAATTTTAAAAAATGTGATTGTGTATTATATTTTCTCATGTTTGTTGCTCATAACAGCATTTTTTTCCTCTTGCAGCTGCGAATAAATCATCAGCGATTATGTCAACTCACATTGTGGCCTGTCTGCTTCTGTACCGACACAGACAGGTGAGTTTCTTATCTCTGTCTGTGTGTTTATCATTTCCTCCTTTTTCCTGGTAAGTTTCATATCCTGTATTGTGCTTTTGAAAAGTATTCACAACCCTGTTGCAATAATCAATTGATTAAATATTAAACTGAGCTTGATTATTTCCATTCTTATGATGAATATTTTGTTTACAGAGATTTCATAATCCATTTTATTTATGGTTTTGGTTGTGTTTTATTTTGGCTATTTAAAAAATCTTCCACTTTCAGTGTGAAGTCTTTGAGAGAGCAAACTTGCATTGTTGTGCTACTATCAACATGTTACTTGAAAACAGTCTCAAAATAATAATAATATCATTTATCGCAATAATTACTGGGACCAGCTATTGTCCAGTAAAACTTGTTTTCATCTCTACCTCTGTGTTGTTCTCCCTTCAATTTTTTGCACATTTGTGGCATGTGCCTGCCCTCTGCAGCTTCTCTGGTGTAACTGCACAGTATCTAAAAACAACTGATTACAGAAAGGTCTTTTAAAATGCTTTATTTATCTTTTTTAGGGGGTTGTTTTGACCAAGCTGGTAGAGGACTTCTTCAACATGAAGGAGGAGATCCTGTCCCGGGACTTTGACCTGGGCTTTTCAGGGGACTCCGAGGACGTGGTCATGCGTGCGCTCCACCTCCTGGAAAAATGCATCAACGTGACCAGCAGCGCCAACCGCAACGGAGAGTTCACCATCGCAGCCTGTCAGACCGTACCCGCGCTCTTCGAGCTCAACTTTTACAGCAACGGTCTTTTCCACGTCTTCATTCCGGACGCGATCATCGGTACGATGACGCAGACGTTTCAGCTTGTGTCGCTCGGCTGCAGCCTTTGCATATTTGGAGGATTTCTAAATGCTTGTTTTGTTTCCAGCCTGCAGCATCCTGTCGCTGCAGCGAGATCTCATCACAGAGTCTCCTCACCGACCCAAGGATTGCAGCAGCCTTCTGCTCAGTCAGGAGCGTCTCATCCACAAGGCGGCAGGTCTCTCCCACTTCCTGACCAATGAGGTGGCGGTCGCACCAGTAAGTCCAGCACATGGGTTGCATTATTGGAAATTTTGCACTTTGCAATTTAAGAAAGATCTGATTGCTCAGAGTTTCCCTCAGCGTATCATAAGCCTGGCGGGCCACCAGGCTTTACTTGTGCTAAGCATTGCTCATTTACTGAAGTCTTTTTAAAATGTTTGCATTTTTAAGACTTTTAGTTGATTATCAAGTGATATTTTAAAATTTCCTGTCAACTTTAAGCATTTTTTAACTGAAAAACACTTTGGGCCACTGGATGAACGACTGCCGAGCGCCCAACCACCAGGCTTAGCAAGTTTTCTGGGGGAAACCTTGCTGTTACAATTTTACTTTATGCTTTCTGAGAACTTATTTCTCCTACGACATTGTTTGTACTGGTGCAATCAGGTGTTTCCAGGGTGTGGAAAATGCTTGATTTGTATAAAAAGTCCTTGAAAAGGCTTAACATTCAAGCTGCACAGTTTGAATGTGCAGCTCTAAATAATGCTTTTCAAATGTAGGCTGATGAAAAGCCTACATTTGAAAAGCATTATTTAGAGCTGAATCCAGATGTGTAAAGATAATAAGTCAGATATGCATTTTTTTTTTCCTCACTGTCAGAATTTTAATCAAATCAAATTTCTCTTGTTTTAGGTCAGTTAGAATTACCCAAGTTATTTCTATTTGCTAAAATCAAGAAAATGTCTGAAACTTTCTGTGTAAGAGACATTTCAAGCATAAAATGTTATATATTAATTCATCTTGTTCCTCTTGGTGAATGTAGAACACTGTCAGAATATCTTAATAATAGAAGTGGTTGTTCAATATTTGACACTGTTTTTCTTCTTTGGTTTATTTTTGGTTTTGTTGGAAAAGTTTGACTAAGTTCTTGAATTATTGTGAGAAAAGTGAATGAGTCCTGCTTCAGGGGATTTGTCTTATTGTTATTATTATTATTATTTTACAACAACTCTCTTCTCCATCCTGCAGCCCTGCCTGACTATTTACCAGATTTTGAACGATGCAGTGGCCCGACTCATCCAGTACGGTGTCCTCTATGTGGCTGAAGTGAGTTTATAGATTTAACTTTACTTCTGTTGGACAAAAATGACAATACAACAAGCGCTTTACGTTATAAAAACATAATGCAGTTACCAACAATCAGTAAATTTTAGATTATTTTCATCAAATATGTTCCAGTTATTATGAATCAAATGCAGATTTGAACAGGTGGGATTCAGTGTTTCAGCATCTTTGCAGTTTCCTGGAGGTTTGTTCCAGATTTGTGGTGCGTAGAAGAGTTTTTCCCAGTCCTCATTTTGTTTTTGTGCTTCAGGAGGACCAGGAGGAAATGAACTCCAGCCCAACCGAGGAACCCTGGCCTAAGAAGTTCTCCGAGCCGCTCTCCTGGAGAAGCGACGAAGAGGACGAAGACAGCGACTTTGGGGAGGAGCAGCGAGATCGCTACGTGAAGGTCTGCTCTCATGCAGCCGCTCAAAATGTTTCAACGTTTGAAATCACTTCCAAGAACCGTGTAGAGGATTATTGTTGTCCTGAACCAGGTGAGCCTGTCAGCTGAGCACCAGGAGTTCTTCACCTTCCTTCAGCGCCTGCTCAGTCCAGTGCTGGAGGCCTACAGCGGCGCCGCCGTGTTTGTTCACGGCTTGAGTCAGCCTATGCCTGAGTCCGACTTCACCCTGAGGCTCTTCAAATACCTGCTGACACGGACAGAGAGAGGCGTGGCTGCTTACGGTAAGACTGCACACCTACTCTGCTCTCTGTCCATTGAAATGCTCACTTTGTTATTGGTCATACTTGCTTATTGTTCAGTGCAGGAGGTCTGTAATGACTCCTCGAGTACCTCGATTATTAAAGTTCCTCCAGGAAAATCTAATACACTTAATTTATCTTCATTAAATTATGTTTTATTAATTAAGGCACTGTGTTCCAGCCAGGTGATTATTTGTGTTGCGCAGCGCTCTCACTTCCGCCTGAGTTGTTGCTAAGTTAAATGCTAGCAGGATAACGTCAACATTTCCAGGTTGTTATCGTTGAGTTAGTTAGTTAGTTAGTTAGTTAGTTAGCTAGTTAGAAGTCCTACAATTTTTATAAATTAAGTTCTGTTTTGTTTGCTTGATTAACTTTATGTCTTTTCTTTTTCAGGTGAAAGTGCAACTCACTATCTGGTTAAGAACACGGTGAAGACATTCAAAGAGCTCGGGGTGCGCATGTTTAATGTACGCAGTTTATTCTGCAGGCTTCAGAAACTCAGAGTGAAGCTGTAACTTTTATCTCCTGTTTGGACGACTCTTTAGGTGCTGAAGGAAAGACGAGAAAACAGCGAGTCAGTTCTGGAGCTCAGCAGCACCTTTCGACCTCAAGCCAACCGGAATAAACTCCTCCAATACATCTTAAGCTTCACGCTTCTGTGACTGGGGAACCTTTAAGACCTCTCACCTTTACAAAGGGCTTCTACTGGTTACTTCAAAACAATCCCAGGTGCTAGTCTGCGGAAAGCTTTACCGGGAAGTGCCTTCACGCATCGGCCGCTAACTCTTCGCTGTCAGCTGGAAGAGACCTGAAGCCAGTCTTCCTCCTTTTCTTTCCAGCCAGAAGAGGTACCTCCAGGAATCTCCACATTTTTTGGTAACATTGCCAACGTAGTTTAAATGTTTTGACCTGGTCAAGAATTTTAATTGTATGTATGTAAAAAGAAAACGATAACATGAAAACAGCAATCTGAAAAGAAGAAAGCTACCTTTGCATAGAAAATGACAAACAGGAGAATTTTATGTTGATTCTTTCTGCTTGTATGTAAAAGCTGCTAAAATGTCTTTAGTGCACTCTAGTATCGACTATAAGGAAAATAAAAACGTAGTTTGTCTTCAAAAACAAATTCCTGTACATAAGTCTCAGTTGCAGTGCAAAGAATGCACACAATCTGGGGAGTCAATTAATGTTTTCATGTCTGACTGAAGGACTTGTGGGCGGCTGGAAGATGGCGTCCCGGTCGCAACGTGTAAATATTCTGATATTTCTTGAGAAAAATATGTTTAAATCTCTCGGTACCACTGAGGTCAGCAGTTCTGTACAGTTTCTGGTTTCAGTTATCGAAGCATTCAGCTGCAAAATCGTTCACATGTACAGAAATACAGAAAGTGCCTCTCAATAAGTCAGTGTCTTTGTAAAGTCTGTTTCTTTCAGTAATTTAGCTCAAAAAGTGAAATATAAGTTAATTTCACACAGTAATGTTTTGTTATAAGCCAAGATCCTCAACATTAGCAGGCATAAACACTTGAAAAACATCATTTAGTTTGACTTTTTAATCGAGTTACTGAAATAATCCGACTTTTCGATGATTTCCTCATTTACTGAGATGCACCTGTATTAACTGACCAGATGCAATCAGCAGTGAACCGGCTAAAGTTAAGTGCATTTAATCCACTGTTCTCTGAAGTGCATTCGGTTACACTTTTATCAAGACTTTTAATCATTAATAATCTTTCTGCAGCAACTGTTCAATGAATGTTACGTCACACAGCACCAGCCATCACATCATTTAAACGCAGCCACCTCAGAAACTCCTTAAAACTGGAATACTTAATCCAACACAGCATATTCTTCCAACGACGAAAGGAGCTGTTTTTTTTTTTTCCATCTGTTGGATGTTTGGAAGAATGAGTTTGTGAAAATGTCACGTGGAGAAATCATGAACCGGTCTGCGGAAGAGGGATGGCAAGAAATAAAAAGGTCATGTTAATGTTTTTGGTTGTTAAATGAAATCATTGCCACAAACGCACGTTCAGCTGCCCAGTTAAATCCAGAGCATTTCTACATTTCGCTCAAATTAGAGAGTAAAAAAAAGAAAAGAGTCAAAACAATTCAACTTAAAGCTGCACTGTATTATATCGCTGCATGTAAATGCAAAACAATCCGTTTTTCTGGTCATTGTGAGATGAAAATGTGAATATATTTGTTTTCCCTTACTAATTCAGAAATTAACAAGTTTTTGAATTTGAAGTTGAACAGCAGTGTAAAATATCCTTCGTGTTAGCCTGCGTGCATGTTCGCAGGCCAAAAGAGGAAAAGGTTTTTTGTTTTTTTATTATTACAGGGTCAAAGGAAGTCTAAATCATTGTTGTGGTTCTTGGTTTAGAGTTTATAACTGGATATTTGTGAAAACAGGCTTCATTTTTGCTGGTTACTGTTTGTTTAAATGTTTTTTTCCATGTGTTTGGATTTATTTTTTTGTTTTTTCGGTTACGTTAAAGTCAGCTCTACTGTATGTACACATGAATTGTATCTGCAGACTTCTTATAGAGATCCTGCAGCGTGCTGAAGGACAGACCAGTATGTGGCATTGATGGAAATGTGATGCAAACTCGTGAATGTGTTTAAATGTTTAAAAACTGCTTATCGCCGTTTCTGAGCCTGCAGAGATCAAACCACCGCGCTTCCTCTGGTCGCCGCTAACTCTTCGGATTGAACCGAACTCCATCTGAAAACAATGTCTTACCTGACAAACGATGATCTGAAAGAACAACTTATTTATTAGAGTAAGGGTTTATGTGAATCCGCGTCAGAAAAGGTGAAAAGCTCGGTTTGGGTTTTTGTGTTGATGAACTGTTTGTGGGAGTTGATGCTACTGAAACTGCATTACCAACATCTCATGATAATAATTCTTCTTCGATGTTAAACATGCCTGTTTATGGGGAGCAGTTGCCTTTTTTGAACTATCTGCAGTTTACTTTGGTTTTGTTTTTCCTGACTTTGTTGCATGTGAACATTTTTTATGTAGGAATCTGAAACGAAGCTGTAGATTGTAACCTTAACTGGAGAAAATCTGAGGTTTCTGTGTGAGGATCACCAGCTACGAACTGTTTTTATTTGATGTTGCTTTATTGAAGCAAAGCACAAATGGCATTATTAGATGATGTTTTTAAATAAATTAACAATAGAATAACAATAAAGGTGTATTTTCTTGTCTGGAGGTACCTCTTGTTATCTTGTAATTATTCATGTTTTATCTTTCCTGAGAAGGATGAATAATAAAATACTTAAAATTAAATTCAGCTTGTATTGCAGTTGCAGAACACCCAGTGGAAGATTTTGGAAGAGTTAACTTTAGATTTAAAGTCAAATTGAAATAATTTAGAGTCTTTGAAACATTTTCTCATCCTTTAATTCTCACCTAATGTGTTTCATTTTCTGCGACGGACCGACACAAACAACTGAGTGAATTTGGTTCCCACACCTTCTTCAATTTAAAAACTAAATTTGAGTCAAACACTTTAAAAAGTTCAGTTTGTCCTGCTATTATTGCAACAATATTGATCAATGTTTCCAAGGGTCGTCAAAGGTCAACTGACCCCCATTGCCTACATTTACAAAATCAGATGAAATACGTCGATCAGCTGCTGCTTTTGTGCTGCTTTGTGTGATAATCTGGGGGTTTTTTTGTTGTTTTTGTTTTTTTTAATAAATATTAAGAAATTATTAACTTAGAACAAGCTCTGTCATGTCTGAAAAGTTACTTGTAAGCTAGTTTTATCTGAGTTCAAGTGTGTTAAGATGTTTTCTCTAGAAACTAGATCCTGGTAATATTTTGATTTTTGCAGCGAAGGCTGCAACTCCAGTCTTCTGGTGCCTCTGTCCTTTTCTCCCTTTCACATAATGAAGTCCAAGGAGGCCGGACCAGATTCAGTGGGAAGAAAAGAGGAGGACTTAAGGCGGACTGAGACCTGCTGAGGTTTTTGTGACGATGAGGACGAAACAAATGAGACGGGTCTGCGTTATTCTGCCCGACAAACAGCATCTGGATTGTTCTGTCAGAGTAAGACGGCTCTTCTTACAGCGTTTCCACTGCATAACAATTATTTTAAACATTTTCTTTTCATGTTACACACAGTTTTACATTTGGTTGCAAATATAGTCACACATGAATACAGTTAGCATCTAATTAAACCCCCGTTGTGTAAGTGTCTTCATTGGGTTTTTCTTGTTTTCCTTGATTTCCAGATGCGAGCCAGAGGCCAGGAAGTGATGAAAACGGTGCTGCGTTCGCTCGGCGTCGGCGATCTCCAAGTGTTTGGTCTGGCTGTTCTCAGATGTGCGTGTGGGAGATTCAGGAAGCAATGTTTTCTCTTCATTGACTCTGGAACGCAGAGGAGGTTATGCATAAACTCTCACTGTTTCTCCTCTTCTCACTTATAACCCAAGACAACGAATATCTTTTTCTGGATTTGGAACAAAAGCTGAGGAAATATTTTGGCAAAATATGGAGCAGGAATTCCCTAAAGGTTAGTTTCTCTCTGCATAATTCATGGAATATTTCTCCTGACATTTTAAATGAGGAAGCTGAATTATTCATCCTGCACTTCCAGGTTCCATTCATCGTATTTCTCAGAGTGAAGTTTTATTTGGAAAACGGATTGCTGATATTGTAAGTTTGGATCCCCGCATCCTGCTCACGTTTTTCCGTTTGATGCTCTCGTCAACGAGGCAGAGCGTTTTCTCTCTCATCCCTTTCCAGGAGCAGCAAAGTGCAGCAACTTTACTACTGGGAGCTGAGGCAGAAAGTGCTGCAATCCCAGAACCACCAACAGGAAGCTCTGCTCTTCCAGCTGGCAGCTTCAGCGCTTCAGGCTGAAGTCGGAGATCTGGAACGTCGAGAAGGAGCAGAAGACGAGGGAGGAGAGGAGAAAAAAGAGAGGATGCAATACTTTCTGCCAGAAGATTACTTCCCACCTTGGGTAACAAAAAAAAGGGAAAAACTGGTCGACCACCACAGAGTTTCCATGTTATTTCATGATTATTATGCTTTTTAATCATCTCTAAAGATGTCATTTTTAGAGAAGGATAGGCGATAAATTGGTTTTGTCAATTTATCGAATTTTCTGTTTTGGAAGATTTAAATTTTGGAAAAAATCTGGATTTCTTTCACCAAAATGTTCTCCTTTGGTTTCAGAGTGTCGAAGAAGTACCGTCTTTTTTTTATTCGTAGAAGGAATGATTGAAATAAAAAACAGCTTTTAATTATATCTTCTTGTCGCTTTTTAAAAAAAGAAAACGGATAAAACATTGATTAAAATCTTATTTTGGATTTTAAAAACTCTGAGAACCTATTTCTAGTCTGTATTTTTACCTTTTTTAGCTAAAATAGTAACATATATTTTGATTGACTGTTGTTTGTTTCTTCACTGATGTCATTCGTGTGTCAGCTAATAAATCGCAGAGGGAGACACTTCCTTCTCCAACACAGTCCGGTGTTGCACGGTGAGCTGAGCGGGACGCCACGCCGCCGAGCCATCCTGCAGTTCATAAAGGAGGCCAGCAGCCTGCAGGACGCGGCGCTGACTTTCTACAGGATGAAGCAGGTCACACTTTTACATTTCTTCACCTCCTGCAAATCACAGAAGGTTTGCAACCATTGCAGGCGGTCGGTAACCTTCTTGTTGTTTGTTTCGCCTGTCTTTGTAATTCTTCTGCCGCTTATTAGAATACGCCGGCCATGAATTGGTCACCTGAACCCATTTGTGTTCTTTCAACTTCTTAAACTGTGCAGGGGAAAAATGAGCTGAGAAGTTCGATCCTTCTCGGCGTGGCGCTGGATGGAGTCTATATCTATCAGGTGGGTCGTCTATGAAGTTGGCATACATTTATTATGAGCATGAAGGTCACACTAACAAATTCAGTGAAACATTAATGAAGACACATGCATTTATTTAAGCATTTGTCCACAGTGCGATTACTCCCACAATAACTATGACATACAAATTAATTATTTAGATGAGTGTCAGTGTTTACCTTCTGCACTCTGTCGTCTTTACTGCTTTCTTTTTTGTTTTTCTTAAAGGAGGTGGAAGGGATGAAGCGTGTACTGTTTGCTTTTACCTGGTCTGAGATCGACCGCTTTACTTTCCAGGTTGTTTTTTTTCCTCCACCAACAGATTTCAGACATAATTTCACACAACAGAAGCTCTTCCTCTTTACTCGCTCTTCATCTTTCCTCTGCAGGGCAGCAGGTTTGAAATAGCTTCAGTCGACTCAAAGCTGGTGTTTTACACCCACTCAGCCTTCCACTCAAAGCACATTTTGAAACACCTGAGCGACAGCCATCGCTTCTACCTGACCAGCAGGGATGCAGCCAGCTACATCCAGCAGCTGGAGGACATGCAGAGTCAGCAAATTTAGTTTCATTTCAAACTTTGGTGCATTTAGATCGTTTTAAATGTCCTGATTTTCTGCGTTTGGCTCTCTGTGTCTCAGCCCGTCAGCTCCACAGAGAGGCTTATATCTGTGACATGACACATTTAAGACAGAGACTCCGATGTTACAACCTCACTGCATCGGTGTCAGATTGCAGCAACATGGAGACGGACACAACCTGGACCAAAGACGCAGCGGAGGAGGAGCAAAGTACTCTATTAGGTTATACAATTCAGAACCGATCCATTATCTGGGATTTCTTATAACATGGATTTGTGAATTTATTCATTTTAAGGTTTTCTCAAGTTTTAATTCAGTTTTTCTTGACTTAAAACACGATCAAAATGATTAATTTCAGACTCAAATATATATATAATCCATTTTTTGGGCGTGGGGAAGTAGGATGCATGTACATATTTAAGCTTGTGTGAATATTTCTGACTTAAAGGAAGGGACCTATTTTGCAAAATTCACGTTTTGTCCATTTCTATAAACCTACATTTGAGTTTCTAAGTGCTTAAAAACAAACACCCAGCTGTTTTTTGTTTTTTGTTTTTTTTTTTGCAATAAGTTAATGTTTCAAAAAGCTCACAGATCAGCAGGCACAGCCTGTTACCAAGCAACACCAGCCAAGCCCTGCCCGTTACCTAGCAACCCAAGAATACGGAATAAAACTGCGCTCCTTTAAAGCCTGTGAGAAAACCAGACATTTATAACCTATTATCGCTTCTGTTCAGTTGGGTGTTTGTGGCAGAGTGGCAGGTGTGGGTCGGTTGCTAAGCTAGCTTTTTCAGACTTTAGTAAATAGCGCCGTGTCGGACCCCCTACATTCAGAGACAAACTAACTCGACTTGGAACAAGTAGAAGCAACGAACAAACTGGCAAAAACAACTTTGTAAAACATTTCCAGTTGCTCTGTTCAGATCTTTTACTTCCGGTCTCCGTAGTGGCGCCTGGAATGACGTTGTTGCAAACTGCCTAAAATGTCCTATTTGTCTGGAAAAAATGTAATAAACATGTTTTTTATATATATATAGCCATATCCTAACCTGTTGCAGAGGCATAGTCAGTCAACTTCAAAGGAAATCCACAATAAATTTGAACAAAATTCTTGTTTTTAAAGAATCACTGAAGTTGCTTACTGAAACCATTCATCTGTTTTTTCAGTTTTCACCCCTTTTTTTTGTTTTAAAATAAAGTTGGCTTTGTTTTAACCCTCCTGGCAGAGGTTGAATCTGAGGAGGCGTTTGTGGATGACCCAGCAGAAGTGACCTGGCTGGCTGAGTTCTTATATGGTGTGTCTGTTGACGGACCTTTGCAGCTCCCATCTTCCACCTGGGCAGGTGTGTGTTACTGTCAACACCAAAGAAACTATTTACATTGTGTGTGTATCATGTTATTTTGTGCATCACGTAACTGGAAATTGTCTTTCCTCATTAGCTGTGACCATGGAAATGAAACAGGTGAGCAAAACTCAGTTGTTTCTTTGAGGATGATTAATGTTGGTGCTACTTTAAATGTGTTTATGTTTTCTTCTGGTGTTCAGGTTTTGTGCAAAAGAGTGAGTGAAGCTTCTCACTCTTTTGATTCACAGTGAAAAGCAAGAGGAGTTTGTCGCATGTTCTGCAGCTCAGGACAAGAAGATGACAATGAGACACAGCAAAACAATGGAAATATACCAACAAAATATTCTGTTTTCTACAAATTTGCATTCAAAATGAAACAAACATATATGTTTAAAATAATCTGCCAGTATGCTCAGCATCATTTGGCCATTATGCTCCTTAATACTATAAAGTAAACTTAATTTTATTGTAAAATGTAACCCCTACATAATGCTAGTGTTATGTTTTCATTCTTAGTTTTTGCAGAAAGTATTTATACCTTGTGAGCTTTTCCACATTTTTTTCCATGCTGCTACAACAGGAAAATATTTCTCTAAATAAAAATCTGAAAAGTATGGTGTGCATTTGTATTCAGCTCATCTGCAATTAGTGCTACACATAAGTCAATTTTAATAAATTAGATATTAGTTTCGATAAGGTTAATTTCTCAAATTAAAAGTACTTTTGAAAATAAAATGTAAGCGGGTATTAAACATATTTCATTCTGCCCACATCTTGCATTAAAACTTTTTTCATATAATATATTGTTAAAAATATCAGTTGGTGTGCAATTAAACTATGATGTTTCAACTGAGTTTATAATTTATAATTTTACTGCTTAGTACTTTTAGGAACTCCTAAAAAAGACCATAGAACTAAAAAAAATATATATACACAGTTTATTAAAAAATTATAATACAATTAATTACATGTATCAATTGTTTAAAACTTAAATTTAATATTTAAAGGAACTGACAAGTTTACTTTTGTAAGTGTGAAGAAAAACCTACCCTGCAGATTTACAGCTGGCGTTGCGTTTGTGAATCAGTGAATGTTTGGTGCTACGGATCAGGGGGGCGTGTCACTGTTCCTGACGGAGTCAGGATGGCCGAGCGGTCTAAGGCGCTGCGTTCAGGTCGCAGTCTCCCCTGGAGGCGTGGGTTCGAATCCCACTTCTGACATCACTATTTTTACCTTCTTCTACATAATCTTTGGATTTTCAGAACAAATCCGATGGCAACGTGAAATCTTTGTACATTTCCCGAACAAATCCGATGGCAACGTGAAATCTTTGTACATTTCCCACAATAGCAGTTGATAACTGCCTACAATTTAGAGATTTTAAAAAAAAACAATAGTAACTTATGTAAAGCAGCAGCTAAATAGGGGTTCATATTTGGGTTCATAATTATTGTAACTAAATATAAGTTATAGCTTAATATAATGCGAATCTGTTCATCCGGTTAGGATTTCTTAGGTGACGTGTTAATATGCGCTGCACACCAAAACTGAATTAAATTGAATCCGATCTCAAATAACAGCCAGCACATGTACACGGTGCCATCGCTGTCACTTTAAGGTCCTGTTGTTACTTCTCATTGGCTGTGGGTAACAAACTGAGTTACGTCACTGAGAGGTTAACCAATCAGGGACACAAACATCAGCCAAACACGGAAGACTTTCACACTGATGATAAAGTTGAAGAAAAAAACCCACACTTCCTGCAAGCAAATGCAGACTGAACGTTGTTTCCGTTTACTTTAATTAAAAAGAGGAGAATCCGATTATTTTGTTGGACATATGGGTTGCTCATGGGTTGGCGTCGCAGTTCCGCTTTGTTTTGCGGTTTTCTCCGTTGCTGTCGCCATTAATGTGCAGCCGCTGGGTGAGTCGCCTGAATATATGATGTCTGGTGAAAGATGTTAAAGTCAATTACCATCCTTGAAACCAAAGCAGTTTTGTCTTAAACCGAAAAGAAACCTGTAACGATGTAAATTACGCCAACAGCGCCCCCTGCCGTCAGATCCTCCACTTCCAGTGTTGCTTGTGTAACGCCTCGGTGTTTCTTGCAGCCATGCCGCCTCCTCTGCCCACCGCCGTCGGTGTCCTCTCTTTGGCCGGGATGGCGCTGCTTTGGAGGGACATTAGCTCGAAGGTGAAGGGTGACAAGCGGACGTTGGGCAGTCTGTGGAGCCAGTATGTGGCGGTGAAGGCGGTGGGCTGGCTTGGCAGGCGGCAGCGGAAGAAACTGGAAGCCGATACGCTGAAGGTGAAGCAGGTCCAGGAGGAAACTCTGCTGAAGAGACTCCGCAAAAATGCGGACACTTTCTATGGAAGAAAGTATGACTTCCGCTCTATTGCAGGTAAAGACAGAAACAATACCTCTAGATGCCGTACATGTAGTTTATAACAAAGGTGATGACTGGACTACATCAGCTGTGTTTACAGTGTTTAAACTTTATACTATTTTATTGGGGTTTAATCAACACAAAATGAAAAAAGAGTGGCATACATTTTCATTCAACCCCCTTTACCCTGATACCCTTCAGTAAAATTCTTTCCAGACATGATTCAACAGGCATGTGGAGGAATTTAAAACAACGTCCTAAGCTTTAATTATCTCACCAAGGACTGATTAATTGATCAGTCCTTGGTTCTGACAGGCTGGGCAGGACTTGAGGGACTGTTAGTCCTCCAGACGTTTGGGCATTATGACTCATAAGTCATCTAATGGGCGAACATGTCAAAGCAGGAGATCTAATCAAATTTAAACTTTTTGCCCATTTTTCAAAAAGCTGTGCGTCTCCCAGAACAACAACATCCCCTCAGTGACAAATCCAAGTAGAATCTGAAGTGGTACTTGAACCTCGTCATCATTCTGCACTGTCAGATTTTATTTGTAAAAGAAAAAAATAAATAAAACAATGTTCTCTTTTCTGCTTCTAATAAATGCTACCTGTCGTAATCTGGAAAACTTAAACATTCTTGCTTGAAAACGTTGAGACATGAAGTGTTTTCATGAAGCTGACCCCCGTACCTTACTTGCTCGTACTTTTCGTCAGATGCTGCTGGTTTCCGAGCCCGTCACCCCATCACCACGTACGGCGACTATCGGGAGTTTATCCAACGCATTGCAGCTGGAGAAGAGAAGGTCATTATTGCTGAGAAGCCGCTGATTCTGGCCATGACCTCTGGGACGTCGGGACCGAGCGCCATGTTGCTCAGCACCAAGGACACAAACTCTGACTTCTTTCTGCAGGTCAGGCAGCTTCAACTTCATCTCTTTTTCTGGTGCTGTCCTGCCTATTGCACGTAATAAGAAGCATTGGTTTGTATAGGGGGTGACTGTTTGTCTAGAGGCCATGCGGCAGGCTTTTCCCAAGTCCGACAGCCTTCAGCGCACCACCAAATTCTTCTACACCCCCACATTTCGCCAATCAGAGGCAGGAATTCCCATCGGGCCAAATTCCTCCACACCCGCCTCGTCTCGCCACATCCTCAACCTCTACACGACTCCAGCTCCTGCCTTTGAGGTACAATCACAAAATCAGACAGTGTTTGTGTCCTTTTCTTGAGTTTTTTAAATTTATTTATGAAAATGTTCTTTTTCCTGTCAGGTTCCCAGTGAGAAGGACACTTTATACCTGCACCTACTGTTTGCGCTGAAAGATCCCAGTGTGGGAACGTTGGAGTCCAACTTTGCTTCTACAGTCTTCTATGCTTTCACTGCTCTGCAGGTGCATGTCAAAAATTAAATGCTCTGCTGAGCTACATTTGCTCAACTAATCATTCTTTTATTTTTTTCCACTTTTTGTCACGTTACAACCACAAATGTCAAAAGTGTTCATTAGATTTTATGTGACTTCCAGAATTTTGATCCCTATGTTGCAGCGCTTTGTTTCCAGTGTAACTTTGTTTTATCTTTTGAATGTGTGCAAAAAAAAAATACTTGCAGCATAAATTATGATGTCAAAACTTTTGTTTTGAGGAATTGGTGGAAGTGCAAACTTAAAAGTATTTCCATTTCTTCACCACCTGCATAATCTTACATGTAAAATCCAAACATTTAACTATTAAACACACATTTAAAAGTTAACTCATCTATTTAATTTGAATTACAGTTCTTTAAATTTCACCAATCGATAACTATAAATGATCATACTTTGTAAAGCATCATCGTTAAAACATCTCTACTAATAGCATATTGTATCATTTTTGTCACATTCCTGTTTTTTAAAAGAGACACATTTTATACATCAGAGTATAATCATTAATTAGATAACTAGCAGTGTTTCTGTTTGGCGTTCAATCTGACAGGAGCGCTGGCAGGAGCTGGTGGAGGACGTGGAGCGAGGGACGATCAGCAGGGCCTTGACCCTGGAGCCCAAAGTGAGGAGCAGACTGGAGGCTCTAACGACGCCAGATGCAGAGAGGGCTGCCCAGCTGCAGGCCTGCTTCCAGGAGGGCTTTGGGGGGATTGCCAAGCGCCTGTGGCCTCACCTGAACCTGGTGCTGGCAGTGGACTCTGGCTCCAATCAGATCTACGGGGAAATGTTGAGGGAGTATTACTGCAGAGGAGTGCCTTTCTATTCGCCCTTCTTCGCCGCTACGGAGGGTACGAACAAGTCTGAAACAATTCCTCGAATGATTCAGTACCTTGACTGTTAAAATTCCTTGAGGAAAATGTATCTTTAAGCTTTGTTAAATTATGTTCCGCTTGGGTCGTTATTTGTGGTGCGCAGCGCTGTAAAAATATTCTTTTACAACAGCCCGAGTGCGAACACTTAACAGGTTTCACCTAAAATATAATATTAGCATTCACTTCCTGTGCCCCTGCAGGTCTGATAGGGGTGAACCTGTGGCCTCAGGAGCCAGACAGACGCTACCTGCTTTGTCCGCGCTCCATGTTCTGTGAGTTCCTGCCGGAAAGCAGCCTGGATGAAGAAACCCCCCAAACTCTGCTGATGGAGGAGGTGAAGGAAGGCGAAAGCTACGAACTCATCATCACCAACGCTTCAGGCCTTTTCAGGTCTGATGTGATACGTTTATTTTTTTTAAAAAATTACAGAGACAAGAAGTTTTAAAAACAGTTTAAATATGTTTTTAGCTCCTTTACTACAAATAATCAAGCTTACAATACATGAGCGCTTTATTGCATTTCAAGCATTAAAATGCCTAAAATTCTGGTTAATTTTTTTTTTTTTTTTAAATGATGTTTTAAGGAATTATTTACTTAAAACAAGTGCGTTCATCTTGCTGAAAAGTTTTTTTTAAGTTGTCTTATTCCAAGTGATATTTGCACTAGAAACTGGACCAAAAATACTTGGTGAGATTTTGTGTTTTTGCAGTGTAATGGCTGAGTTCATCAGACAACGTTACGGTTTATTAGTGTGACATGCTTTCTGTGTCACAGATATCGTATCGGAGACATTGTGAAAGTCACTGGATTTCATAACCAGTGTCCAGTTGTGGAGTTCCAGTACAGGTTTGAAAGCTTCATCCTTTAACCACCACATGTTTTGTCATCCAAGATTCTTGAGCTTTTTGTTGTTTTTTGTTCTGTCTCCTGTCAGACGAGGTCAGATGCTCAACGTTCGAGGAGAGAAAGTCTCTGAGGCGTTGTTCCTCAGAGCGTTGAAGAACGCCGTCGCTCAGTGGCCCGGAGCTCAACTAGTCGACTACTCTTGTGCCGAGAGCGGCATCCTGGGTAAAATCTGTCAGGTTTATCCTTGAGTTTCGAATTTGACTTTTTAAACTCCAGGAATGTCGAATTTACTGTTCCTCTGCAGGCGATTCAATAGGAGGCTCAGATCCTCATTACCAAGTGTTTCTAGAGCTAAAAGGCGTGAGGAATCTAACAGAAGAACAGAGATACAAGGTGAGACGAAATCCAGTAATCTCTGATTTATTCTTGCAAAAGTTCCTCTTACTTTCTATTCTTTCTGTCCCTCCAGCTGGACATTTGTCTCCAGAAGGACTCTGCGGTGTATAAGTCGTTTCGTATAAAAGGCAGCATCGGGCCGATGAGGGTGCAGCTGGTGTCAGAAGGGGCGTTTAAGGAGCTTCAGAAGAAGATGATGGCGTACACGAGCACCTCGGCCAACACTTTCAAAATGCATCGTGTGCTCCGACGGAAAGAGTACGCAGAGTTCCTGTTGGGGAAAACAGTTTCCTGAAGATGAGACACGAATCATGAACTGAAAGGAAGTGAAGTAGTAAGATTTAACAAGTGCCTTTGGGAGGATTTGAACACGAAAAATACAACAGTTTATTTATACTTTAGGGCGATAATGTATTTAGTGTTTTTTATTCTATCATGAAAAACAGATTCACTAGAAAGATTAATTTTATTCGTTCAGCCGTACTTATGTGTTGAGATATTTTAAGGACATCTGCTATTATTCAGTAAATACTGTTTTTATTTCCAAACAAAAATACTGACAACCATTGAATTGGTTAATCACATAAAATCTCAATAAAATACAGTTAAGTTTGTGGCTGCAGTGAGACAAAATGTGAAGAAATTCAGTCCTATGCAGCATCTGAGTTTGCATAATAACATTAAATACATTTATTTAAGTTCTTATACATTTAAAGCGTAAAGGTGACAGTTGAAGGTGGCAGACGACAGATTACACCAGAAACTTTCTACCAAATCGATAATTTGGATTTTAGACCACAAAAAGTATTTTATAACAAATGTTTTATGACTTTAAAAAAGTTAATCCACTTATTAATTATCTAAATTTAAATAATTGTAGATTAAAAAATACATAAAAACGGTTTTGCACAATTACAGTTTCTAACATTTTGGGTTTGATTATTTTCTATTTTTTTGAGTAAAAGTCGGTTGATGCTTGTGGTTCCAGTTACTCCAAAGTTAGGACGATTACAGAAACATCATTAATAAATAAAAATGTGTTTTTTTTTCTCTTTAATACGATGAAAAAGTGTTCATCTGCAACAACCACTTATGCCTACGTTGAGGCCTGGGGCCGAACAAAATCCTTCAGAGGGTCACAAATGGCCCCCGGGCCGCACTTTGGACCCCCCTGGATTACACCATAATCTCCTTATTCAGTCAAAAACTGTAAAAAATAATATTGGGAACATGTTAGCGTTGGATTTTAAACTGTTTCTGCAGTTTTAGTGGTTCTACACTAAGTAAAGGAAGTTTCTAAAATAGTTAAAAATATTTTTCTGTCCTCATAAAAGTCTGGCTAAAAGTCTGGCTAGTAACATATAACTCATAATTTAACTGATAGATTACCAATTTACCTGACAGTTTTTATGCTTTGGCTCTCTTATTCCTTGATCACAGAGATTTTAAATAATTTCAATAAACTCCCTTCTTTGCCTTTCAGTTCTCTTTGCCACCACTTGGCGGTGCTAGTCAGACATTTATGACCTACTGTGGTTTATTTTAGTTAAACAACTTGCAAGAGTTTGAATATAAAATCAGTCTGTGCCATTAAATCCATGCCAGAAATCACTTCAGCAAATTTAATCCTGTGTCAGTGTGAACTGAAAAGCGTAACGTATGCAGGCGAGATTTAATGTGGAAATATGAAATGAATGCATTGAACCAAATTAAATGTGAACAGGAGGATTTATCTGAAACCTCGATGGTTCTCTTTGTTTTTTCTTTTCTTTCTGTGGTGTGCTGTTGCATGAAAAGTGTTTCTCCTACTAGAGTTCATAAACTGGGCTAATATTTTTAGTCGCGTCCTATTTCAGCTGAGATTTGACATTGTTCTCGGTTTATTTTTGCTTCAGTGATAACCCCTCGCACTGTCTGCGTGTCAGCTAATCCCCATAAAGAGCTAAAAGATTGTTCTCACTGGTCAACACTTGACAAATTCTCTATGAAAACATTGTCAAGATACCAAAGTTATTATTTTTTGTTGGCAGAAAACAGCTACAGTACAATATTTTGCACAATTTCTCAGCTTATTTTGGTTTGTCTCTTGTTGGAAGGTGCGAGTGTCTCAGTTTCCTGGCGGATTTGCAGCCTTAGAAATATTTCGACCATGTGTGCAAACATCTGCTCACTTGCTAGTTAATTCAGTGTAAGCAGCCAAGATGCGAGAATGACAGGCCTGATTCCTCAATGGGTCTGGTGCTGAGGAAAGGAAGGAAGGCGGGTTTAAATGAGAGAAGGGAAAATTGCATGCAGAGTGACTTAAAGAGCATACTGTCCTCCAATTAAAGTCAGGATTAGTGCCGTCGATTTTCATTGAGGAGGAAGATTGGTGGGCAGTTCTTCTCTACGAAGATCCGAGAATAAACGTCAAATCGATTACGATTTATTAGTTATTATTAATCACGCTGAAATCCATTAAGGAAAACCATGCAAAATACATAAACTCTTTAAGTCGACTTCTAGCATTCAAAATGTTATCCAAGTTGAATTGGTGTGTCACTTTGAACCCTTTGAGTCCTACAATTCAAATCTCCGCCTGGATATTTCTGCTTATGTTAATTGTACACAGTTCTTTAAATGTTAAATTAACTATATGTAGTTAATTTGAGTGGGAAAGTTTGGAAGAGGAAAAAATAGGGCTGAAAGTCACCAGATCACCTTCATTTCTCTTGACTGAATGGATTGTTGCCTTCGGCTTCAGCAGCTGTTCCATCAAAGAAAGTTAGTTGGAGGGATGACACCTCACAGTTGTTTCCTCTCACTCCTGATCACTCTCAATGGGACACTGAGAAAAACGGTGCCTTCTTAAAGATAGTAATTGAGTGATGCTGTGAATAAATATGAAATTTCTGCTTGGAGTTTCAGAGACATGTTGTCAGTAGTTCCTAGAATAAAAGAACAATTTTCATTTTTACTCAGAGCTGGACCTATAATAAGTAAAATCAGAGAAACTGTAAGTGGTCCTTTTTTTTTTCCAGAGATAAAAACACGCTAGACTCTAGTAAATAAATCAAATTGAACTGATGAAATGTTTTAGCTTCTCCAAACGCTCCATCATGGACTAAAAAGTTACATCTGCTGTGTTTGTGGACACAGCACAGTAATGTTGCTGGCATTGTGTTGCACCTGACCTTTTGTGCATCACTCAGTCATGCTAGACCACAGAACCGATAGTGAGCATATTTAATGGATTAGCCTCTTTATTAGTAACAAGCAGAGATGGATGAGCTACAAGCAGACAGGACAATGAGAGATCATTAAAAATGGAGCGCATTGAGTCGCTGCCAAGTCCTGAATAGGAGCCACAAAGACGGGAACAATGCCTTAACCGACTGCAAGGTGGCCTTTTACTTTCACTGTCTCCTGTTCCCAGCTGGATGACTGTTTTAGGAGTTTTTCTTTATTTAAATTTTAAGATCGTTTGAAAAGCAACACTTTTTCATCCTCTGAAGATATGTGACTGTACGTAACGTGATAGCCTAGCATTTCCTGTCAACACATTTGATACTGCAGCATCTCCAGCGAAGTCAGACCAAAAAAACAAAGCTTCACAACTTTGAGAAACCATTTATTTGCACCACAGCGATGAACTGGTGATAATAATACTTACTCAGATGCTACCCTATGCAGACACTCATAAAAATTAACTCACGTCGGCATGCTGAATGCTTAAAGTGGCTCTAAAAGGAAAGTAATCAGCTTTTTTTCTGTTTAGTTCAACTGGCCATTGTTTGACCACTGATCCCGATGTTTTTTAATCCTGCTCAGGACTCCAGTCAGCAATTTTTAGATGCATACCTTTCCAACACACCTGAATCCAAGGAATGGCTCGCTACCAGAACTGCTGATGAGGGAATTCATGCGTTTGACTGAGAAAGAATACTGTTAAAAGTTTCAGGACAGCAGCTTGGGCTCCGTTATCTTGATTGTAAGTTTTTTTAATGACTTATGAAGATAAAATGCAGATTTTGTGTGTAAAAAGTGTAAATACGATGACATTTTTCACTGTTTTGATCAATTTATCCTTATGAAATATAACATATTGTGACCTCTGACATTTTTTTCTGAAGTTTTATAACCTACTTTTTCAATAAAAGCATAACATTTTCTGGAAAAACTTCATTGTTTTTCCACAAACTTCATTGTTTTTCTACAAACTTCATTGTTTTTCTACAAACTATTGACTTCTGAGTTAAAACATTAGTACCATTATTTCTAAATGAATACAAATGTGTTTTCTTTGCATTATTTGAGGTCTGAAAGCACTGAATCTTTTTCATTATTTTGACCATTTCTTATTTTCTGCAACTAAATACAACATCTTTGCTTAGAATGAAAGAACAATGTTCATTTCATTTAAACATGTAAAGAGTAAAATTAGAGAAACTGATCTTTTTTTTTTTTTTTAATCAAATCTCCATTTATATTGCTTTGAGTTTTTGAGACATGCCCATCTCAAATTAAAACTTTTTGATGAAATAAAAATACTTTTAAAGGTGAATAACTTTCAGCTGAACCGTTCTGTTTGCACTTTTGCAGCCATCTTGTTTTTTTTCCTTGCGTAACATTTTCCTTGAAGTATTTTTACTTTTTTTCTCCTCCTTCTGTTGTTGCATTTTTGCACAATGTTGCTACATTTTGCCGCTCAGTGTCATTGTAAACGACCCTCATTCATCAGGTTTCATGATGCCACTCACAAAATTTAATATTTAATGACAATTACATTAATTGACCTAATCCATAGGGGTCATCTTTCTCTGCTGAGCGCCACTTTAACGAGCACCAAACGCTCTGAAAGTGAAGTCTATTCTTAGAACAAACCTCTTCAGGGGTGTTTATTTTGCCGTTTAGATGTGTGAAAAAAGTAATGCACTGCTTTATGAGTTGAGTCCTCTTAAAAACATTTCCAGGCTTATCTTTTAAATCCACTCTTAGCACAGTTTATCCCATGCTTTAATTCTCCCACAGGATCGCTGATAGAGCATTTGTCGTCTTCACAGTCCCACCAACACGTAGGGAAATAACTCTACGTTCCCACACATCACTGAAACGACCAAAGCAGCACACGGTCCGGCTTGGTACAATAGCCTCCACTGACAGACACGCAGGTAATCCATCTTTCCCAACACACAAAAGCCATGTGCTGATAGTAGCACTGTGGGGTGTAATGGTGCTGTCAGATGCTCCCAAAAAAAGGATCCTCCCTCCCTGCCTGGTTTCCCTCCCTCGTCTCGCTCCCTGATCCGATGAGAACGGGTCCCCACAGAGACAGGGCTGCGTCTCATTGGCTGCTGCTGCTGCTCAGGAGTGGATGGGGGGAAGAGACAGAGTGGCAAAAGCTCAAGAAGATGCAACTACTCTGCCACAGCATCCCTACAGATCCTCCAGCTGAAGGATGGCAGAGGTGTAGACGCAGGTTTATGGGGCTCGAATGAATGGAAAAAGGTGACAGGATAACTTCAGCCACAAAGTACTTTGGGTCTGGACTTTTATGTTTTTGTGACAGCAGATCTCTGCACGGTCGGACTGAGCTATCGCGTCTATTTCAGGATGTACTGCTGTCTCCCGGGGAGGAAGGTGGTCGCATTTACTGTAAAAATGGATCCCTGCGTCCGGGGTTGGATTGTCCTCCTCAGCACCTCCTGCACCTGCTGAGACGTCGCCAATAGCCGCCCTGCCGCACTTCTGGGATGGTGTGACGTCCAGCCACCTGCTGGCTGCCCCACATCTGGGTCGACATGCCTGTGATGAAGGGGCTCCTGGCCCCACAGAACACCTTTCTAGACACCATCGCCACGCGCTTCGATGGCACCCGTAAGTACAACTGAAGGTGGTTTAAGTTGGAAGTCAAAGTCCACCTGCAGCCTTGAAAATGCGATTTTAAGTCAACAAGACATTTCCTTTGGTTTTAACTCAGAAATGTTGATTTAACAAGCGACAAGTTGTCTAAACTTTGTTTTCTGACAATGTTTGCTGCAATTTAGACCGAATGAATATTTCACAATGTGAAAGAAAAAACACATTTCTCTATTATTTTTCACAATATCAACTTATTTTACTAAATTAAAGTAATTTAAATTTCAGTTTCAAATTGCATGAGCAAAATTTCTGACCTGATAATGGATTTTGTTAAACATCTCAGAAACATGTAGTGTGAACAGGACATTATTTTCACGCTTTGCAAACTTGCAATAACCATTAAATGTAACTCAGGATACAAAAACATGCCGCTAAGCATTCTGGGAAATAGTTCCCACTCTTGTCTTTTCCTTCTTTCAGTTTTTTTAAATGCTAACCTAAGAACTGTTTGAAGAAATTAATAAAAAAATATTCAACAGAGCTTATTATTGTAAGTTTATCTTTCAAAAAAAATCTAAAACTTGTTAAATTTATTTGACTTAAAGAGAAGAAGACAGTAGATGCAACTAAATGCAGCTCAAATTTTTTACAGTGCAGCTTCTGCACAAACAATAAGTGAAAACTAGATGATTAAATAAAGCTACTGACAGCTAATTATAAACCATTTTTCACCATAATGCCATCAAACCACTTCTACATCCACAACCTTGAATGTACTTCATTGTAATTTTATCAAAAACCCCCAGAGAAATAATTTCAGATATTTTCAGGTATCAGGTTTTCAGAGCAAGAGACTGAAATGACTTTTGAATTAATTTTTATCTAATCTTTATTTAAAGATTTTCTGACTGAGATTTGGATCTTATTTAAAAGAAAAACCTGTTTGGATAAAACAGCAACAAAACAAGTAAGTAAGAAGACTCAGTTAAATCAGCCAAAAAACTCGAGCTAAAAACAAAAGCAAGTTTTATAACAAGGTTATTTTTTATTATAATTGTTCCAAAAGAATCAAAGCGGTTCCTGGTTTTTTTGTTTTTCTAAATCACAGACTGATTCTTCTTTAAAAAAAAAAATAGTTCAAGCTCAGTTTGATTGGATGTGACTTTCAATTCGTTCAAAAGATTCTCAATTAGATTTAAGGCTAGACTTTGAATAGGCCATTTGAACACCAGAAATATGGACTGTCTGTATATTTAGTTCACTGGTGAAACTTTTCCCCGATTTTGAGTAGGCCTGTCACAACAATCAATAAATCTATTAATCGCATGATGAATTAAAACAAACTCAATAATTTACATTGCCGTGATTTATCGTTTATCTCTTTCTTTAAAAAAAAGGAAGAGCCAACGCTGATAAAAGTCTTCAGTTGGTCTCATGTAGCCCTTTTTTGAAGGATATTTTTGTTTACAAAGTCTTCAAAATTAATTTTATTTGCTGTTTTATTTATTTACTTGAGATATTTCAAATGTTTTGAAAGTTTACTTAACTTTGAGAATCTGTTCTTGCATTATTCTACCATTATTGCCATTATCTTACTTAAAAATTGCTTCAAAACAACAATATTATCATTTATCGCAGATTTACACATTTATACACATTTGTTAAAAACACAAAAACAAACTTACAACCGTCCACGCTGTTCGTTTTCACAAATGTTTATCACTTTGTTTTGATCTATTACAATTAATAACGATGAAATGCAAAAAAGTTTGAGATGCAAGAACATATTTAGAAAAAGCAGTTTGCAGCTGGATTAGATTGGCTTTTGTTAATTTGGGTGTTTCTTCAACAGTTTGGCTGAGTGCGAAGAGTTGCACTGAAACCCATTGAAAACCTCCTGAGTTAAAACGTTGGTATTGTTGTTTCTAAATGGTTATGAACTTGTCTGAGGTCTGAAATCGCTGCTTCTCTTTTGTTTTTTGGACCATTTCCCATTTTCAGCAAATGAATACAAGATTTTTGCTCGGGATTTCAGAGACATGTTGTCAGCAGTTCATAGAACAAAAGATCAATGTTCATTTCACTCAAGCATATATCTGTAAAAAGTAAAATCAGAGAAACGAATCATTTTAAGTCATTTTTTCCAGAGCTGTATCTGCAGATTAAGGCCACAAAAGTTTTTGTTCTGTTGTTTCACAGTCAGACAAAAGCATAAAATCGCCCTTTCCGACCTTTTACCCATCAATTTCACACGTTTCGCTCCAGAAAAGTTTCTGCAGCCATTAGGCAGCGTTGTCATTTCTGCTCGGCTTGCGTCTCTTGTTTTGTACCTTTTGCGCCCTCGGGGAGGTTGTTGCTCATTGTAAACAGACGCCGTTGGCATGTCTGTGTTTGTTCGTGTGACGTGTCAGCCTGACCTCCCTCAGCTGGTTGCAGCAGCCAGAATGAAACTGTGACTCGGAGCCAGAGCTGCTTTTTCTTTTTTTGTTTTTTTTCCCTTTTTTTGCCTATTTCTACTTAGGGACACAAATCCTTCTGACATACCGGCAATTAAAGCTGAGCTGCACACACGAGGTGTTTCGTGCTGCGTGCTGACTAGAATTAAAAGAAGGTGTTCAGTAGTTTGTGTTTAAAACACCGCAGAGATTAGTTGGAAGATGAGGGGGTCGTGGCCTCTTGTTTCATGTTCTCCGCTGAAGAGTCCTTGAGCTTCACATGGACTTCCTGCCAATTCTAGAGGCTCTCTGCATGAATCTCCTCTCTGACCTCTGAACACAAAACAGTAAAAAGTGAAAAAAAAAAAACAATTTTACCTCTTTGGTTCAGTATTTTTCCCAATGTTTTGTGTTTCTTCTTGTTTATTTCTGGCTAAAACTGCTAAATTAATTTAGCAAAATGTGGCTTGTGCTGCTTTTGAAGCGTTGTTGACATTAATGTCTTGAAACATGTTGTGCTATTTGGGGTACTGACATGTCAAAGGGCTCATCCCCATTCACATGTTGTGGCATTTCAATCCCGCGGCTTTTAGACGGCCGAGCCCGCGCTGCTAAAAGCTACAGGACACAAACTGCATTTATATTTCAACTTTCTGACCGCTCATTTTCAGGGAGCTAACTGTTTTTTCCCCCTGCATGTTTGCTGATAAATAATTTAACCCTTTAAATTTCAAGTCAAAAGTGAGGCTGCTGTCTTCAAACTTGCCCAAAGCTGCAGCTCCTCAAGGGGTGGCATGGAGCCCGCTGCTCAAAATAGCTTCTTCCTTGTTGCCTGGGTTACAAGGTCCCGCCACTTGACATGGAGGAGGCTTCAACGATTTGGTGTTTTAGAAAAAAACAATGGTCAGCCCAAAGAGAAAGCACTTGAACTTGCTTTGTAATCAAGGACTTGCACGCAGCAGCTGGTCTCTTGTCTCAGAATCGTTCGAATCGTAAAACAAGCGCCGCTGTGCGCAGAGCAGCTGCAGTCCCTCTTCACGTCGCCGCCTGCAGCTTGCAGCAGGTGGAGGTGGCTGGATGCAGACATATCCACAACACTTAAAGCTTTTTTTTTTTATGTAAACTTTTCTGATGTTGCACCTCAAACTTCAATGCAATTGTTTTACTGGGATTTCATCAGACATAGTTGCACATCACGAAGTTGCCATGTTAAGGAATGACGACCTCTGCACCTACTTTCGGAACCTCTTGGAACGTAAATCCAAAGTCAAGAGGCCAAAAAATGTCACTTTTTTCCTTTTCGACTGTAAACTAAGCTGCAGTTCTTAAATTAAATAAAGTAGCCTGAAATTTAAAATGTTCTCCACCAGCACCACCAGCTATTATTAATATCTGTACGTTTCAATTTGTTGTGTCTTGATCTCAGAGGGAGTTCAGTTCAGTTGAAGAGTCATAGGTCATTTTTAGGAAGCTCAGCTGTAGATATGTGTTTTTCACCAGGGTTCATGAGCCAAAATCCTCTCCTGTTTCTCCTGCACAAACTGTGTGGTGTGCTACATGCCTTTTTCCCACCTCCCCAAACTCCTTTGCACGACCTACCCGGCAGTGTTTTCACGCTGACAGCAGTTCTCATGCTGCGGAGCGGCCTGACCACACTGCAGCTGCAGGCAAAGATAAGAAGCTGGTTTATTTTCTCCTAAATTCTCCTCCTAAAAGGCGACCAAAGAGGGAGGTGGAGAAGACTGAACCTTTCTGAGGCTCATTGTTAAACAGCTGATGAACGGGTTCTAATGAGACCAAAGCCCAGCAGGCAGGCAGCAGAGAACAGTCCAACCTGTTTGTTGCTACTGGAAAAAAAACGGATTCGTTGCAAAGTTTGAAGCATTTAAAATGGGCATAGAGAGCGAAGATGTGAAGGTTGAGTCCCCAGGTGGACATTGGTGTACGTTTCTTTTGAGCAAGAATCAGAAATAAACTGTTTCTAATGTTCAGGTCTCCACCTGGGACGGCAGCTTCGCCTCCATCGGAGTGTGAATTTAGGTGTGAGTGGGTGTGAAGCAGTTTGCTGCGTTCTTGGGATAAAACTGCCACATAGCTGCAGGTTGTCCAGAGTTTTAGAGCTCAAATCCAAACGACACCATTATATTTGCGAAAGAACACATGCTCTAGCATTGAATTTGCATTTGTACCGCTCCAAATTCTGTGAATTGGCTTCGTAATCAGTAATTATTGGTGACCTTTTCCCCCCTGCCTCATTGTGTTCTCCCTGATTTGACCCCGTAGCTGATTACATGCTACTGGGTGGTAATTAGCTGCTGGCCAAAGCTTCACAGGCTTTCGTCTGCCTTTTATACTCAGAGGAACTTGCATCCTCCATCCGTGCGCTCCAGGCTGCGTGTTAGCATGTAGCATCATCATGTCAGATTAAAGTTGCTGCGAGTCAGCACAGATGTGTAATTAAGGAAGCTGGTGCAGCTGAGCGGACACTCGAAGCAATATCCCTGAGAGGATTACGGATCCAGAAGTGAGAAGTTGTCGCGACGAGACGCACAAGCTGAAACAGTTCATCAAGTGGTTCATGTGAGGACTGGATTGGTTGTTCAAGCTGAGCTACAAGAGGAGAAATACGTATACTGCTGTGGAAAACATGCATATATAAACATCTGCTGACAATGGGATTGTCCTGCATGTCTTTCTTTGCTATGATGAACCTTTATGTCAAAACAAAAAAGGGGATATATTATGTGTTTTCCAGGCGCAAGTAACTGTTACCTTCAATTGTTCACTTCCTGGAGTTCATAACAGCATTTAGTAATGACTTTACTGAGTAAAAAACAAAAATATGTTCACTGGACTGAGGAAGTTGGTTTTTAAAGCAGCAACGGCTATAATCGTAAAAAATAATTTAGAGAAAATAGAAAGAGGTGTAATAAGTACAACACTTAAAAACAATTATTTGCTGTTTATATGATAGAAGCATCTAAATTATTTTGCATCCTGATATGATCCAGAAATTTCCAGGACAGTAGAGAAAGTTGTACAAAGCACCTGGTAAGCTCTGTAAAGTATCTGGTAAGTTAAATGAAACTATAATGTCAGTTTTGTAAAAAGAGAAAACCACCATACATTTTGTAATATTTCTAAGAAAACACCTGTGGGGTGACATGATCTGTGTTTGTATTTGGATTATTTTTGGGGCTGTTATTGTCACTTAAGGACTTCCATATTAGTTAATTTTCTTTGTGTGTCCTGTTCTGTGTTTTCTCCTCCAGCTGTTTTGTTTTCCTTTTATTAGCCTCACCTGTTTCCATCAATTTTATTGTGCACTACTGGGTTTGTTAGTCCATGTTCTTGTTCTTCTTGTGTCATATCTGTAAGTTATTTTTGATTTTTAAATCCTCTAATCACATTCTTGATTATTCTTGTGTCAAAACGTTTTGTGATCTGATTGATGGCTTATAAGTAAATTGCTCTATAAAAATCTGGTTGGTTTTATTCGCCGTGACGTACGTCTTTTATAGTCAGATATTGTTGCTCTTCTAAATGGCAAAGATAAAGTGAAGTTTAGTTGAGTTGGGTTATTTCTTACAATCAAACTGGTTGCTGATTTTATTCAAAAATATAGTTTGAATGAAAGTTTCTTGAATCAAAGTCAAAGTAATCCTGTCTGGAAAGCGTTGAACTCCACATTACTCCAAGCTCAGCACAAAAGTTTTTAAAACTCTTGTGGTTTTGATACAAGATGATTTATAGCTAAGTCGGTTTTTGACCTGTTTAAGGTACCAATTTAACTTGCTGAGTAGCGATGTAGCTATTCTTAGGTAAGCATTGCATAAAGCTGAGATGAATGCGGCTGCTCTCCAGCACATGCTGGTTCAGTAAGCTGCGGTGTGAGGAATTTATAGAACATAAAAACAGGGCATGCTTCTTTCACAGCCTGTCTTTTGGGGTCACATCCCATTCAGTCATTGTTTCTGGGGCAATCCTTATTCTGAACTTGCAGTATTGGAAGTAAAAATACTACTGTCTCCTGCAAAATGAAGCCTTATTACAGCTCTATTCTTGGGATTTCTGGACACAAAACCCCAAGAAAATAAACAATATTTTCCGGACTTTAAGTCGCCGTTTTTTTCATAGTTTGGCTGGGAGTGCGACTTATACTCGAGAGCGACTTATATGTGGAAATTAACACATCATTATATCATACCGCATGTTATTTTCACACTAAACCGCAAGAGGGCGCTCTAGGCCTGTTATTCTACCTTTGGAGTTAGCAGAGTTGTTTACAAGCGACATAGAGGACAAAGATTTAATTGCGTTTAGTGATTTGGAGAAACACAGATGGTTTGGCAAACTTGTTAGCATGTTATTTATGCTATAGTTATCTGAATAACTCTTAATATGTCATTCTAACATAACAGGAACGTTCTCAGTTTGTTGTCTGTCATGTAACGTTAGCATACCGTACAATTATTCAGCCTGTTGTTGCCTCTATTCTATTTTTATTGCCTTTCAAGATGACATGTCTGTTCTTGGTGTTGGATTTTATCAAATAAAATACGGTATAGCAACATCTAGACTCAATTCATGTGTATGGGGTCAAACTGCTGTGTTCACAGCCAAACACTTTAAAAAGAAGAGTTAAAAGGATATAAATAATACAAAAAAATGAAAATCTAAGAAAGAAATGGCAACAATTTATCCAGAATATAAACGAACCTGGTTTTTGATATGGGCAGCATAGATAATTGCCCAGATTGATGTTGGCAGGAATTGAGTGTTGACCAGTGTTTTTCAACCTATCCATTATCCAGGTCCCTTACTGCCCCCATCAAAGAATATGTAGGCTACTTTTCACTGAATATTATTTTATTATTAATATTACAATCACTATTGTTGATGTTTTGATTTTTATGGTTCTTTCTGGAGTCGTTGTCAAGAAAAATGCAATGAATGGACATTCAACTTAAAATCAGCAGGCCTTTCTGCAGCCAGTCAGAGTGGAAAACATATTCTTGTTCTGCGCCATTTTCTAGTTTTTACCAGATAAAAGATGTAAACAATGCCAGTTTAAACTTTGAGACTGAGCTCTGCAATATTAAAACATGGATAAAACTCCAACTATGTCAATCACAACTCTTCTTCTCTCCAATATTTATGTCAGTTTGTTGCAGCTCTGTGCTGCCTTCAGGAGAATGGGACATCAGAGTGTCATCCATAAAACTTCACCCACATGGCGTTTACTGCGTAAACCAGAGCTTTCATTGGAAAAACAAAAGCTGCAGATCCTTTTAATGCCAAACAAATATGGGACAGAAACATGGATTATATCTTCTGACTATTGATTTATAGATTGATAGTTTCACTGGACTCTGGTTCTTAGTCAAATCCTAATGAGTCAGAGTGAAAGGGTCATGGAGTCATTGAACAGCCTCATGACATTAACACTGACATGAAAAATAATATTGAAGAAATAAATATTTAAAATAAAATCTAATTAAAAACATAAATAAGTGATAAGTTCCTTGCTGTTATTGTCTGTAAAATATCTTAGTATTAGCCGTGGTCCCAACAAACCCATGGCACTTTAACAAAATTATTTTAAAAGTTTAAAGCTTAACCCTGCTTACAAGGTGAACTAAATACAAATTAATTCAAATATGCGCCACATTTTCTTTGTGTGTGTACATACATTTTATTTCACATGTCATGTAACATCCCAGTAAAATAAATTGATTCATAATTAGTGAAAATGCTGTAATGGGAAATGATTTCTAAGCTTCTCCATTGCTGTGCATTCTTTCCTGCAGTTGTAAATGAAAATAACAATGCCATCATTTACATTTAAAAGGTTTACACCCAGTGGCATTATGCAATAATATGCAAAAATAGCTACCTGCCATCACATGAGAATAAGCTGGTTGCTACTCGTTTACCCTTTTGAAAAATTCACATGCTTTTAAATCAATTTTTAGGGCTAAACTGTAATTATGAGCCACTCTGACAAGGACCAGCAGGCTTCGACACGTCACAAGTAGCTGTTGATATTTTTCCAGTAGGTTGACATTCAAACAAAGAACAGCCTGAATGTGTTCAGTCAAAAAAGAAACAAGCCAGATTTTATTGATATATAGGATAGAGATTTGAAAATGGTCAAGTTTAAGAAAGTACTCTAAGAATCAGAAATACTTCTTTTAATTCTTGATATCAACATTCAATCAAAATTGTAACATTGATCAACTTTCTACACTTAAAGTTCATTCCGATCAGATTCTCAAACCAAGCAGTGGGAGAGAACAATATCAAATTCCAGCCATAGGATGGATGAATAAATTATGATATTCAGAACAAAAATATCAAATCTGAGGGCAGCAGCCTGGAGTGACTGGGAGGAGATCCCAGAACAAAGGACTGGTGCTGTGCAGCAGACACGGCTCAGTAATCTGAAAGCAAACAGAAAAAAAAAATCCTCCGATTTTTACTTTGAAATGTCTGCAGATACAGAGAAAAAATTATACAGTGATATTTAATTTTATAGATTAATTACTCACAGACTGATGCCTTTATTTTTGTTAACTGTTATTATTTTGTACTCATAGTTTATGAGTAATATATAAGCAACTAGATAGATAGACGGATAGATCTATATATATAGATATATCTTTAGTTGGGTGAATAAAATCCTGCCTAAAATCAGTAGTTGTTAGCGATCAGTATCAGACTGCTGGCGGATGTTTAATGTACTAAGGAGCAGAAATTTGACGTTGTTTCTCCCTACATCCAGTAGGTGGCACAGGTTGCTACATTTGACAGTAGCCACACAGGTACATCCGCTAGAAGGAAACAAACGCATCCAGCATAATGCTTTCATTCTGTTGGCTGAGAGGTTGCCAGGCGACTCTGCCACAAGGCATTTTAATGTTTCATAAGTGAGCAGAGTCCGAGCAGAGACCAGGTCTGAATGCGAGGAGAAGTTTTGAGAACAAGCATTACAAGTTTTGAGAAGAAAGACATGAAGTCCTGCTTTCAAAATGAAAATGTAAACAAAAGTATTAAAAGTTTTGAGAACTAAAGATATGAAATCCTGCCTTGATACTGAAAATGTGTGCTTTTGGATTACGGCAGAAACATTGACCGATTGATAAGCCCAAAATTATACGACATTCATGTTGGTGTATGTACGCGTTTCACCTGAACTATTTCCAGTTTAGTTAAACATGTAGAGGTTCTCAGAGGTTAAAAAAAAGACAAACTGAGTCAAATATAAAGAAATGTTTTCTCTTCTTACGCCTCCTTACTTTCTCATGTTCCCTTCACAGACAGTAATTTCTTGTTGGGTAATGCCCAGGGCCACCGCGGCTACCCCATCGTTTACTGCTCTGACGGCTTCTGTGAGCTGACCGGCTTCACTCGCACCGAGGTGATGCAGAAGAACTGCACCTGTCGCTTCCTTCACGGCGCTGACACTTGCGAACACGTGGCCCAGCAGATAGAGAAGGCTCTGGAGGGACGGGAAGAGTACCAGACTGAAGTCCACTTCTACAAAAAGAATGGTGAGTGCATATAACAGGATAAAGAGATGCACGTTTTTAAATTCTGCATGGAGACAGACTTCATTGGGATCTACATGAGAATGGGGAAGAAAGGTAATTTAAGTGAACGTGGCATGGTTGTTGGTCTGACTATTTCAGAAACTGCTGATATACTGGGATTTTCACACACAACCATCTCCAGGGTTTAGACAGAATGGTCAGAAAAAGAGAAAACATATAGATGTGAGCAGCAGTTCTGTGAGCACAAATGCCTTGTTGATGTCAGAGGAGACATCAGGCTGGTTCAAGCTGATGGAACGGCAACAGTGACTCAAATAAACACTCGTTACAACCGAGTGCAGAAGAGCATCTCTGAACCCACAACACAACACTTGAAGTGGATGGGCTACAGCAGCAGAAGACCACGCCGGGCGCCACTCCTGTCAGCTAATAACAGGAAACTGAGGCTACAATTCGCACAGGCTCACCAAAATTTATGCCAAAGTGTGCCCATCTTCTGATGGCTACTTCCAGCAGGATAACGTCAGAGTTCACTGGACTTGAACCTTCAGGATGTGGTGGAACGGAAGATTTACATCATGGATGTGCAGCGGGCAAATCTGCAGCAACTACGTGATGCTATCATGTTGACATGGACCAGACTCTCTGAGGAATGTGTCCAGTACCTTGTTGAATCTCTGCCATGAAGGATGAAGGCAAAAGGGGTCCAACCTGGTTCTAGCAAGGTGGCCATTGAGTATACCAAAGCTGTTTATCAGCTTAGTTTTGATCAATATGATTTTATACAAGTGTAGCAACTTGGAAGCTAAATATAAAGAAATTAATTCAATGTTCTTTAACTCCCCTGATCAGGCATGATTCAGTTTTGCTCTCTGCATCATGATTCAGACATTTACTTTTAGACAAGACCGTTTTAACGGTTCGTTTGAATTATGAATGCAAGATTTCTTAACAGTGATCCTTTGGAGAGAATATTCATACTCATCAGCACAAAAACAATCACCTGATGGAGAAAATGGGAATCTTATTAGCGACTGGAAGAAGTGCCAAAGGGAATTAAAGATGTACAAATAAGAGTTTCCGCTTGTTTTCTGTCTGCTGATCAAGCTTTTTGACTAAAGAACAATGGCTCTCCGTTCTGTCTTGATCTGAACTCCATTCCTGCTGGCATTTTGCTAATCCTCCGGGAAGTCTTGAGCAGAAAACATGGTGTCATGCATGAGCAGAGAGCATATACCATAGACGTGTTAAGCCTCAATGAGTGGCACGCAGGATTATACGTATTCAACAGAAACCTGCTGCCGCAAAATGTGAGGCGCGCTAATGGGTTGCAAAATATCCACTGTGGCTAAGTGCCTTCTCTTCTAATCTTCTAAAAGTCCTTAAAATAATTTAAACCAACCATTAAAGAGTTCTTGTTGGAGAATGGAGAAGCAGAGCAGATCAAAGCCAGCAGAGCAGATGTTTGTGACGCACGCTGTGTGCTGCAGCCGTCAGACTGACAGAACTTCATTTTCTGCACAAACACGGCAATTTATAGCGTTTTCTTACACATAAACAAACACTACAGGAGACATAAAACATCTGCGTTGCAGCAGAGCATCATTTCTCCACCTTAATGACCAAACTGGATTCTGGTGACGTCTTGGATCTTTTGATTCTCCTTCCTGCTGTGAACCTATGAATTCGGCCACTTTGTGCCGTGATTCTTTAAAACCGGTGTGTCAAACTCAGGTTCATTTTGGGCCACACCAAAAATCTGAATGCTCTTAAAGGGCCGGTTGTGCCAGAATGTATTGATAAACCCCTTTAACTGTCAAAATATTAATAAATAGTTGTCCCACCAGGAATTTGTGATTGTTTTTGTAGCTTTTTATAATCAAAATCACATATTTTGTGATGGTAAATTAGAAACGTATTCACGTAAATGATTGATTGAGTTAGTTTGCTCAATCAATTATTTATTTATTGTAAGTATAAGGAGACCTTCCTGTCATAGATGTCCTGATTTTAGAAATAGAAACAAAAATTCATTATACACTACATTTAGCTGCTTAACCTTAACTAATGAAGACTTCCCGTTTGTTCGCCAATGTGGGAAAACAAATACTTGCACTAAATGAATCTTTCTGATTTGCTTTAGGTGTGGCCTTCTGGTGTCTGCTGGACATCGTGCCCATAAAAAACGAAAAGGGCGAAATGGTTCTCTTCCTCTTCTCATTCAAGGACATCACCGACAGCTATGGGAAGGGGCATCACAGCAGCAAGAGGGGTGGTGAGTTACAAAACTAAAAAATAAAAATAATTCAGTTTACCGCCTGCCTTTATTTTCACACCGTTTGGTTCAGCCTGCAAATCCTTCAACTGTTTCCACACAGGGATTTTACTGACAGTCAAACAAATCCCAAAGCTTTTATTTGTGAGCAATAGCAGGAAAAAAAAGTAAAATTCTCCTCATAGATTAAATTTTTATTTCTTTCAGAAGACAACAGGTACAGGAGGAAGAGCAGCTCTCACTTCCGCGAGGCCAGAAAACACGGACGCACCATGTTGTACCAGCTGACCAGCCGATTCTCCAGAGGAGGCAAAAGAGACGTCAACCTGAGCGGAGTGAGTTACTTACTCAAGTTTACAGATTTACTACTCTGTTGATCTGCGCAGACTTTTTAAAATAACAACAAAAAAAACATGTTTTACAAAAGAGTTGTGGCAGTAAATAAAATTTAACCTCACAAACACAGAAACTGTCATCTGCAAATAACTTTTTCCACTAAAAACTGCAATTTTGATTCCAACTGTGAATATTTTCCCATTGAAAAAGTGAAATCAAATTAAAATTTTAGTTACATTTCTCAGCACCTTTTGCAAAAGGAATACCTGGTACAAATTCTTTTCATTCACTTTGAGCCCATCTGAGAATTAAAAAATGTTTGTGCAAAAATTACCTGCCTGCAGAGCAGACTTATCCTTTAAATGCTTCTGGTACAGAAAATGAAACACCTGAAATGGGAAGTTTTTGAAGCTGAAGGCGGCAGCTGAAGTGCGATACAGACGTGCTTCTCTTTCAGCAGTTTTCATGACAAAAGACAGTTTTTCTCTTTGAGCAACGTTTTCAGATGAGCCAATATAATCTGTGCTTCACAAAAGAGCGTAAAGCAATTAAAAGTCTTTTGGGCAAAACAAAAACAGGAAGCAGATTTGTGAAACATTTATGTAACTAATTTTGACAGTCGGTTTTTGAAGATTGAATAAAAAGGGAACAAAGATTATTTTACCTGTCAAGTAAAAGAAGAATATTTTATCAGAGACCAAGGTTTATTAATCTCTAGTCGATTCCCAGATTAAATCGTCACCTCGATGATGCATATGAATAATCAAGATTATTTTTATTTGTGCTAGTGTAATTTCTAAATCCAAGAAATGTACCAAACAAAGAAAAGCAGGAATTTATTTATGAATCAGTTTCTTCTGGGTTAATCCACTGGTAATTCAAAAAACATCTAATTAATCTCAAACATAGATTATTTTGTGTTGTTGATGCTAAGAATCAAAATCTGAATTTCTTTTAATGTCGTTGTGCACAAATGAAGCACAACAAAATTTAAAGAAAAAGCAATTCTCAAAGAAACGCAGAATAAGAATAAATAAATAACAGATGAATAAATAAATACATAAACCATAGAAATAGAAGTAAATAATAAGTAAATAATAAATAAAAAATAAATGGATAAATAAATGAACACGAGGTTTTAGATTAGCTGTTTTCATTTCATTTTCCTTTTATTTCTTTTGCTTTTGTTTTGTAAAGATTCAATTTTCAGCAGTTTATTAACTTAAACTTTAAGGTCAACTTTAAATTTAAATCTCCCCTGCACAGTTATAGAGATACAATTTAAATATATATTCGAATTAAGTTGTTTTTATTGATACATCACAGACAAACTCAAACAAGTGTTTCAAAGCACAAACACAAAAAACAGACATAATGGCAGAAAACTGAAAATGTGTCATCATAACTGTGTTACTTCATTTAGTTAAAAGCCTGTTTGGGAAGAAAAGTCTTTCTAAACTTAAATTAGAAAGACTAAAAACTAATTTAGGATTTAGTTCTTTGGGTGGTGATGAAAAAAATAATGGGTCCTAACATCAAACCTTGAGGTACCAGAAATGTCTCAGAATCTGATTTGTATGTTAATCGCCCAACAATCTAACACAAAACGTGAATAAACGTTCAAACATGCAGAACCACCATCTGTTCCAACGGTATCCCTACACTTGGAAAAACAATCACAACACCGGAAGATGAGTTTTGCCTCACATTTCCACGAAGAGAGAACATCTGCTTACTCTGAGATTCACATTTTTATTTTCAGATTTTATGCCAGCACTCTTTACACCCTTTAAAATATTTTTATGCGATGCATAACCTGCTCTCAGCTGCCTCTTAATCTCACTTCTGCTCTCCAATTTATTCCTTCCCACAGCATTTATTATATTTTAAACACTTTCACGGGGGTAGTAGTTATATTTTTCCAAGCTATTTAATGCAAATTACAACTTTATGAGCAACAGAAAGGTGACAACAAACACCTCAGGTCATGATTTAACCTAAAGCAAGTATAAATCACACAGCAGCAGCAGAAAATAGAGAATAACAAAGAAGTCGTCAAACTATATATAACAAAATATTGCATGTCACTCACTGCTAATGGCATAAAATCAGGACATTTGAATAAAAAATGTAGGAAAAAGGTGGTTTTATAAACTAAAATATATCAAACAATGAGGAAAACCTGGAACGCTTTTGTTATTTTGACCTTTTTAGTTTTTGTTTAAACTAAAAAGGTCACTTTTAAGTGAAAGAAAATAGCAGTTATGCCTAATGTAGCTGTTTGCTGGTTATTTCTATATTATAGTAGTAAAATGTTATATTTATATCTGGCTGTTGTTCAAAACGGGTTGCACAAATATTTGTAAATGTGATTTGTTATGGGGGGATTTTTCTGAGTGCACATTTTCAGTCTGAAAGCAGGATTTGTTCTCAAAGTTTTTAATAATTGTGCTAACGTTTTCAGTTTGAAAGCAAGCTGCATGTCTTTCTTCTCAGAACCTGTAATGCTTGCACTCAAAACTTCTGCTCTCCTTCAAATATTCACTCCTTTCTCAAACCTTTCTCCTCGGCGCTCAAAACTTGTCTCTGTTCGCTCGGAACAAAAAAAGTACAGTCGCCTGGCAACCTCTCAGCCAATAGAAAGAAAGTGTTACACAGGGTGCGTTTGTTTCCTGCTAGTGGGCGTGCCTGTGTGGCTACTACCAATAGTTATTTCCCCATTGTTTGTCAACTCTGAATATTATCTGGTTTCCTTCTTCCTAACCAGTTCAACATAAACCTCTACCCGTTTATTTTTGGTTCCTCCAGCTTGGTTTCTCTCTGCTCCATGTTTGAAGATAATTGGACGTTTCTCTGGATTGATTTAGGCTCCTAACCCTGCAGCATCTTTATTTCTAAGATTCATTAAGGTTCCCTTTATTTCACCCCCCGCCTGCATGCTCTGTGTGTTCAGGTTTAAATCGCGCTCCTCCCGGCAGGATATTGAGTTGTGTGTATCTGCTACTGAAGGCGATCTTGTTGGTAAAGGAAATCTTCGTTTGATTTTTCCTGCTAGTAGATTTTTCTTCCTCTGCTGAGCTAAACTTTCCATCTGTCAAACTAACCTAATAATTTTCTTGCCTCCTCCCTCTGGATCTTTTCTTCCCCCGAATATTTACTGCAACTCATCTATCTATTTTTTTCCTTCTTCTATTTTATCACAATCAAATCTCTTTGTGTTAAATATCTGCTGGGAACTTCAGGTGAAATTTGGTTTCCTTTCAGCTGAGTATTTACAACAGTCCAAGAAAATCAGGTTTTCTTGGACTGTTGTAAAGTCCAAGAAATTTCTACACTCTATACTCTGACAAAAGTCACAACGTCCAGTGTCATTTTTCCCTATAATATTATTAATTTTGCAATATGGATTCGTCCCTCTTATTCTCTGCACAATCCAAGTTGTGTTTTTGTAACGCAAAAAGAAAGAAAATTTGATTTATTAATTTCATAGTGCAGAATAGCCGTGCAGAAAATGTCAGCATGCTCTGCTTGCTGCTAGAAAGGCTAACACCACATAACCAGACCTGTCATGATTATCAATAAATCAATTAATCACATGATAAATTCATCCATCCATCCATCCATTTTCCGTCACCCTTCTCCCTAACGGGGTCGGGTGTTGCCGGTGCCTATCTCCAGCTGCGTTCCGGGCGAGAGGCGGGGTACACCCTGGACAGGTCGCCAGTCTGTCGCAGGGCAACACAGAGAGACAAACAGGACAAACAACCATGCACACACACACTCACACCTAAGGAGAATTTGGAAAGACCAATTAACCTGACAGTCATGTTTTTGGACTGTGGGAGGAAGCCAGAGAACCCGGAGAGAACCCACGCATGCACAGGGAGAACATGCTAACTCCGTGCAGAAAGACCCCGGGCCGGGAATCGAACCCAGGACCTTCTTGCTGCAAGGCAACAGCGCTACCCACTGCGCCACTGTGCAGCCCATGATAAATTCAAACAAACTCAATAATTTTCTGATTTATCATTTATCTGCTTTTCTTCTCTTTCTACCAAAAGCTGGAGGATAAAAGGTTTCAGTTTGGTCTAAACTCGCCCTTTTTTGGAAGGACAATTTTGTTTACAAAGACTTCAGAATTCATTTTATTTGTCGTTTTGTTTATTTATTTTGGATATTTAAAATGTTGTCCGGCTCTCGTGTTAAAATTTCCCTAGAAGTCTTTGAGAATAATGTTCTTGCATTATTATTCTGCTGTTACCGTTATATTACTTAAAAATGGTTTCAAAACAACAATATTATCGTTTATCGCAATAAGTTCCGGAACAATTGATCAGGCCTGCAAATAACTATTAAATGCACATCTATAAAACCGGTTGAAAATTTCCTCAGGGCAAAACTGACTCATGAGGCATTATTTTCCTTGGGGTGATTAGTTGACCCTCTTTCTAATAACACCTGGGCAGCAGACTTTTACCTTTACCATAAAGTTGCACAAACTAATTACCAAAATAAATTTGCCAATTTCGAAAAAACTCATGTTTCTCGAAGAAAAGTGAACTCTTTTTTTTTTTTTTTTGCATCACACGAGTCGTGATGTTACAACTGGAGGAAAAGACGAAGAAGAATCACATGTGATTCTGTGTTTTTTATTTAATGGAGACGCAAAATGTAATTGCAAAACTTTTTTTTTTCCCCTTCTTCACAATATTGACACAGTTTGTCATGGAAACGCAGTTGAAGTCCAGTCCTCTACAACTGTTTAAATATATCTCTGCTTTAGCACACCTGAATCACATAATTAGGTCATTAGCATCAATCTGCCGCACCTGACTGCACACGGAGAAGGTAATTCGGTGAATTTGATTCAGGTGTGCTGGACCGGGAACTCATCTAAGAGACGGAGAGTTTGACACCCCTGGTCTGTGTTGGACCAGAGAGTATTTTTATACCCTGGCAATGCTGAATCATTCCAATCCTTCCAAGACTATCTTATAAATAATATATATTTTTGCTGCCTGAGTCTCAAAAGGCGAGGGAAAAAGCCATTTAGGAATACTCATAGTCACGCTCACGCGTCCTCAAACGGTGCTGAAGCTGCTAACAGATCAACAGAAAGAGAAGCAGAGGTGTAAAGCTAATTCACAAATAGAAATCTGTCCCGTTCTGTCACATAACATTTACAAAAAAAATGTTCAGTGCCTTTTTTTTTTTTTTTATGAAACCTGCTTACCAAGGTGCTGACATGTGCTTCTTTTTGGTTTCTGTTTGAATGCTGTCAGCTGTGAGTTATCAGCAGCTGTAACCAGGCCATTTCTCACTGACAAGGAACTCTGTGGGATTTCATGCTTTTCTGTTAACCAGGAGAAAAGGACTGACTTGTAGAAACATTCCCCTTGGAGTTGTCCTCATCAAAGATTGCATTTTTGTCCTCAGTAAATACCTTAGCAGGCATGAAATGGAGCTGAATCGCAGAGCTTTAGGCAGCAGCTCGGATTTATAACTGTGACACAGTTTATCGCGTGTCCCTGCAGTGGAAGACAGTGGAGCGTTTCTCCTCTTCACTGCATTTCTTATTTTAGAAGAAAAGGAGAATGATGTGGAGGTTACTGAAATAGAATCAGTCAATTTTCTCCAAACCACCTCAGCAGCTTCTAGGCTAAGATTTCATCTCCCAGAAGTGGCCACATTGAACGTTGCTTGTCCAGATAGCTTTTCATGTTCTTGTCTCTCTCTCCACACTTTCAAGGCTGTCACGTTTTCTTCTTGGTCAGCTCTATTCTCTTTTCCCAGGCCTGCAGCAGAAGGTTAACATGGTTGAGTCGTTTTCGTTACTTTCTCCTCACCTTTGCATGTGTTTATTGCAGAGTTGGGTACAGTATCCAAAAGTTGTGCTCAAGTAAAAGTAGCAGTTTAAGAAATTACTCAAGTAGGAGTAAAAATGTATTTGGTAAAACGTTTACTAAAGTACTGAACAACTGATCAAATTACAAATGATTTGATATATAAAATATAATCAGATGGACCAAAATATAAAGTTAAGTGTAAATTTTGGTATTTTAAGGATGTAAATGACAATAATTATTATAAGTAACAAAAGCTTATTTTTTTCCAAATCAGTTTCTTTCAATAAAAAAAAACTTATAAAACTTTAACAAAAACTGCAGGTGTGTTAATTATTGGTTAGAACATGTTTGTTTTTTATTCACTGGGTAAAAAATCCTGAACTTTTACTCATTTAAGAGTAGAAATACTTCATAATAAGATTACTCAAGTAATAGTAAAAAAGCATTAGATAAAAAGTCTACTCAAGTATTGAGTAACGGGTCAAATTATAAATAATTTAATACTTAAAAATTACATAATAACAGACCAAAATAAAATGAAATGAAATTTAATTAAATTAAATGAAAAATTAAATGAAATTTTGGTTAAAATGCAACTTCTCTGCAAATTTTGGATTTAATAAGAAAGTAAACAAGAAGATCCAGATTTAAGAAATTTACTATAATTTATGGCGGGTGGGTTTTGTTTTCTGTTAGTGCACAAGATATTTGTCCATATGTCATTATAAGCTTTGAAAATATTTATTCTGATGTCATTTTTTGCATCATTTTAACATGGACACATTTGAGACTGTTCTCTCCTTTCCCCAAAATGATTCCCTTCCTCCAAACTAAACTCTGCCATCTGACACTTGGCGGGATGAAGCTCAGCCGTGTATGAAATGATCAAGCCCTTTAATTGTAATAAGTTTCCTCTTGACTGACCACAGTTCTTTTCTTGTCATTTTATAGCGTTTCAGCGCAGACTTTTTAGGGGCTTATCGCCATCTGTATGGATGGCTGTCTCTCAGAGATTACTCCTGACATCACTGTTCGTTTTCACTTCAGTTGCTGCTTTACTCAACAATCGGCGGCCGGCGCACAGGAGAGCGTGTTGACATTTAAACTGACGGTTTCTGCAAAATGTTGGCACTGCAGTGTCCATCTGATTATCATTAATAGTTGCAGCCCTTCCCCTTGAGACCATCTGGATGTTAAGTTATTCATTTATGCAGGTTGTCCTGGGTTCTGTCCGCATTTTGTATAATTAACAAATTAAGCTTAAAATTGGCTAATAGTTTTAGATATTTACCTTCACCAAACAAACCTTATTGTTGTCCACTTCAGCAGAAACAGCTTTAATTATGAGGTTAAACATTCACTTAAAGGATTTTACTTTAGTTAGACCATATTAAATCTGAAGGAAGTCTTCAGAGAAAGCACTGCTATAAGAACTTACAAACTGCAGTTAGCTAACATGTTCTGTTTTTCTTTATAAGCTGAAGTTAGCATTTTGTTTATTGACCCTTTGCAAGTACGTCACTTAGTCATTCGAGGCGCCATTACAGACGTTGGACTTCTTTTCCCAAGTTGTTTTTGGCAGTTTCTTCATGGCTTCTACCTGTTCGAGTCGCGCTAACTTGGTTGGTGCTCAGACAGCGGTGGCTAGCTTAGAAACCGACCCGTACCGCCGCCCTCCTGACGTGTTGCTTAAATTACCGCCACATGGTTTATGTACTTTGTCATAAACAACGTTTCCCCTTAAACCGCAGCAGCATTAAAAACATGCGAAAGACCAAAAGCTAACCAGTTTCTCCCATACATGCTAGGCTAAGTCACGGCGCAGCATTGTTTCCATGGTTACTGACTACCAGACGTGGATGAACGTTAGTTTTCTTACCTTTTAAAAGGTTTTCTGACCTGAGTGAACTTTGCCCCCCCACCGTCTTTAAATCAGACAAAATTGGTGTCAAACGTTTGTGCTGCTATCATTTTAAAGAAATAAAGAAATGTTTCCAGAGGTCATCGCAGGTCAACCACTAACACTGATTAAAGATACTTTATAAAAAAGTTGATATCTTTTTACTCCATATTGGACTCATCTTTAGTGTTTATCTGCTCCAGGCCCAAAGTGCAAAAATTTTGTTTACTTTTATTTCTTAACTCCTGTTAAAGTTTGAACTCTGTTGTATAAAAATAAGCCATAAAAAGCACCGAATCCCAGCTTTGAATGACAGAAAAATATAATATTTAAGAAGATCTTTTTCATCTTCTCACTTACCTTGAAAATATTTCACAAACTACGGTAATCTGATTGTCATTCTCTCAGTGTTACTAAATAATTTTCTAAGATAAAATAAGCCACAGTTGCCTAATAATGCTACTGTAGCTACTGTGAAGCTACATACGTGTAGTGCAACTTGATTTATTTTAGAAATCTTGCAAAATGTCTAGAGCCTGTTCTCCTAGATACTGTAAGTGCGGCTACATCTTCATTAAATGCCAGAGTTCCCAGTAACCAATCTACCACCTCTTCGCTCTTCAGATGGCTGACAGGCAGAGAGAGAGAGAGAGAGTCTGGGAAAGCAATACTGTAAATGAGTCAAGTAATATCAACAGTGTTTACACTGAAATGAGAACGCTTGACAGGGAAAATATGGGTTTTATCCAGACTAGATGGATTCTTTGGGGTTATTTGTCCCAGAGGAAATTTAAATCCAGTTCACTTCATAAAGGAAGAAGCAGCGGTGATTATTAAACGCTGCTTCGCTGGAAAGCAGAGGAAGAGTCGAACTTATACCTAATGATAACTTTATGCAAGATGACAATCTGTAAACACCGGCAAAAAATTAAACTTAATTAAGCTGCTTCACTTAGTATATGACAAGAACATATACTAAGCATAATAAGGTAAGAACAATAAATAATTGATTATTATTCAGGTATAGTCTAAATTTGATATTTTTGATGATGGCGGCAAAAACATCTTTTTATATAAATCCTTGTTCTTGTTGCTGGAAATATTACGAGTTGTGTTAATCGTTTATTTAGCAGGTAAAAGTGAAAAATAAAATAGTTTTTGCAATTAAAATAATAAAGAAAAATACTTAAAATCGTGTAGTTTTAACTTGACTTTTATGGCCTAATTTGCAAACGTTTGGACACCCCTGGTATATGGCTTAAAACAGGAATTAATAATATGTTTGTTATTACTTTCACATGTGGGATTGGACAAAAGGACTTAAATGAACACTAAATTAATTTATGCATTAGTAAAAACAGAAAAATATATGCAATAACATTTAATATTACTCAAAAAGAAACTTAAAATGTATGGACTTCCTTTCTGCCCTTTGCTGATTTTAATAACTGCAAGAGATTTGTTTCCTATTCTGACTTTGTTTTTATATTCTTACGTTTTGTGAATCTACATGTTTTTATTTGCCTGTCACTTTGCTTTAATTTTCCCAAATAAAACTAATTTCTATTCTATTATATTACATTCAATAATCTGTATGTGCATTTTAACTCAACGTTACTCACGTCCTACATGAAATCCAAAAGTTTAATTTGTTTTTACAGTTTTCTAAGGTTGTCCTAATGCAGGAAAGACACTAAAAATTATTTCATTTTGGGGTTTAGAGTTTTTGTTAATTGAAGAAGGTTTATAGCTAAATTTTTGATTTGATTTATTTCACACATTTTTTAAAACAAGAATAATCAACTAGTTTACCACTACTTTTCTGTTTCTAATTAAAACCATGTCATATTCATATATGTTCCTTATATTGCGCTAAAGAGCCAACAAATAAATTATATAACATAGATGAAATCTTTAATTTAAGATGAAATATAGTCCAGATTCTTTAAAATCAGAGAAATACCTTTTAGTTTCACAGACACCGTTTTTCCTGTCATCCAATCTTTAATGTTTCAACCCTTTACCTTTACGTGCTGCAGTACAACCAGTTTAAATTTGCTGTTCTCCTGCTGCCATGCAGACAATGGTGGACAAGCCTTCGGTACCAGAGTACAAGGTGGCGGCGGTGCAGAAGTCGCGCTTCATCCTGCTGCACTACAGCGTATCCAAGGCGCTGTGGGACTGGCTCATCCTGCTGGCCACCTTCTACGTGGCCGTCACCGTACCCTACAACGTCAGCTTCTCCCCACACGACGACTCCATCCCTGCCTCCCGCTCCACCATCGTCAGCGACATCTTAGTGGAAATGCTGTTCATTATCGGTGAGAGCTGGAATACAATGATTAGAAAGTTGGAGAATTTAGGGGTTTGTTTTGAGCTTCTAAATTCATAATTTTGTTGTATAATTTCAGGGTTTCCCTCCATATAAGCCTGGCGGGCCACCAGTGTGTTTCACACAGGGTATTAACGGCTTAAAAAGGGGGAAATGTTTGTAAATTGTTTATCATATCACTTTTGTAGATTAAAATACTAATAACTTTAACAAAGGTGTGTAAAGCCACTGAATTTCAAGATTTGTAACAATGAATTTAGGTCAGATTTGGATCCGTTGTGTCAGAAACGGACAAATTTGTCCTGATTCACATGATATCCCAGCTGTTGCTCTTTCTTTGAATGGACCAAACCCCGACCAAAACTGCATTTTTCTCTGGTTATCCTTTTGTGTTTGCAGTGATGAGCTCCGGTTTGATTTTCTGTTAATGTTTTAACAGGGGTGATTTTATAATTTCAGACATTATTCTGAACTTTCGTACCACGTACGTGAGCCAGTCGGGTCAGGTGGTGTACGAGTCTCGCTGCATTTGCATTCACTATGCCACCACGTGGTTCTTTGTGGACCTGGTGGCCGCCTTGCCCTTTGACCTGCTCTATGCCTTCAACATCACAGTAGTGAGTACGACCACCTTTCCAGTTCTGGACTCCTATACTCGATCTTTGTCAATTCTGCTTAATCAAGTGGTATAATCAAGAGGAGCTGACATTTTCAAATTCCCGTTCTCTGTGCAGACCTCTTTAGTCCACCTCCTGAAGACGGTCCGTCTTCTGCGTCTCCTTCGGCTTCTTCAGAAGCTCGACCGTTACTCTCAGTACAGCGCCATGGTGCTGACCTTACTGATGTCTGTGTTTGCCCTGCTGGCTCACTGGATGGCCTGCATCTGGTACATGATCGGCCGCAAGGAAATAGAAACCAATGAAACCTGGGATATAGGTGAGTCTTAAGTGTTTCTTTTATCCCTGAGAAACATTTCCATCTTTAGTCACATTGATTACTGCAACAGCTCATGGTGATGATTTGCTTTATTACCTACAGCAAACAGACGTCCATATAATGTTTGTCAGGGTCCTGAGTGAAGTTGGACCCCTCACCTTCTTAAAACCAGACACAATTGGTGCCAGTCAACTCTACTATGTTTGTGCAGCAACTTTTTTTGTTTGTGCTGCTTTGGCTTTGAAGATATTGATGAAAGTTTAAAGGTAATTTTGATTTTGTAAAAGTAAGGGAGCTGCACAAACACAAACAAAAATATTTGCTGCACGAAAGTTTGACACCATTTATCTCTGAGTTGAAGAAGCTGGGGGATGTTTTTTTTTTACCAGGTTATGAAATAATTAACATGTTAATTAATGACAGTAGAATCTGGAAAAAGTTTGCAAATTTGACAGAAGTTAGGTCTGAATTTAACCAAACACAGTTTAACCGCAGATTGGTACATAGATGGAAGATGTTTGGGGCTCAGCGTGATATTTTCTGCACACCAAAGTTTTCTGGAGCCAAATGGGAAAATATCAATCTTCCCCTTAAACCCAGGAACAAACTAGGCCATGCAAGCAATGAAACTGGAGGCAGAGGCTGGGGCAAAGTTCCTCTGCAGTAATGTGAGAAAATAATAAACTCAAAACAAAAATGATTTATTGTTCATGTAGGTGGTTTTATACAGTTCAGTTATGGGCCTCCTCTGCTTTTGTCTTTCTTCAATAAATATAGAATCTTTTGTGTTTTTGACTAGATTTGATTAATGCCAGATTTTTTTTATTATGTTCGAATTTATATAACATCTAATGTCTGTATTTATCCCAAAACTGGTTTATTGTAGCCAATTTTAAAATGCCAGCTTGCTATTACTGTCCATGTCCTCATTTTGGCAAAAACCCACATATAACAGAAGCTGCCAATGATTTTAGCTTTTCTCTCCATCCTTTCGCTGACATCCACGTTTTACTGACCGACACAAAGACAGAGAGCTTTCTGAAACGGTCTAGCTTTGCTCCCCAGGATGGCTCCATGAGCTGGGCAAACGTCTGGAGACTCCGTACGTCAACAGCACCGTGGGCGGCCCGACGGTCCGCAGCTCCTACATCGCCGCTCTCTACTTCACCCTCAGCAGCCTGACCAGTGTGGGCTTCGGGAACGTCTGCGCCAACACCGACGCCGAGAAGATCTTCTCCATCTGCACCATGCTCATCGGTGGTACGTTTGACACCAGGTCGTCTCTCTCTCTGTGTCTCTGTTTGGACTACAGTCCAAGAAATCCAGAATTTGTCGGGTAGAACTGCTTGGCTGGGTTTGGAGACGCAGCTTGATGCGATCATCATCTTTCAGAAACAGATTATTTCAGCTGAGGTGGCAATAATAAGTGCAGCAGCTCAGCAGATTATCATGGGTTTATTTTACTGCCTGTATGAATGATGGTGATGATGTAAACACAGCAGTGACTTAGTGTCAAATCCCTATAGATGAAAGAGCAAATAAAGCTTTAAAGTTTAAACTTATTTGAGCTCCAAAAGAGAGTTTAGGGATCAAAGTTTTATATTTATCTTCAGTTTGATCTGTAAAGAGCTGGTGAAGTTGCTGGGTTCTCTGTTTATCCGCTGTTCTGCTGTGACTTAGGATGAAAATACGTTGATGTTTTTGAATTTCCGCTTTTTCCCGTTTATTAATATTCGCAAATTTTAGAATGTAGCACAGCTAGACACTGCAGGAAGTTTAAAAATGACCATTTGGAATCACAAAAAGACTGAGGAAACTGTCTGGAATTGGATTATTGTGTTTCACCATCTCAAACATGTAGTAAATACTGTTTATGACTTTATTAGTAGTTTACAGTTAGTTTTATTGTTTTATATTCTCCATGAATCAATAGAAAATGTTTCCTGAATGCTACGTTTTTGTGATGCAAAAAATGTTTTTGCAAACCTTCATTCATTCAGTAAAATTCAGCTGAAAATCAATTTGAGAGGAGAATGTTAAAAAATTCAAATGCTGCAACCACCTTGAATTACACTGTAAAACATTGGAGCTGCATTTAGTTGTGTTTACCATCTTCTTCTCTTTAAGTCGAATAAATTTAAAGTTTTAGGTTTTGAACCTAAATGTGAGTTTGTGAAAGCGGTAAGTTGTGTTAACTTTTTATTAATTTTGTCAAACCTCCAAGAGTTTAATAAACTAGAGTGTAAAAAACTGAAAGAAGCAAAACACAGCAGTGGGAATTATTTCCCAGAATGCTTAGCGGCTTGTGTTTGTGTCCAGAGATGGAAGTGCGTTACATTGATCTGACTCTTGTGTTATTTATGAAAATGTTTATTTTTATGTGCTTTTCACACTAAATGTTTTTTGCAGAATTTATTGTGATTTTTAATAAAATTAATTCAGATCAGAAATTTTTTTCAAGAATCAAGTAAAATAAGTGGTTATTTTAACTTTATTATGTGAGTGAAAATAATAGGGAAATTTGGCTCTGTAACGAGGTGAGGACAGTTTTTTGCTGCATATTGTGAAATAATGATTTGGTTTGAATTGCAGCATGAAGTAAAAACTCACAATTCAAGATTAATGGACTTAATGTTTAGACAATTTCTGAGTTAAAACCAAGACATTTTTCTTATTAATTGCATTTGACTCAGCATTTAATCTTCTTTTGTACATATTTGATAATAGATTCAGATTTAATTATTTTATTTTAATGAGAGCGTATGTAATTTTTGCATTGTTAGGTATAGGAACTTTTTTTTCTGCCATTATTGAATTTGCGGTTTTTGTCTGAATGTTCAAGCAGCCCCAGCAAGGGTTTGTGTTTTAAAGAAAAAAGAAGCTAAAGATAACACCAAAAAAGGGGGATTCTGTAAGGATTTGTCCTGTTTTGTGTTTGGCCTTCTGTTTTCTTCCGCTTTCTTTTGAGTTAGTTCACCTTGTTCATGTATCTCAGTCGAACCGCGTTCATTACTGCCTCCGTCTGCCCCAGCTCTGATGCACGCCGTCGTCTTCGGTAATGTGACGGCCATCATCCAGCGCATGTACTCACGCCGCTCCCTCTACCACACGCGTATGAACGACCTGAAGGACTTCATCCGTGTTCACCGTCTGCCCCAGCAGCTTAAGCAGCGGATGCTGGAGTACTTCCAGACCACATGGTCTGTCAACAACGGCATCGATGCCAACGAGGTGGGAGTCTCCTTTGTTATCACAAGATGCTGTCCCTCAATGACTTAAAGATTAAGAAATGATGATTTTGTTTGTGTGTGTGTGTGTGTGTGTGTGCGTGTGCGTGTGTGTGTGTGTGTGAAATCCCCTCCCAATCCTTTCACACCATCAACTGATTTAAAATATTCCAACAACTCTGCGCCTTATTACATCAAATCAGCTCCTGCACGATTTCCCAGATGAGCTGCGGGCTGACATCGCCATGCATTTGAATAAGGACATCCTTCAGCTGCCGGTTTTTAAAGGGGCCAGCCGAGGCTGCCTGCGCTCACTCTCCCTTCATATTAAGACCTCTTTCTGTGTACCTGGGGAGTACCTGATCCGTCAGGGCGACGCTCTGCATGCCAACTACTTTGTCTGCTCCGGTTCCCTGGAGGTGCTGAAGGACAGCATGGTGTTGGCGATATTAGGTCTGTTTTATGTCAAACCTGCACAGAAACATGTTCATAAGAGATAAACGAGAGCAGGAAAGTGATTGTTGGTGTTTGGGATTTTAGGAAAAGGGGATCTGATCGGGTCTGACTTGCCTGGAACTGATCAGGTGATAAAGACAAACGCGGATGTGAAGGCGCTCACCTACTGCGACCTTCAGTACATCAGTGTGCGCGGCCTGAGAGAGGTGCTGGAGCTGTACCCAGAGTATGCCAGCGTGTTCACCACCGACATCCACAACAACATCACCTACAACCTGCGAGAAGGCAGCCAAGACGAGGTACCGACACACACGCATCAAACTCCTACAGAGGATTGTTTTGTATTTAATCAAAATTGCAACTTTTCTTTGTGTTATATTTGTTGCCTCTGCAGCTGGGTAACATTTGGTCAGCAGGAGATTCAGTTGTTTGAGAACAGGGCATTTCTTAACCCTTTTAGACCTAAGTTTCAAATCTCTGCCTGGATATTTTTGCGTACTTTAATTGTATGCACTTCTTTAAATGTCCTGTGAGTAAATATGTATATATAACTTTCAATATCTAGCAGTTATTTTCACAATTTACTGTCTACTAAAAGAGTGTTTCACCAGTTTAATTTCCCTCTCTGCTTCGGCGGGAATGAAATAACCGTAATAACCTGATATTGGCTGGAAAGCGCAACATCTCCCCTTTCAGAAATCGTTGGAAGTGTGGCAGTTACGGTACTGCAAATTTGGCTGCATCGCAGATAAAGTTAAAGGCCTCCTGTCACTTTAAATTCAGACAAGCTGCTGCTGGTCACGCCCCCCAACTCAACGTTTACGTTCATAAAAATGTCGACAAACAGATGCGCAATTTTACAACCATGCGCCTTTGAAAAGCAGAAGTAGAGCCTCCTGCACAACCAACAAGAATGCAGCAAGTAGTTTCTGAATGGCAAGTCAACATCAAAACACTTGTCTTTTCCAGCAGCCATTGTACAGCACATACCACAGTAAAACTAGTTGAATAAAAGTGCTGGAGCTCCACTTGGGTTGCATGTGACTTAACAATCGGGAGGTTTTTGAAGAGATGCTCACTTGACTTTCTGCAGCCAATTTTTTTTTATCCTAATGAATGAAAAGCTTCACCCAAAAATGAACCAAAATCCATGTTGCAGTTCTGCAAGGTGTGTACATGAAAAACTTAATAACATAAAAACTGGCAGAGAACTGGGACCCTGCTATTGTTTGTAAAAATAAACAAACATTGCAAATAAACCCATAGATTAAAATCATAAAAACGTTTACTATTAGCACACAAACGTGGCCAAACAGTGTGGAACAGGATGTACCAAGCAATATAATTTTGCCCCCTAAGGTGCCTGTGTCACTTTACACGAGTCTTGTTCTGCCACAGCAACCAAAGGCCAATTACGATGAGTGGGTGCCAATGTCAGGCAGGCATATCATTTCATTTCCCCAAAGCCCAGCAGGATGCTGCTCTCAGTGCCGTCTGATTACTGCTGGTTAGCAGTAATTTCAGAAAACCTTTCAGAACTACTGTAATATAGAGACAAAATGGGAACCTGCATCCAATTACATTGTAAAACTGGACGTCTTAAACCACTGTCTTTTGGCAAAAAAAAATAAATTATGTCACCCTAAACCACGTGTGTCAAACTCAAGGTCCGGGGGCCAAATCTGGCCCGCTGCAGTTTTTCACAAATCCTCCAGATTCACACAAAATCAACAGATCCGCACTTTTGTATTGCAATTTTTTCTCAAATTGGTCAAAAACGTTGGGTTTAACTGACTGCTGCCCCAAACTCGATGTCCAGTTGATCAATACAGCGATTAATAAAAAGTCATATTTATCATCACGTATTAGCAAAATATATAAATTCCTTACAAATATTTCTAACTTCAAAATATGTGATTTTAATTACAAAAATCTACAAAAATAATCACAAAATCCTACTGGGACTGATATTTATTGATATTTTAACATCTAAATGGGTTTTATCAATACATTCTGCCACAACTGGCGTTTTGAAGGCGTTCAGGTTTTTGATTTGGCCCAAAATGAAGCTGAGTTTGACCATAAACGCCAACACCACTCAGCAATTTGTAATATCTGTATTCTTAAGCCACAGTGCAAACTGCGTAAAGACGCTCTCATTAATATGTTCATTTAGCTTAGAAAATGCCGTTATGAATTAAAATATGATTAATGTATCCTACTATAAATTCAATTTAGTTTACTTCACAATTTCACAACACATGGAGTGTAAATAGATGTGAATATGTATTCTGCTTTTGGTTTTGTCTCCACTTTTCTGCTTTTCCAATCATTGTAATGAGGTGAATTAAACGTTTTGCTAATATGACAAACACACCTAATGAACTGTGTAATAAGAATACTTTAGTTCAAGTACCTTATTTCTTGTTGAAGGTTTTTTTTAAGTTTAATCAACATAGCAAACCCACAACCATCACAGTATGTGCTCCTGTGCTTACGTAGGTTTGCTAAATGAATGTTAAAGTAAACTATAAGTGTTATTATTAAAGCATGAGATTAAATAACAGAAATAAAAAGGTTTTGTAGTTAGCAAAATAAAAATGTAAGTGTGCATAAAGCCATTGAGTTTTAGCAGAGTTGGGTAGTAACTAGTTACTTTTACGAAGTTGCATTTACTTGAAACATGTACTTTTTACTCTTACTTAAGTAAAATTTCTGGATTCCTTCACTTCAATCATGTTTTAACCAAAGATTCACCAGACACAGATACACACCTGAAGTTTCTGTTAAGGTTGTAGTTTTTTATTGAAAGAAACTGATTTGCGAAGTTTATTTTGTTAATTTTTGAATTACTGTCATTTCTGTCCTTAAAATACCAAAATTTCCACTTGACTTTATTTTTTAGTCTGTCTGATGAAGCCATTTTTTGATCAGTTAATCAGTACTTGATTATTGATTTTACCAAACACTTTTTTCTTACTTGAGTAATTTTTGGATGACTGTTTTTCTTTTACTTGAGTAAAAATATGTTTAACAAGGTTTCCTCCAGAAAACTTGCTAAGCCTGGAGGTTGGGTACCAGGGCAGCCATTCATCCAGCGGCCCGTTGTGTTTTTGAGTTAAAAATGTTTAAAGTTGACAGGAAATTTGAAAATATCACTTGATAATTATGTTACTGGATGATCGGAAGATTAACACCTGAACACCAACCATAAAGTCTTAAAAAATGCAAACATTTTAAAAAAACTTAAATAAATAAGCAATGCTTAGCCTGGTGGGGACACAAGTAAAGCCTGGCGGCCCGCCAGGCTGATAATACTCTGGGTAAACCCTGTTGAAGTAGTACTACTCTTTTTGGGTGATCTGCCTACCGATGGTGTTACTTCAGTTACTGCAGCAGTTTCTCTACTATCTCATTAACAGGATTTTAACCCGTGGTTTTATCACCGTAACATTTTAAAGCCGTGGCTGACACGGTCTGAAATGGAGAACAAGACAACAAAAATGTTGGGTAGCTATTTTGCATGGCATTTTTCTGAAATTAACGGCGGGACGCCTGTGATGTGTGACTGACAAAAGCGACAACTCTCCCTCTACGCTTTCTAAAAACTGATTCTTGTTAGCAGTCTGTTAGCTCCGCTTGATCCCCTCTAGTCGTCTCCATTGTTTGAAAGTTTTGTTGCTCATTAGTTTATTCTTTGTTTATGTTTTCTCTTTTTTTTTTTTTTTTATCCTCGCCTTGTTTTGATTTTTATAGTTTGGAACAGGAAGGACGAGACATCTGTGATGGGTTTGCTAATTAGAGGACGTCTTTTTGTCAGTCGGGCTGAAGGACGCAGCTTTCTGTATTAATTAGGGCTTCAAAAGCTGAATGATGCTTAACATTTTGATACCCCAACGCAAAGTTAAACTGGAAAATTACCAATTATCTGCATGTAAACTTAATAAAGAGGTTAATTTTCTTTATTTCAGTGTTTTCCTGCTACTGTATATGATTTAGCAACGTTTCCCTGGTTGAAGAACAAAGAATGGTCAAAACATCAAAAACAGATGACGCACATTGTTATTTAGACACTCGCAGTGAAAATGTACATAAAACAAAAAGCTTGTTGCCATATTGGCTTTTTGTCACGTCTTAAAATGCAAGTAGAATCGATTAACTGGTGCTTTCAAATGACACTGCTAATTTAAATCTACTGTTTGGGATTTTGTCAAGTGTAACATTACTCTTTAAAACATTTGAAGATGGTTTAACTAGAAACTGAAAGCCCACCTGCTGCCTTAAAAACTCAATTTAAGTCGACAAGAAAGTTGTTTTGGTTTTACCTCCCAAATTAAAGTTTAGAAAATTGGTTTAACAACAAGAAACAAGTATATAAAAGTTGTTTTATTTTATTTCTGATAGCTAATTAATTTTGAATTGTTACGGTGCACTTAATTGCCGCATTAAGTGATTGCGGCAATCACTTAATGCCGCAATTTAAACCAAACAGTTATTTGGTTTAGGAGTTTGTTTCTACCAGCTTTTGCACATCTATGCTCTGAAATTGTTGTTCTTTTTAAAAAAAGCTCAATATTAAATAGATTGAATAGGAGAGCATATATGAACACAGATTTTAAATCTAGATATAAATTTGGATGTGGTTCTTGCTTCTCCTTCCTAGATAGGATACTGTGATTTATTTAACAATAAACCAGGAGCTGCTTTGTAAAGTAATATTCTCATATACGACAGTCAGCACATCTAAAATACTAGAGGAAAATGAGTAGAAACACACAAACCTTATTATAGGGAACTTATTTATCGTTAATTCCTCTCATCTCAGATCATTTGGTGCTAAATTTCCATTAGTTTGATTCCATTATAACCTTATTTATCCTCATCTTCTGAGGATGAGAGATCCTTTATGTGGCCTACAACAATCTAAACTGATTCAAACGTTAATTTCCTTTTCATCAGTTATTTTTAAACTCAGCCGTTTGCTTTGAGGATTAAATTTAACGCCTTCTTGCATCAAAGAGCTTGTCGGGCACTAACTGTGTGTCTGTCAGTTCCTGCAGAACATTTTTCATCGATTAGAGAAGGATTCACCATTGCTAAATAATTATCCTCCCCATTGCTTAATAGCCAAAGCAAATCTTGCCAGGAGAAAAACAAACTTACAAGCAATTAGGTTTGGAGGAAAAATGTCTGGTGATTTAATCAAATATGTGCAGAAACAAAAAAGTGGACCAATGACCCAACGTGACACATTGCACAAGCTAACCTTAAACTTTAACAGCTCATCTGTTATGTTCATTTCCCATTTTCAAAGTGCTGCGACGAAGACAGTTGGCAATTTTCCTCCACCAGTTTTGTGAGTTGTGCATTAAATTAGTTGAGATTATTAAAAAATGTAATTACAAATGTTATAAAAACACCCATCTGGGGCGGTGAATACACCGACTGCAATCAGTTCATAATTGCAGCTGCGACTCATTGCCTGTAAAACTCCAGGCGTCATTATTTTTGTGGATAATCTTGAGAACTCTTGCTTATTTGAGTTTCCATTATTGAGCTGAAGTGGCAGTAAATGACAAATAGGACATTTTAGCATCTCACCAGGAAAAGATATAACAGATAATAGTAATAAGTCAAATTCCTGAGGAGGCAGATAAACAAATAAATCAAGCAAGGGGAGATAATTATTAGCATTTTCAACTTTTTGACTGAAATGAATAAATATTTTCTGTAAGTAGCAAATCATTTTCAAAAATCAAAAATCTGAATGTTCTTAAAGGGTCGGTTGTGCCACAATGTATTGATAAAACTCATTTAACTGTTAAATATTAATAAATAGATGTTTGTTTCAGCATTTAATTGGTGTTAATTAAAATATTCTTCTCACACTGATCAGTCCATCCAAGATTTGGATTTTTTTTTTTTTGTTTTGTTTTTTTGTGGGTTTTTTAACAACCAAAATCACAGATTTTAAAAATATTAGAGTTTTTATGATATTTGCACTAATGTATGATGTTAAATGTGGCTATTTATTAATCGCCTTATCACTTGACATCACGTTGTTGTTAAACTCAATGTTTCTGGACAATTTTGAGAAATATTTACAGTAAAAATCAGAAAAGAAATTGGGAATTTTGTGAGTTTTTAACATTTAAAATGTAATTTGGCCCACAGACCTCCAGTTTGACACATGTGGTGTAAAGGATTTCTAATTTAATATTTAAGCAGCATGGTTTTAAGGGGAAATTGATGAGGTTGGAAAATGCATTTGAAAAAGTTAATTATTTACACATTTACTTGTGCAAATCTGAAAGTCTTGCTAAACGTTCCTGTGACGATGCGTTCTCTTCCTGCCAAGTTTAACACGCACCACTTTGTCCTTTTAACCTCTTGGTTGAGGTTTACATGCTAAGTTCATTTTGTTTCCACTGATCCTTCAAAACTGCTTATTTTTAATATTTAGACTTAGTTGTGCTTTTAAGAAGCTTATCGTATTTTCAAAAAAACAGTCTTCAAACGCTCTGAAAGTGCCGTTTTTTCCCAACTTGTCGTCTTTTGTCTCCTTCCTTTTTGTCCCTGCAGGGCTTCAGCAGATTCTGCAAGTCGCCCAGACTTCCCCATGTGAGTTCTGCATTCATTTAATATCCGTCCAGTTTTTCAAAGGGAGTTTATTCCCTTTCATGATGCTTTCTGAACTTGTTAGTATGTTGTTACAGAAACAGGAGCACTGCACTGCATGCACGGTCATAGAAAGGGCCTATTACTGAGGATTCATTTTCATACGAAACGGCTACAGCGCTCTCAGTGAATCCCAACATTTTAATAAGCCTTAAACTTGAACATCTAAGAAAGTAAAGACGAGGTTTTGTCTTTCAGTCTGGACTCATCCATTTGTTTCTAGTTTCTAGTGAAAATATCTCAGCCAAAACGAACTAACACGTAACTTTTCAGCTTCGTGTAGAGGCTTGTTTTAAGTAAATAATTCCAGTATTAAGTCAGTATTAAGTATTTACTTACTTAAAAGAAGCCTCTATATGTAGCTGAAAAGTCACTTTTAAGTTAGTTTGTGATATTTTAAGTGGAATAAGAAATTAGTCCAAAATTACTTTGTAAGATTTTGTGTTTTTGAAGAGCATAGAAATTATTTCAAAATCTATCTTCAGGTATTTCTTGGCCCACTTTTGATTTTTTAAAATAATTTATCTCAGGTGTACAAAATCCAAACCCACACATGCAAACTGAGTAAATGAAATCTTTTTTCTTTTTTGTTATGTTTTACCCACAGACAATTATTCACACCTTGAAAAAGAGCGTCAATCTTCTAAAACTACAAAAATACAAATGCACATCAAATGATAACGTTAGACCCACTAAGCTTGGAGTTGGAAAGTATGCATTAAATATAAAATATTTCCCCTGGTTTCCAGCAGCCTGTGCATTTTTGAGGCAATCCCTCCTGTTTTTCTGGGACATCCGGTGCTGCTGCTGGTTCTGTGGGACGGTCTGGGCGAGGTTTTCCTCTCCAGGTTGAAACTGGTTTAGAAGAGACAGGGCAGTCCAGACCCGGGGCTTAGCTCACTAACTGGGTCAATAACTCTCTGAAATCTTCTGAGCTACTTTTCTTATCTTGTACCGTACGATCACCCATCTCTTCCTGCTATTTTTGGACTTGAGGTCACGTTGCTCACTTTATTGGTTGTTGAAATCTACTAGCAGCTTCAGGAGTGATTGGGGTAATTAATCTTTAGCTAGAATCGACACAGAGCCTTTCTAAATCAATAATATGTATTAAAAAAATCAATAGTTGCTGAGCATTGCATCGATCTGCTGGGTTGATACTGTCTGTTTTTGCAACATGTATTGCATTTCCTGTTTTCATATTTTAAAGAACGAACCAGGACTGTTTTAGAGCATATATTGTCTCAAAAAACCTTTTTAAAAATAACAAAATAAAAAAAAAATAAAATCTGTTTATTATAATTTGCAAGAATTGCTAAGTGGTACTGACATCATTGACAAAACTACTTTATATTTGTTGTAAAGGACTCTTGGTTTACAGTGGAAATTTAAAAAATGAACACTTAGGAGTGGCGTAGTCAAAGTTTGGACTTAAGCTTAAATAGGACCTCCAAGCCCAAAATGATCAAATGAGGCTGAATTAAGACAGAACTGCAAATAAAAGTGGGTCCCACAGCCAAATAAATGTAAAATCAAAGCTTAAAACCCACCTGTGTAGAGTTGCCTCTGATTAGCAGTAAATGAAAAATCAATCAACACATTTGACGTGTATTTTGATGATGATATGTGACAAAATGTAATGTTTTTAAGACTACTGTGTCAATTTATTGTGCTCCTTTCCAGCAGTCACCAAAGCTCCCTCCTATCGTTGAGACGAAGTCGGACGACCCCGATGACGCCTTCCACCTCTCTCCAGCCACGCGCTCTCGGCGCAACCTCCTGCTGCCCAATTTCACCAGCCCGGTTCGCCGCACCTCCCTGGGGAACCTGCTAGGAGACGAGCTGCGTCAGTTCAACGCCCTGCGACATTGCCGTTCACCAAACCTCAGCCGAGGATTCCCCGGACAAAGCTTGTCCCCTCAGCCACCTTCAAAGAAAGAGCACAGCACTTCCTTATCCACCCCCACTCAGGCGTCAGCTTCAGCCAAGGACGAGCTGGGAGACGAGCAAAAACCTGCAAAGTTGCTCATCCCGACGGTGATGTGTTTTCCACCTCCGGACCTCAGTCCCAGGTATCGGGACAAATTTACTGAGCTTTTCTACTTCGGTACAAATGGCAGGATGAAGCTGGATGACTTGAACAATACAGTTTATTGAAACTGATGAAGTTCACGTCTTTGGTATCTGAAACAATTAATGGTGATAAATCGATTATTAAAATAATCGTCAACGAATTTAATAATTGATGACTCACTAAATGGAGAATACTCAAAAAAGACCATTTGCTTAAAAAAAAAAACCTCTAACCCTAGAAACATATTCAGCAAAATGCTTTAACCTGTTCAAAAAAATATATATATATATATATATATTTTACATTTAAGGTACAAAACACCTTTGTCCTTAAATTTAATGATCTATAAATTTATATTTTCAGTATAGAAATGCTACTTTGCTGCATTTTAGGCATTAAAATGTTTGTTTTCTTCTTTAAAAAAAAAAAACTATTGAATCACTTATTTGCATCTTAGTGTATTTCTGATATTGCATTACAAAGGCTTAATTGGTTTAATGAAAATTCTAACCATTTTTTTTATTTTTTAAATCAATTAACCGTCTGAATGATTGACAGAATAATCAATTACTAAAATCCTGAGTTGCAGCTTTGATGTATTTGTGTGGTTTTTTTTATCTCTTCAACAAATTACCCACTGTGGATAAGAAGACGGGAGACAAGAAATATGAAAAAGAAAAGGATTATGTTTTCATAAGTTATTAGACGTATAAGGTGTCAAAGTGAGGTATGCAACAGCAAAACATTTCAAATTTGGACACAATATAGACACACATTTAGCTCCCTGTTCAAAAACCAACCAATCCAAATTAATTACGTCTCTTCTTATAATACGAGTGGTCACATATCCAGTCAGGATTATGCTAGGAGCTTATAGATGGTTATAAAAAGAGTCTGAATTCTCTGCAAAGTTCTAAAGAAGATTTTACTGTCCGCATAAATAACAGTGTGGATTAGAGAAAATCCCAAATAAATTCAAATTGTGCACACAGGTATAATTTTAAAGAAGCGCCGGAGTTCACTCCAATACAGTCTGATGGCGTCCCACTACTCCTGTAAATGCATATTACAGCAGATGTCACTGTATTTCATTACTAGAGGACCTTATCTTGCTGCCCTACAGTCTGTATCTATAATGTATCACCCAGTAAGCTGCACATGTGGGTAAGGGCTGGTTCATACAGCTCAAATATCTCATCCCATCACATCGAAACCCACATGGGCGTCTGCCAGCTGCAGCTCTCATGGCACATTCTTGGATCATCTTGTGTCTCTGATGATAATTGAAAAAGCTCTACTGTAACATTAACCCACATTCTCCATCTCCTCATCCCTCCTATCAGGGTTGTAGATGGCATCGAAGACAACGGCCACACGTTCCATTTCACCGTGGAGCACAGCAAGCCCAGCTCCAGAACAGGTGGCATCACCCCAGGTAAGACACACCGCCCCCCAGCCGCGGCGGTAAGCTGGAGGCCAGATGGCGTGGAGGTGAACCGGAGAGTTCAAACAGGCCTGCCTCCTTCTGGGGAAATCTGAGAGCGCAGCAGAAAGGAAAGACAGCCAGGTGTCCACAGAGTCAGAGAACATGTGAAAGGACAAGTGAGGTCAGAACGGGGTTCTCACTGTCTGAGTTTCTCCTCATGAGGCGATGCAGGGGCGATCCCAGGATCTGACCTTTACGGGTGAGAAGAGATTCGTTGGTGCAGTTTTCTAAATCTACCCGCTTGTCAGTAATTCATAGAATAAAAGAACAATGTTCATTTCACTCAAACTTACAAAGAGTAAAATCAGAGAGACTTTTAAGTTTTTCCAGAGGTGTATAAACTCAGTTTGAATCAGAATCTGAAGATGACATCACACCTGCCAACATCTGCTAACATTAATGAGACACAAGCAGCTGTGGAGTGACACAGTCCTAGTGGGGTCTGCTGCCCTGGAAATTAATATAAAATCTACTCAAAACTATGCATTTCATTTTATTCAATTTTTACGATTAATAAACCTAAAACTGGTTTATTATCCACACAGTAGTTCAGGTTAATGACGAGTGAAAATGAGTCATTATCAGTAAGTAAATAATCAGTAAGAAACTGACTCAATCATAGCAAAATGTTCTGTCCCATATCCTCTGGCGGTCTGGAGGCTTCAGGACTTTACTTGATTTACTTTACTGGAGTCACTATGCAGTTTTTGCAGTGCATTTGTAGTACGAAACATATGGGGGAAATTTTTCTGCCATAATTTAAAAAACACACATTTTCAGTCTGAAAGCAGGACTTAATGTCTTTATTCTTGAAACTTACTCCTTGTACTCAAAACTTCTCCTCTCTCTCAAATATTCCCTGTTCTCAAATCTTTCTCCTTACGCTCGAAACTTTCTCTGCTTGGATCAAAACTCTGCTTGCAAACCTCTCTGCTCGCGCCCAAAATAAAAAAGTACCGCCGCCTGGCAACCTCTCAGCCGATCCGTGTGCTACAATCGATAGTAGCCACACAGGCACACCCACTAGAAGAAAACAAATGCACCCAGTATAACTGCTCTGATGCCATTAAGCCACATTTAATTTGGTTTAGTTAAAAATCGTCACTTATTAATTTATATTTGTGTGAATATGAAGTGTCTCAATCTTTCTGGATCTGGAGTTCGCAGTGAAGAAACATTCTCCAATTCCTACGGCCACTTATTTGAGGAGAAAACTGCAACCTGATGCAAAAATAGCTGCTTGTAACTCTGGTGTGTTTACCTCTCAGAATCATAAGTGTTGTTTGTTTCATTGATCCAGGGGGAAAAAGCAGATGGTGTGCATAAAAAATTTGAATAAAAATGGAGCAAGATGCATATTTTTGTAAATTTGCCCATCTAGTTTGTTCCTGCAGAACAATTTGTGCAGTTTCTAAACTATTTATTCTCGGGTTTTTTTGCTTTTCTGTGTTAACATATTGTGTCATCATGTCACACAAATGGAAAAAGTTAATAAAAAAATCAAAATAGGCACATTCTTAATAACCAGAACAAATTATAAGTGAGCAATAATGTTCTATTTTCTGAATCTATAGATCCATAATGTTTTATTAAAACTCATATACAGTCAAGATTTCTGTGATGTGATTGATTTGTTTTCTCTTATGTGTTTTATCTTTTTCTCGTAATTCTCCAGAAACCACACAAACAAATGCCACTCTGCTGCAAGAGACGGAGGAGGTGAAGGAGAGCATAGCTCAGCTAAATCTTAAGGTAAATTAACTTAAAACAGGATTAAGAGTAAATATAATTTACGGCCATGAAATTCTGTCTTTGCAAGTGTATATTATGATATAAAACCAATTTTAACACAAGCACAAATTGAGATTTTGTTTACTTATTGTCACCTCTGGTGACAATGTGTGAACAGCCTTAAAGCAAATTAATCTTACATGGATTTTTTACTTATTAAATATAAGGAGTCTTAAAGTTTGATTTTTTTATTTTGTTTTGCTACCTATCACATAAGTGACTATTTGCGGGAATATTGGTTGCTTTTTTGTTGTTGTTGTTGTTTGTTTGTTAATTTCTTTTTCTTCCTTTTTGGAATTGTGATTTTTTTTAACGTGAAACATCTAATAAATATATCAAACACTAAATATAAGGAGTATCAGCAAGTTAATCAGAGATATTATGCTGCAATAACATAATTTGATATATTTACAAAACAAACATGTTTTCCAGGGGTGCCAGTAATAGTGCGTTGTATTTTGTTGCATCATTTCTGACACTATATATACTTGACTGATGCTTTGCATCACATCATTACTTTTGGTGCAACGTAAGCGTCCAGATGGACCCAGTAAGGTGCTGCCAGAAGTTAATATTAATTAATCAGCAGGGCACTTCTGCAATGCAGAAGAACATCAGCAGTGCTGACTCAGAAAAACTCAGGACAGTGCAGCTTTAAGGTGGCTTTTCTTCTTCTCTCATTAGGACATCTTCATGATTATATTCACGCAAAAGGCTCCAGATAAACTTCAATAACACATGCTGATTAATTTTCCCTCCTTTAGGAAGACTTGAAGGATTTAAACTGTTTTGGAGTAGTTCAGGATTTTTTATCGTTATTGGAATATGATGTTTCCTCCTTCCATACAATCTGAGTTAAATTGAATTACCAAACCTAAAAACATTTTTGTTTTGATCTGTTTTTACTTCCATATTTATTAATGGCACTTTTCAATGTAGGTGAAACCTGGAGAGTTTTCTTTCTTCGTTCTATTTTCCAACTACTCATAAATTTTTAGCGCTAAGTTGATAAATAAAAGTAAACTGACTGGCCTTCCTATCCACACAGACTCACACAGATGTTTTGACACAAATTATTTAATATTTTTTCTCCACAATTTTAATAGTAGAGAAGGGCTAGATCATAAAATCGCAGTATTTTTTTACTTAAACATGTCAAGGTTTGCACAGCCGTGCAGCTACAGGCACTACTGACCTCAGTGATGTATTTGAGATTGGAGTTGGTTTAAAAACTGCAGAAATCCACTTTATCTCGGTCCCCTATTGGAGACGCTGTTAGCTTTAGCCTCCAACTGGATTTAACTAAATTCAAACCTTTCAACAATTCTGAACTATTCTTTTCAGTTTACGTTGCTTGACATTATTGTAAAAAGCTTTTTAGTTGTAATAACGTGTCTATGTGCTCGACACAGGTGGGCGTATTAAACCAGGAAGTATCAGAACTCACCAAGAGCCTTCACAGCATGATGCATCTCCTCCAGGCTCATTTATCTGTAAACCACCACCACAAAACCTCCTGTCTTTCAAGTCCTCACTCTGGTCAGACGGTGTCCAGCTCTCCCATGGCTCCCAGCACCTCCACAGCTTACTGCCTTTATACCAGTCCGCAGAGTCTCAAAGCCCGGGACCACCAAAGTGCACCAGTCGCTACCCAGTGGAGCTACAGCGAAACTGTTCAGTCCCATAGCAACCAGTCTACCACACCAATCTCTAATGCTTGTTTGCGACTTTCACTAAACTCTTCATCTAAGTTAGGTTTATGCCATAGCACTGAGAGCATGACTTTACCCGTATGGACCAGCCCATCTCTGTTTCATGTCAGTGGAAGTCCTGACTTGGCGCGTCATTCAAGTCGGGTTGAGTCCCGACCTCTCGGTGCTGGTCCAACCTCCATCAGCCAGTCCCATCCCACGCTGTGTCTGCAGCCTTCCAGTGACAGTGATGAATTCACCTGCCTTCTGTCCGGCGCTCCTGCAGGCACATCCACACGCAGCCTGCTGGACCCAACGCCTCAAACCTCCAGTGACGTTCTGGGTCACAATCCCACCTTCCAGATCCACGACTCGCACTCCTCCCTCCCTGGCGCCTCTTCTTCACCGCCAGGAGTCGGCCAACCGTCCGACTCCTCTCTGGATTCGGGATCGCCACAGATGGATGTTTTAGCGCCCCGTCTCACACTGGGCGACCCCTCTGCTTCAGAGCACACCAGTTTGGAGTGTCTGCTCGGCAACAGGGACTCTGTGGAAAGTAGGGACAGCGAGAGCATGTCATCACGAAGGTCCAGCATCGGCGGTCAAACTCAGAGCACTGAGCAGTCATGGTGCCTGGACCTCACAGACTGAAGCGTCCACTTTTGAGTTAGACAGTAGCTGCGTTTCCACTGACCATAAAACGTTAAACCTCATTACATCCTTCAATGCATGCTGTCATGCACAATCGCATGTGGCATGCATTTAAATGCTGGAATGAGATTTAAAACTCCTGATCTCAAAAACCATCAGGAAGTTAATTCTTTATCTCTAGAAAACCATCGGGGAAAAGTGCATTTGGAAGACAGGAAGTTATCTCAGAAAGAAATTAACTCCTTGTCTTGAGAAAATTATTGGGGAAAAGTATTTATGAAATCGTCCTCTCTCAGCTTCCGTAGATTTGTGAGCCGATCAAAATTGGTGTGTTTTTTTTTTTTTTTTTTTTGCAAAACTGAAATGGAAAAACTTTTTCCCATCCAACCGGTTTGTATACAGCAGCAGCAGCAGCTTATTTGTGGGAACTGCAGCTGGCTACACCAGAACTCCCAGCCTCGGATAATTCATCAAAACTGGAGTTTGTTGAATCCGTAGCTCTTCTGTAAACTCGCCGACTTCAATTTCATAAAAACGCTTCATATATATCTGAAGCCGCCCCTTGATGTAAGGAGCTTGTCGCTCCAACAATCTGTATCTGATCTTTTCATGACAGTCTGAAGAACACAAGTAGGATTTTTTCCAAATTCAACCCAGACCCAGACTTGGATATCTGATACATATCCAATCTTTTCAAACGAGACCTGAGGGTCAACGGCCAGGTCCTGAACGTCACTAATACTCGACAAACGTCACTATTCTGCGTCCACACAATAAAAACCACAACTATGACGGACTATAATGAGGATTAAGTTGTTAATATTCTGGCTCCGGTCGGACAACTTCAAAATCATAAGCTATTCTCCACCGTTAGCATCCATGTTTACTTCCGCGAACACTGAGCACGCGCTCTGTGAGGTCATCGCGCCCTCTACTGCGCATGCGGGACGCTTTCAGGTCGTTTGCGGTTCACACAGGAGATCGCATACAAGTCCCATTTATTTGGAAAACAAAGCCCAAGATGCTGATATCTGATAAAGCTGCAGTGGCTGAAATTTTAATGACTGAGCACATAAACAAGCCTGTTTACGTGTGATTTTAATTAAATTTCTTATTTTATGGTAACACCTCAATTGCGAAATTGTGTTTTTTCCACATTAGCAGATTATCGGAAAACTTTCGTGCACATTTGTAATGGAAACGCATCTATTGTCGCTTTATCGACATGCATCTTCATACAGTATTTAAACCGACTCTAACAGATTGCTAATCTGTACTTTTTATTACCATCCTAACTCTTGGGCTCCTGCATTTGTCACTTTCTATGCAACAGCATGTTTTTGTGCATTATATCGGCTTTACTGAAGTGTGTCTTCAGCTCCGCCACAGGAGCCGCAGTATATATGTTGTATATTTTTCCAGCATCCTCAATCATTTTGCCATCTATAAAACCTGTTACCTCTCTTGCATGGTAAAAGTTGTTTATTCTTTTTCCTAAGGAAAAGTGTGTAAGCATTCTACATTTCTACATCTATTATTGATTGTGTATACAAATACTGTATTTATACAGGAAGTGAGTCTGAGCTATTGGATATTTTCATATAGAGAGGAACTACAATGGCATGCCTCACTTTGCATGTATGAATATGTGTCTGGGTTTTTTTAAATTATTATTTTATTGAATGTCTTTCTAAAATTCAGCATTTTCTTTTGTATATCCACTGAACTTTTACTTCCTGTGCCCTGCGAATTGTCTGGAAATGTACGTACATTTCCACACTGTCAAATTAAGTATTTTTAAAATTTAAATTTCACCATATCTCCTTTAGTAAGCATCCGAAATACACGCCTGCTGAAGAATACAAAATAAATGTCCATATTAAACTGAAACATTTAAATCGTGTTCATCCGCACAAATTCCTTAGAGGGAAGCACAAATTTTCCGGATTAATTAAGAGTATTTTATTCTTTCTGAAAAGTTTCTCCTTGGTTGTCAAAATAAAAAACTGAGATCGCATCCTGAGTATCTTTGCTGTGTTGAGTTGGCTGTCTAATAATGTTTATTATACTACTGATTGAGTCAATCAGTAGACCCGCAACACCACAGATTCTGCATTATGCTTAAGATTTTGGGGGGACTAATTCAGTCTTTGGTTCATGTTTGACTCAAAGTGTTTTTTGAAAAAAGAAAAAAGACGTAATAATATTCTCCCAAATCTGGCCAAAGCAAACCGATCCTGTTAGACTATGAGTAAAGTTTCACATGGTTATATTTGGGAAACTTGTCAGACCTTTTTTAGAAGAATTATTATTAATTTTGCAATTACATTTATGTTGAAGAGATGCTCATGTTGCTCCATAGTTCAGAAAGTTGACTTTTCTGAGTAAAACTAATGTGATTTTTGGATTCAGCACATCAAAATCACCCTAAAACAGCTGAAAAACCCAGAAAACGTTTTGGTTGTTGACCAGTGTTTTCTATTTTTCAGATTGAGGATTGATAGGCAGTACAGTTCACATAATTCGTGATTTAATTTTCTTCGGTTTATTTCTCAAATCTACAAACTTCTGTACTTCCATAACTGTCACATTATTAAAATAGTTTTGGAGAGATTATATCTTATCAATCAGAGGAATATACAAACAGAGCCATTTGTTTATTTCTTCTCATTTCAACAAATGAATACCAGAAATTGAAAAGTAGTAAGTCCTGCAGATGATTTTGCAAAGAATATTCAAGAGGGGAAAGAGAAGACTGTGGGGGGGCAAAAAGGCAGGACAGTAAAACAGCTTAAGATTGAAACAGATCTGATTAGTTTGGTGTATCAGACACATTAAGATGCACTGTAATCTCAGCTCATGAACGGCAGATCCAGTGCAATGATAATACGATGGGGTATTATTTTGTCTCGCCGCCTGCATCGTGACACGCTGCCATCTCACGGAGATGGAAAAAATGAAACCAAGGCCAAGCAATCACTGAGAGTACAGTGAGAATCTGAGAAAGAACCGAACAGAGCCATGGTGACACGACGATCTGAGAAAAACTCAGGGAAGCTGAGGACAACCAGAGATTAATATACTTACCAGGAAACAGCGGAACAGATTCGGGCCCTGAGAGCCAGAAATTAAGCAGAACTCACCAGAAATGAGGGAGATTCAAACGAAAGCAGCAGCAAAGCCCACTGAGAGAAGCAGAAAGTGATTAAAGGAGTGGTTTAACTTGTTTCTGGGGGGATTAAACCTTTAATGCACCCATGTGATGAAAACAGCCTCACCCCAAGCTTGACACGAGTAATAACATAAATGATTCCTTGAAACTCTTTGGCAAAAACAGTCAATTTTTTTTACAAAAAAAAAAAAATCTATAATTATTATATTTTGTACCTTGAACATTTCTGTTGGTGTAAACAATAGTGAAGCTGTTTTTTTATTTCTTGTATCTGGCCTTGAAGTTAAGCTTTCTTTGCAGAAAGCAAAAAAAAAAAGTGTTTTGAGTGAAACTTTGCAAATGAATTTGTGGAATAGCTGCATTATAACTCTTGAATCTTTTTTCCTTTCAATCTTTAATCTTTCAATTTTTTCACATCTATGAAAGATGTAAAATAAATTGCTGGGAATTTGAGTTTTTAAGCTGCATTTTATTAAATATTCAGACTAACATTACGTGTGTTTGTGCTAAAAAATGCTGAAACATCAGATCATCTGGAGACTTTCACTCTATTAAACATTAAAAGATCACATGAGATAAACAATGCCTATTTATGAGAGTTTTTCTTTTTTTACTTTATTACATTTAGTACTTAAATTACTCTATAAAGCAATGTGTTCATTTCTATTTTTATTGCCATTTTTTAGTTGAGAAAGAAAGTTTTTTTATGCAATTGCGCCATCGTGTGTTGAAATGCACACAATAAAAATGTAATTCAGTTCACTGTTCTTCAGTACACTTTACTCCATTCATCATTTTTATTTACTAAAAAGAGACAGACACAGAAAATCAAAACAAGATCAAAGTTAATTAATTTATTATTACAACTTTTATTATTCTGATAGATTTTCGGTGTGTTGGTAAAATGCACAAATCTATCCCAGATGATCACTTTAAACTAGAAAATGATTAATTTTTTAAAATCAATCAGTCAATAAATTCACTTTATTTTTGGTAAATTGTCAACATTAAACTTAAACATTAAATTTTCAGTTGTTAAATGTGCAATACATGCCTAGTCACACACCGAGATCTCCAATAAAACATGTTGTAATCTAAATATGTGTATTGCATTAGTTCTTGTAGTTTTTATCAGTTTTATTTCAATATTGTTTGTAGTTTTTAATTGTTCATTAATGGTTCTCTGTTCTGGATGGTTTGGAGTCACTCCAAATTTTTTATTCTTTGACTTTTCCTTCCTTCCAATCTGCTTGAGCTGAAATCATTTAAAAAAAGAAAAAATACTTTGTCTACAGTAACTCCGTATATAGAATGGTTTTGTTCAAACGAAAACAAAGGATTCACAGTTTTAGTCTAATAAAACTTGATGACATTCGGCGATATGAAAGTTGTCAAAGCCTATGCAAGTTTCTTCACTTCAGAAATAAAAAAACATTTCTTTCTTTAGTCCTCAAAAATACAATTTAAAAATAAATTTTCATTTTGCGTTAATAAAGTAGGTTTGCAGAATTTTCTGGAATTATCTTCACATGCCTCATATTGGAAGTATCTTAAAGAGATTCTGCTAATAAAAAAGATGTTAGATATGAATGAAGATATTTTTAGGTTGACTTTGAAACAGTTATTTAACTTTCCCAGGTAGGTGGGATTGTGAAAATCAGGAAAAAACACACAGACACACGACTGAGTCACAAACAAGAACAGTCTGCTAATAATGAACTTATCAGTACAAATATCTGACTCTTTTTAATTTTTACATTTTAAAAATTACTTTCTAAATTTAACAAGAAGTCAGTGAAGGGAAGTGTGGATAAATATGATATTTTGTTTTATTCTTATTTTGCAACATTTTGGAAAAAGTTGAAGACATTTTCTTTTACTTAGATGTTCTTCACTTTTGTACTTAAGGCCAAATTTATTCAAAATTTGTGAGTTAAACATCTGTCATTTACGCATTTAAGAAATGGAAAATAATTAAAGATTATCTCGTTACTTATCTCGTTATACAGAACAAGATAAGTAGAGAAAACTCCCGTAAACATAAAAAAAATCTGCTGAAAAACATGTCAGCTAAAGTTGATCCGTGTTTATGTGTGGCTTCATTCATTCTGAGTCAGATGTGTTTTTATGCAACAGATTTCCTCACACAGAAAAAAGAAAACCTCTACTGCTCACTTGGTTACACAGAGACGTGTTTGCACTGACAAGATAATCAATAAAGGGACATTTTGTTTGTGACACAGTTGTGTAAATGTGTGTTTTCCTGAAACCCGGGCCCAGCATTGCAACACCCTAGAAACATAAAAAATGAGTCACTTGTGCAATTAAGGTACAATAAATGGGCTCTGATCTGACAGGCTTCACATTGCAGCGGGACAACTTATCAGGTGAGCTGCATGTGTTTTCTATCTCTGGATTATATTTTACAATTAATAATTAGAGAAGTAATAGAAATAATAATCTTCTTGCATTATTTCTTTGTTTTCCAGAAACTTCCACAGACAAGACAGAGACTGTGAAACATGAAGGCTGTTATTTTTGCTGTTTTCTTGCTGCTGCTCATCAGCCAAAGTAAGAGACCTGAGATTCTGTCACATGTATAACTGTTTATTAGGGTGCGTTCACACTGCAGCCATTGTATCCCTTTACGTGATCCGTATCTTGTCTTTTTATGACAGTATGAACAACACAGGATGGATTTTTTTTTTAATGTGACCCAGGCCAGATTTCCGATTCAAATGCTACCTGAACGTCACTGATACGCGACAAACGCATAGAAAGTGACAAAAGAAAAAAAAGAATTCTGGCTTTTTTTCGCAGAACTCTGAGATTAAAGTCAGAATTCTAAAATTAAAGTCAGAATTCTGACATTAATCTCTGAATTCTGAGATTATTCATGTTGGTTCACTTCAGGCTGCAGTGTGAACGTATCTTTAGATGCACATATTTGGTTGTTTCATGTACTTTTGCTCATTTTTATGAAGGTTTAAGTATAAAAAAGGATTTTTCTTCCAGATGAAGCCTTGAGGTGTCATTGTGGTGGTAAAAGACGATGTCCAAGTTCTATAGAGACCTGCATCACCTCTGACAGTGTCTGCATCAGTGCCAGCTTTTACGGTGTACCACGTAAGTTTCATGCTAGACCAGGTTAAGAACCGCTTAACCCAGTGTTAGTGTGTTAAGACACACTTGTGAAGAGAAATTCAACCAGGTTACATTAAGTCGTGATGACGCAGCTCGCTTGGCAGCAGGTCACAAACTGAAGGCCTCCAGGACCCTGAGACCAGAACTTCCTCTTCTGACAGGCTTATCAAAATATTCACCAAGATCCAAAACGTTTGTTGCTTCATTAAATAACAGTAATTTTTAAAAAATCAACAAAACTTGTTCAAATGAATAATCAGTAATTATTGTTTCAACAAGGTGTTGCGCAACTCAGTACGTTTCAGATCCATTAACAAATAAAAAGGGACTCAAAGACCAACTGACAAGCAGAGCAGGAGTTTAAATGAGCTACTGAACCACCGCTGTGTTCATTATTAATAATCGAGAAACAAATATCAAGTCTGGAAACCTGATATTGTAACGGACTGAATGTTTTTCATGCAATCTCTGCTCGGCTTGGGGCGCAGGCAGTTACCACGGCAACGGGTGTGTTTAACGATAAAGAGAGATGGAGAGTAAACAGATGCGAGTGGTTTTGAGTTGATCACCTGTTCAGGTTATTTTATCTTTGTTTACATTCGCTGGCTGTAGTTTCTGAACGTTCAATAAACGACAAACTTGGACTAATTACCTTATTCTTATCACTAAAGAAGGGTTCAGTGAATGCGCATATGAAACTGGTGGGTTTGGTACCTCAAAAAAGGTTAAGAACCACTGTACTGGACCGTCGGTAAAAACCACCAGGAAAAGAAAGCTTTTAATATTCTTTATCTTTTGCATTTGCTTTCACAGAGCCCTTTTACTTCAGGGGTTGCTACCGAGAAAGTGACTGCAGGAAGGTGAACTATCCTGGCCTGTCATCTGCCAGCTGCTGCAACACCGACCTCTGCAACTGATACAAACTGAGAAGACACAGACAAGTTCATTTAAACTAACACTTTGCTTTAATGTGTGTTTGTGCAATATCACAATAAAACTTAGTTCTGTTATCACTTTGTAGGGAATTATTGTAGTTGAATCAAAAAAATAAATACATTAAAAAAACTTTAAGCTTAAAATATTGGTTTGGATTCTCAATCATCAACGATGTGGCAATCCTGAGTGTTATTAAATCTGTAAAACATGTGAAAACCCTGAAATAAACAGAAGTTGAAGTGTGTGACTACATTGTAAAGTTTGAAAGGCGTTTCAAGGTGTGAGTATTTGGAAGTATAAGCTGTGACAGAGTGTATATTTTTTTTGTGAAATTATGGGATGTTCCATGGATTTTAATGGGACCAAAAATTATTGCTAAAAGCTGAATATTACACAAACTGTAGGAAATATCTACCAAAAGACATAGCTGTAATGTCTGCAATTCAAAAACCAGAAACCCAGACGGAAAAAAACCAACATGACATTTGTAGTTCTTACTGTTTTGGTATGTCAATCGATCTACAGAATATACTCATTTAATATTCAGCTCTGAAAAAAGGGAAGAAACCTCTTTAAATGATCAGTTTCTCTGATTTTTTTCACACTTTATAGGTTGTTTGAGTAAAATTAACATTGCTCTTTTATTCCATGAACCATTGAGAACATGTCTCTGAAATTCCAAGCAGAAATGTATAATATTTATTTGGTCAAAATAACAAAAAAGATACAGTTCATTCAGTTCAAATAATACAAAGAACACAATTTCATATTAATTTAGAAACAACAAAACTAATGTTCTAACTCGGGAAGAGTTCAGAAATCAATATTTGGTGGAGGTTTTCAGTGGGGTTCAGTGCTGTGGTCTCTTATTTTATTATATTTTACGCAGCCCCTATGATATTTAGTAATTTTTTTGGGTTTGTAAATCAAAATGAGGCCTTAAAGTATTACTCTGGTTAACTTAAGGCCAAAAGTTAAAATACAATTCTTGAGATGCTGATTAGCTACAAGTAGGCCTATATAAAACGCATTTTATTTTCTTAAATTCTATTTATTTTTGTCTCCTCCGTTTTAAAACGTATTTGTGCGACGTGCTGTCTGATTGGCTCTGACCTTGTGTCACATGACTGAAGAATCCAGGAAGTGTTTTGCTCCCACAAAGCGGAAGCGAATAATTTAGTGGACCTGAAACTGTCATTGGAGAAATTGTTTACCAGGGGTAAGACTCGCATAATTAAGTACTTGGTGCGTAGAATCGGTGTCGTCTTTCTTTCTTGGTGTGAGCTGTTCGTTTGGCTCTTTGTTTTTGCCGGAAGAAGTTTTAATTGAGCTCTGCTAACTCATCTTGTCGAGCTTTAGCCTGGCAGCTAATTCTCTGCTGTTGTTTCACTTCGCTCACACGGCTAAAGTTTAACAAAACACGTTGGGGACGTTTCACAGTCGATTTACTTGGAGTTTCTTTGTGGTGTTTGGATAAAATATAATATTTTGTTAATGAGAGTGCAGTAAAAGGCTCTGCTTTGAGATGAAAACTAGCTGTGTTTGGCCACTTTCCTCTATTGTACAAACTCTGTGATAGTTTAGGAGTTTAGCTGATACTGAGCGATGTTTTCTGGTCTATTTCGATAAAACTTGGCAGCTGAAGCCTTGGTATTGTTTGGTGTTCATTAACATTTAGTTTTACATAATATCAACAGAAACATTATGACCAAAGTACAGCAGAAACCACTAGTTACCTGATCTTTGCTTATGTTTAATGAAATCTCTTTCTGCATTACAGTCACTGTATTTTTCGAATTATAGTTTTATTTTATTAATTGAGTGAAAATAATGAATTCTGGGAGTTTTTTTTTTTTTTTGGTATATGTTTATCCAACATTATTTGCACTCGATTTGAAAGTGAGATTTCAATTGTGTTTTGAAAAGATAAGCTGTTCTTCAACTGGACAAATCTAAACAAAACGAGAACAAAGAGAGAAAATGCTATTGGTATTTATTTCAATTTCACTTCCAGACAAATAAACACAGCAAACCCAGCCTCATAACTTCCTTGTTTGACATCATGAATGCATTACACAGGGACAAAAACATTGTTGTTTAATTGCAATGTAAAAACCAATAGATTGTGATTTTATTTACACAAACGTATGATCTAGTTCAGGGGTGTCAAGTTATAGATCGGCAGCAGTCAATGAAATTCAATGTTTTTGACAAATTTTGAGAAAATTTGAGGATTTGTGAAAAACTGGAAGATATTATTGATGTAATCTGGAGTCTAGAGGGCCATGTAAAGCGCTACGGCGGACCAGATCTGGCCCCCGGGCCTTGAGTTTCACACATTTTGTTTTGGCTACTTTGAAATGTAAATGTTTTCTTATTTAACGTTAATTTATTTCTAGTTTTGATTTCAATACTAAAGTTAAATCTGTGTTTAAAGTTAGTTACGTTTTAACTGGAACATACCGGTACCACAAAATATTTCCAGTCTGCCTAATTGGTCTTTCTTGAAACCAAATGTCAAATGTGTCAGCCTTCTTTCAGCCAGCTGATCAGTAAGGACCAGGTTGGGGAGCATTGTGCTACTCTATACTCCACACAATCAGAGTAATATAAATTAATATCGGTATTTTAGGTTTCAATGCCTTAGGAATATGACTATAAATCTAAAATTTTCCTATTTCTATCCAGAGTTTCCATTGGTGTATTATGAGCCTGGCGGGCCACAAGGCTTTACTTGTATTCCCACCAGGCTTAGCATTATTTATTTGTTAAGTATTGCCTTTTTTTAAGACTTTAGAGTTGGTGTCTAGTTATTAATCTTCCAAATATGCATAACTATCAAGTGATATTTTTAAATGTTGTGTCAACTTTAAACATTTTTTGCCCTGCTGCCCTGTCCACCACTGAATTTTCTTTTTTTGTTTTTCTTGTGGCGTGATCCATATCCATCCTCCAGTAGAGCGATCGCTGCCATCGCTGATACTCGGACTTGGCACTGGAAATTACACATTGCTGATCTGCAGTTCCTCTGACTACCAATGGCTGGGCGCAGTGGTGGAGTAAATCGGCCGAATGGTGCTGCGGCAAACAAAATGTGCCAGTTCAAGCTGGTGCTGCTGGGGGAGTCGGCTGTGGGCAAGTCCAGCTTAGTGCTGCGCTTCGTTAAAGGGCAGTTCCACGAATACCAGGAAAGCACAATCGGAGGTAAAAAGAAACTGATAAAGAAATGGAGAGAGATGCAGTTTCATGGTCTTTAAAGGAGAGAAACTAATTTTCAGTTTGATTTTATGTACCTAGTTTAGAGGTGCCAAACTCATTTTTGTTTTGGGACAAATCAAAATCATGAATGCTCTTGAAGGGCCGGTTCTGCCGAATGTACTGATAGAATATATTCATAAACTGAAAATATCAGTAAATTCTTAAAATTAAATAATTTTATTGAACATCTTTTCAGTCCGTCCAAGATTTTGGGGTTCTTTTTGTGTGTGTGTGTGTTTTTTTTGGGGGGGGAGTTTGCAAAAAAAGTTAAAGTTGGAGTTATTTATAATATTTGTGCTAATTTTTGACAGTAAATGTGACTTTTTATTACTTGCTGTATAGATCATGGACTATAATGTGACTTGTACTAATTAAGGCTGTTTAGTACAGTTAAGAAAGTTTTTGACAAATTTTTGAGAAAAAAATATTTCCAAATATGAATAATAATGACCTACATTTTAGTCACTGAGCCATAAAGTTATCACGGTCTTGACCAAATCTCTCCTGGATTGTCATGCAGAGTTGTTCTTTAAGTAACTTTTTATTTGCATCCTTTATTTTTGTCCATGTTTTAGCCAAAATTAGTTAGTGATGAGAGTTAACCACATGGAATTCATCCAGAGCCAGAACTAACAATTATTTTAGTAATCCATTGATTATTTTGATGATTACTCTGTTAATCAGATTCATTTGCATTTTATTTCCAAATGAAAAGATACAAATGAACAAAAAATAATTACATTTATAAATAAACATTTTGTATCTTAAAGTGCAATAACATAGCATTCCTTGAATGGACGTATGCAGTTTCTTCTTCTTTCAGCAAATTACCAATTTTTTGTGTCTGTTTTTTCCATTCAGCGACTAACTAAATTAGTTGACAACTATTTCTGTAATCGATTAATTTCTTGGATTCAGCAGAGGACATGTTCAAACTGCCCATCAGACCAAAAAATCCTGGTACTTTGTGCAGAATGTCCGGCTGTTCTTGATGTTTTTCATGGTGAAATTTTCTTTGCACCAGCATCCCAAAGCTTTTCAATCCATGTAATCATGACCAATGCAACGCAATTTGATCCGATTGTCTAATCGTCTGATCTTCCCTCTGAACCTCAAGTATTAATCAGAACATATTGATGCTGTTTGCCCTTCAGCTGCGTTCCTCACTCAGACGGTCTGTCTGGACGACACCACTGTGAAGTTTGAGATTTGGGACACAGCGGGTCAGGAGCGATACCACAGCCTCGCCCCAATGTACTACAGAGGCGCACAGGCAGCCGTCGTGGTTTTCGACATCACCAACATGGTGGGTATCAGTTGCAGGATCATAGAGTCGAAATACATAGAAATGCCTTTTTTTAGTGGTTGAATTTGTTGCAATCTAATTAAAAGAATATGTTGAGCTAGAAGACTGAAAGTTTTGCTTTGATTTTGCAAGACATTCTGAAACATGAATCCTTGTGGGATGACCGGAGTGAAGTTGCCCTTTCAACCTTCTTCAAATCAGACAAAATTGTTGTCAAATGTTTGTGCAGCTAAAATTTGTGATTGTGCCGCTATCATTTTAAAGATATTAAGAAATTTTTCCAGAGTTTGTGAAAGGTCCATGAGCTCCCCAACTGCTTAAAATCAGACGAAATTGAGTCAAAGATTTGTGCTATGTTTGTGCAGCAAAAATTTTTGTTTGACACTATCACTTTGAAGATATTAAGAAATGTTTCCAGAGGTCATGAAAGGTCAATGAGCCATTCCATCTTCTTAAAAACCAGATGAAATTGGTGTCGGTCAACTCGACTACATTTGTGCAGCAAATATTTTGTTTGTGCTGCTTTGGCTTTAAAGATATTAATGAAAGTTTAATTTCCTGAAAGAGTGTGGGGGACTGCTCGACCTTTTGAACCTTAAAGTTTCAATAATATCTTCAAAGCCAAAGCAGCACAAACAAATATTTTTGCTGCACAAACCAGCACAAACATAGTCGAGTTGATTGACACCAATTTTGCCTGATATGTACAAGGTGTTGACTTTTCTTGAGCTCTGGAAACATTTCTTAATGCCTTTAAAATGATAGCGGCACAAACGTAGCACAAACATTTGACACAATTTTCGTCTGATTTGACTGGATGTGTGTTCTGGCTTTCCGATGTCTCCCAGTGTGATGAAAACGTTTCTCTTCACTTAAAAACATCTTGAAACTTAAATGCTGCAGTTCAGAATCGAGCTAATCCAGTCCACTGGTTTACCAGGAGACGTTTGAACGCGCAAAAAACTGGGTGCAGGAGCTTCATAGGCAAGCCAGTCCCAACATCGTGATCGCTCTGGCAGGCAACAAGGCAGACATCGCTGACAAGAGAGCAGTGGAATATCAGGTGGGAAGATTTAATAATATCGCTAAAATATTTTACACCCATGTTGTTTTCAGATCAATTAAACATAAACCTTGATAAATAATCTTTCCAGGAGGCGCAAACATACGCTGACAACAAGAGTCTGCTCTTCATGGAAACTTCAGCCAAGACTGCGATGAATGTCAATGAAATTTTCATGGCCATCGGTAAGTAATGAGTCAGGTTTCACACCAACAGATATTTTTGGCAGCAGCTGATCAACACAACAAAAGCTGATTGGATTGAGGTTGGTGAGAAGAAAAGAGTGGAGGTGGTAACTAAGAAGTCTAAACTTTAAGACTGATTAACATCTGTTTGCAGTCGTATGTAGTTTAAATTAGAAGTGTAGGATATAGAAGAGCGTTTTCTCACTATCTGATGAGTAGCGATGGGTAAATGAGGCGTCATGAAGCGTTTCGACCCACAGAAAAACTATATTGATTCTGTCACTGAATACTGACAGTAACAGTATTCAGTGACAGTGAAAATCCCTACAGGCAACATAGATAGACTGATCTGATGACCTGGTCTACACAATAACATTTAAGTCATTGTATTTTATTGTATTATGTAATATCTTCTGTTAAATTCAAAATATATTTGCTATTCTTAGATATAGTCAATAATTACTGTGAACATGTACCATAAGGTGAAAATTTAAGTGAATGTGTTTGGAATGAGTTTTTTTCTCACAAATTTTCATTCAAAAAAATAAGTTTTTCCAACATTTTGAAATTTGTTTGTTAAGTTTTTTGACACAACTTCTCCTGCTGTAGAAAAAAGTGAAGTAAACAATACATTTATATGAAATAATTTCTAAAAAGCAACTGAGTAATTTATAGAATGGCTGAGTTTATCCTGGGTGCATCTGGGGCTTCGTTCTGATGCCCTATGATGCCTCAGCATTGAGGAGGTGGATTTATTTAAATAAGACTGTTCTGTCAAACATATGCAACACTTAACCTGCAGAACATGGTATGAAAGTAAAGTAAGAGTCAATTTCAGCTGAATTTGGATTCAGATAAAGGAATTCAAAAGAACCAGATGAAACAACAACGAAGTGATAAATAACCACAATACCTTATTTTCTGATGTAAGATCAAATGGTCCCAAACTACGAAACCTTTCGTTTGCCTTGAGGCTGCTCGTAAAAGATCAAAAATTATTTTGGCAAATTTGAATAAAAATACAACCCTCAAATAAAATATTTATCAGTTTTTTTCCTAATAAAAATGCTTAACAAATTACAAAAACACATTTTCTAGCGGGAAAACTGGTTTGAATGAGGAATACAACAAACATGTTTCTGTAACGATATCAAAAAATAGTTTCAAGTTTCATGTCATCACTTAATTCTCCTGTTTCTGTAATGTTATGTTACTTGTATTCCCATCCTTTGAGCTTTTTCACATTGTGCCGTTATGTAACCACAAACCTAAATGAGTTTTAAGTTGCTAATTAATTGAAGAGAGAGCATAATTGGTTGGTTTTCAAATGTCATTATAAATAAACATCACAAAAGTGTCCTGCAATGTGTAAAATATAATAAAACCATATTCCAAGCTTTAATAATATCACACCACACATTTCAGTTCATCCTAAACTGTTGTGGAAAAATTTTGCAACAAGCTCTGAAATGACATAAACATGCTAAAATGTGGTTTTACCAGACAAAAGAAAGTAGTTTTTGTCTATATGAAGAAGTTCATGTTTTGATTACATGAAATCAGTAATAAAAAGTATGAACTGTTCAGGAGCAGGAGAAAGTTTAACCTTTTTGCTTCTTGCACCACTTGTCTGTTTGTCACGATCTGAAGTCGATTTCCTGTTTTTCTGTCCCCCATCTCACACCTTTAGTTACAGCAGTTTCATTATTACCTACTTTGAAATGTCCATCCCATAAATAACACAATTTCACACCTATGCACATTTACATCTGCACACAAAGAGACACTCATAAATAGACATGCATATGTGCGTCTCAGCTCATAGTTCTTTATGGTTCTTTATGAATCTGCCAGATCATTTCGGTGTCTCTCACATAAAGATAATAAAACTCTTAAAACCTCCCTGCCAAATCTGGACCTCATAATCTCTGAAATGTTTACATACTTACAGTCAGAGGTGTGTTTATAGAAAGTAAAAGATTACGTTAAACCTAACCTAATAATTTTGATCTTAACCTGTAAGTATATATAAATGCAGCTCTGTAATAAATTAAGAATCCACTGCACTGAATCCCACTGAAAACCTCATGGTTTTTCCACCAAATATTGACTTCTGAACTCTTCCTAAGTTAAAACAGTAGTATTATTGTTTCTCAATGAATGTGAGCTTGTTTTCTTTACATTATTTGAGGTCATTTCTCATTTTCTACAAATAAATAATACATTTTTGCTTGGAATTTCAGAGTCATGTCAGCAGTTCATAGAATAAAAAAACAATGTTCATTTTTCTCAAACATGTATCTATAAAAAGTAAAATCGGAGAAACTGATCATTTTAAGTGGCGTCTTAATTTTTTCCAGAGCTGTATATACAAATCTCCCAATGTTTTGTTGTAGCACTCAGTTTAAATCCCTTTTTATCCCAGTACCTTGTTAAAAATCACCTTGATAAAACACCCAGAGCAGAAATTAGAGCAAACTTGGATATCTAGAGAAACTACTCATGACCTGAGATCAACATTTAGCATTAAGATTTTTATACTTTTCTGTTAGTTTATCTAGAAAAATGTCTATTAGTTTATAAATTCTGAAGTACTTTTTCTTTTATTTGTATTTCTTTTTAATTCATGTAAAGCACTTTTTACCCTGCCTTGTTGCTGAAAATGTGTGCGATTTTGAAGGAAATAACGCTCAAAAACAACACTTTGTTGCTGAAAATTTCATTTGTTTTTAAATTTCTGTATCTGTAGCAAGGCACCTTCCAACGAGCGAGCCTCAGGGCGGAGCTGGACCAGGCGGGCGGACAAGAACCGGGGTGGATCTACAAGAGGAGACCCCTGCAGGCCGCCGCTTCGCCGGCTGCTGCGGCGGCCATTAGCGAGTGCAAAACGACAACTTTGGAGAATGAGCCGTGAACTTCATTTTAAGGACAACATGTAGCTAAAACGCAGGCAGGCAGGCAGGCAGAGCCTCTCGCTTCTCCTGAACTTAATCTGATATTACAGATGTGATTATCTGGATCCTCTTTGATTAAAAGAACTTTAACGAGAATCATAAGCTAGAGGGAACTCCCAGCATCCTCCTGTACTTCTTTACCGTCTTTTCACTATTTGTCTAAAACCCCGTTCATCTTCCGTCTGTTGATTCAGCCTGTTTGGTTTCTCACAGAGCGCCGTCTTCAGGTTCTTGCTGTTCTGGGTGAGCATGTGTGTCTGTTCTGAGTGCGTGAGTCAGTGTGTGTGTGTGTGTGTGTGAGTTTATATATAGATATATGCACACACGTGGTCGATGTCTGTCGTTTCCTTAATTGCTGATCTTTATTTAGTCGACCAGTGCGCAATATTGTTAATGCTAAATTTGCAAGCAGCAGAGCGATGAAGCTTTTTGTCTTATTACAATGAAATTCACGATTGCATACCTGTTTGTTTACACCTGGGATTTAACTCAGTTGTTACTAATGTGTTTAGAGAGATCTCTGTGTGCTTCCACACATACTACAAAGGTCACTAAGATCGTTACCTGTAAAGATTGTCGTTGCCTCCAATGTCTTCAAGGGAAAATGTCTGAAATGAATCAGATTTGTGAGTGGAACTTACTGACTTTTGCACAAATATTGCTGAAAAATACAGTGAGGTTCATCTACAACCAACAGTGAAAAGTCCAGATAATCTGACAGGCATGCAATGCATGCATCTCCCATAACTCCATACCGATGTCTATATCTGTAAGGATAGGACCGATCGGATTTCCATGCCCAGCTAGAAATGTAAATATTATTTCTGAGAAGAAATGGACAGTTTTAGAAATGCTCACAAATTTTTTTTTTTTTTTTGAGGAGTGATAATTTTGTGGTTCACTCATTAAAAAAAATTTAAAAAGCTTCTGAAATGTTGGAAAAATATATAGTTACTTTCATTTGTTGTGTCCTGATGACTAACACTGAGATGTTAGTCATTTTTTAAAAAAGAAATATGGAATAACTTGTAAATCAAAAAAATAAATAACATTCGAGACTTCCTTTGTTTTTGTTTTTTTTATATTTTGGGATTTAAATGCATTTAGTTTCAACTTTTTGGATGAAAATGAAAACATTTGTTTAAAAAATTAGAATAGTTTCTAAATATTTCAATATTACAATTCAGTTAAACTCCTATCAGTTCAAAATTAATGACACAATTTCTGTTCTAAAACCATTTGAGTATAATCTAAGACCAGTAAATGTTATTTGATTCATGCACTGCAAAAACACAAAATCTTGCCAAGTATTTTTGGTCTAGTTTCTAGTGCAAATATTTTATTATGCTTAAAATAAAACTTAACTTAAAAGTAACTTTTTAGCAAGATTTACAGGCTTGTCTTAAGTAAATAGTTACTTAATATTGATGAAAAAAAAAATCTGGCAGATAAATTAACTTATGGGGGAAAATGTTTTGTTATAAGTTAAATAATCTGCTATTGGAGCAAGAACCTTCTCATCAATATTAAGAAATTTATTTAATCCTCTATATTTTATTAAAAGTTACCTGTAAGGTAGTTTTGTTGTGATATTTGCACTAGAAACTAGACCAAAGTACTTGATAAGATTTTGTGTTTTGGAGGGAAAAACTTAAAGGGGAAACCAGCATTCAAGATGGCTTCCCAAATCATCACCCGGTATGAAAACTGTGATGATTTTTGTCCTCTACACTCTTTCTCCAGACTCCAGGACTTTGATTTACAAATAAAATATGAAAATTACTTGCATCTAAAAAGAGGCCAACAGTCTAAGATGCTTTTGATGTCTTGGAAATTTTTCCTTCCACTCAATTTTCCATCACAGAGTTGTGACAGAAAACATCTTGTCAAGCAATGACCTTTAGTGGCTTTCTCTAGTTGCAGAAAATGTTAACGCCCTACTTTGCAGGCACTAAAACAGACAATTTATGTTCCTATGAAAAACAAAAAGTCTTTGAGCAACTGCATTTTGGACTTTGATTAGCTACAATTAGAAATTATTTTTAAAAACTAATAGAATTGTTTGAATATTGTGGGAAAAAAATGAATTAGTAACTATTTCCTAACACTAGATGGTAGCACAAACACTTAAACCCCAACACTAGAAAACACTGAGATGTCTGAAAGAAGTGGGTCTTTCTGGGTTTTTGGCTTATGTAAACAAATCAAATTAAATATTTATTATACAAAAGAAATAAAAGAACCACAATGGAACATATTCAATATTACAGGCATTTTCCTATGTGATGTGAAAATATGGACAAGGCTGCCTATGTTGTCATTTGTACATACATTTATTTACATGCATGTAAATACTGTTTTGCTTTTTTGCCTCCATATTTTGGTCAAAAATGAGGAAATCATGGGCTAAAAGTTGTTTCTAACATTGCAAATTAGCAGATTTTTGGCTGAAATACTGAAAAAAACAAAAAAAAAATTCTGATTATATTTTGGGTTTTGTACCGCGTAAAGATTACTATTGACCAGTGACTTCATCTGGTCACTCAGAACAAAACCTTACGGATGGATGCCCCCTGGGAACTAATCCTCCCCCTTCCAACATTTCTGAATGAATGAAGCATTAAAAAGGAAATATTGAACAATTTCCACTGGGGGAAAAAATAATAAACACTCTGATTAGCTCTAAAGAAACTGTTTTTTCACTTCATGTTATTCAGCAATTTTCTTTTAGCTTTATTTGTAGTTTCTAAATTGGCAAGTTTGAACAATATGCCTGAAAAATACATTTGCAGGCCTTCTTTAGAAACGTAAATATGAACAAAAATGCACTATTTCACATATTTTATAGGCATCCAGGTATTTAATTTTCACAGGAAGGCTAAAAATGACCTGAAATGATCAGCAAAAATATTAATTGGTTTAAATTTATACCATAAGTTCACCTAAATAAAATGAAAAATTGAAAAATAGAGAACATAGATTGCGCAGGTTGCTTAAAGCCAAAACATCTTTTTAATGTACATTAAATTATCTACTTCCAGTCTATATTTTTTAACTTGTTTTTGTAGTTTTTATTCCACCAACAATACTTTAAATTTATCACCGCTGGCTCAACACACACACACACACACACACACTAAATTTTACACACACTGCTTCACCGAGACGGCGCCGTTTCTGCCCAAAGAAAACCGACCGCTCTACTCACAGTAAATGATTTCTCATTTGTTGGGCTGTCAGTCAAGATGTGTTCTGTCAGAAAAGAAACTCATTTCATGCTTGGCCTCTGTGAATTATAATGGACTGAGAGCCTGACTGAAATTGACTGTGTTTAGGGAAGCAGCTTAGCAGAATAATGAAAATGTGGCCTGAAAAATAAACGCGTTTCTCTGCCATTTCTGGGTTTGTAGTCTTCCTTCAAAACAGGAAATGAGGTCATGGTTACTAGAATTATCTTATTAGCAATTGGGGTTGCAAATTAATGTTAATATTTTACAGAAAATATAGAATCAGACGTATTTCGACTGTCTGCCTGGACAGAAAGGAATGTCATTAAATGCCAAGGACACGGCGACGCCCTTTCAGGGTCGTGTTTAGCAGGACAGTCTGAGATTTCTGCTGATAGCGATCGAATGTGAAACGTGGTACAATAATTGTCTCTTATCTAAAATGAAACATCTGCCACCAGCTTGGGGCTTAGAGAAAAAGGGAACTGAAGGCTATTTTTTTTTTTAATAAATAAAAAACAGCTGCTGTTGCAAGTGAACTGTTTTAAATAAAGTTCTCGTGAAAAAATAAACTTAATCAATCATTCTTAGAATTTCTTACATTTATATTATGACCTCTATTGTAGATGACTGTATATGGATACACAGGTATGGAAAGATTTATATTCTCATTTTATAAACTCAAATATTTTTCATTTAATCTAATATTGCATTTTATTTGACACTGTTCTGACCTTGTCAGCTAAATTTTTTTTATTTATTCTGCACACCTTTTCGACTGTTTTCCAATGCTCTGAATTTTAAGATGTTTTTTTTTTTCTGGTAAATTGTTTCTCTTCTGCTTCGTTTTGTACATATTTGTCTAGCTAAAATAGAAATACATTTCTTTTTATGTGCTGTCCTCGGAACGTTTTTTATCTGAGAGTTTAATTGTAAGTTATTCTATGTTGCTATTTCAAAAAAGTGGAAAATTTTGAAATCATTGCTATATTGGCACTGATGTTAAACATTAAGTCTCAACTTGTTTTTTTTTTTGTTTTTTTTTAAAGTCCCAATTTATCATTGGTTCTCCAACAAGGTGCATCTGAAGTCTTCCATTGATTGGTCGATCAGTTCCTTGCGATGACTCCTTCACTGAAAACCCTGGCAGATTTAGTGTAGTTCAATATTTTTGTTAGTATGTTGTTCTGTGTTTTTATGTGAAGTTGTAAGATTTAAATTATGTGTTTAGTGTTGCTTATTAACTCTCTTTAGGCATGTTTCTTTCCAGAACCAACTTGATTCCATGTCTGAAGGGAAGAACCACCAACATACAAAATGATCTGAGCCAGAACTATGCAGCTACAAGTAGCCTATAGGAGTGACCTTCCTGACAAAACAACAGCTGTTTGTGAAGTAGTGTGAAGTAGTTTTCCACTCAGAAAAGTTGAGACATGGTTGTGGAAGCCAAGTTGGTTCCAGGAGTGCAACCATAGCCCAATGTTGGACCGGATGAGTTTTCTTTTCCTGTTTTGTTATTGCTGTTCCTGCGTCAAAAACTCACTCATCAACAGCTAGTTCATCCACTGCCACGAGACTTAAATAAAATTGCCTTTGTTTTGGCAATTTTGCAGCTATTGACGTTGGGACGTGACGTCACAATCTCCAGAACTCCGCCCCCTCCGCCATGACGGACGTCAAAACAAGCAATGCGCTCGTTTAAAGCTCGGCTAAAAAAGACATCTGTAACCTAATATCGCTTCTATTTAATTGATTTCACTTTAAAAAACAGTCACAGGGCGCAGCGCGGTCGGTGCTTTAAGCAGACAAGGATGCAAACCAAACTTGTCATTTTATCTTATAACTTTTTAATGAGGAAAGATAGGATGGACAGCATAATGTCAGACAATGACTGGCAGCTGTCAATAATATTGACCCTCAGCGCTCGTCGTAGTCGCGGATTTTTCAGCTAACATTTTTTTTACAAGGTAAGATGATTAACGTTCATGTACTTTATAAGTAAATATGATTCGAAAGACATCAAATATCGCCTTATGGAGAAGGCACGTCGAATGGTAACCATGGAAACACTGCCGCGCCATCATGTAGCCTAGCATGTATGGAGAAAAAAAAACTGGTTAGCATCCCGTCCTTTGTACGTGTTTAGGGCTCATCTGGTGAAAGGGGAAACCGCTGTTTGTGACATAAGGATATAAATCAAGTGCTGTGAATTCAGGAGAAGTCGGTAATTTGATTAACGCATCAGGAGGAAAGAGGTTTCGGTCGGTTTCTAAGCTAGCTACCTCCAACCAGGTAGCTAGCTTACGCTCACAGACCAATTAGCTTCACTCGAACAAGTTAAAGCCGCACATAAACTAGAAAAATATAACTTTTGGAAACAATTTCAGTCGCCCTGTTCAGTCCGTCGTCCATCATGGCGCCTCTAATGATTAAGTGGGTCAATAGCAAAGATCTTAATGTGGTTAAGAATACAGATTTATTAGCTTCCATAGATTTTCCTGTCACTGATCCTAAATAAATCTGTTTTCAATGTATATTAATCCATATGATATATTCACTGATATTTGCATGTGTGATAAAAATCACTAAGAGTTTTTGATAGATTGAGAGACTAACAGGGCTACAGCACTTCGTCCTCAGTGAATCTCAGCCATTGTGTGGTGTGCCATTCCTTTCCTGAAACAGACTCAAGTGGACTTCAGTGACACTGACTCCCAAGGGACAGAATGTACCAGGATGTACAGTTTTACCCAGGACACATCATGATCTAATTTTCATCACTTGCCTTTCTGAGAGTCAATCATCCGCTTTCATTGTCAGCTTGTCAGACTGAGCCTGACTAAGAGGGATGATCTCTTCTAAATCTGAAAATGTTTGTGGAAAGTGAGCAGAGTGCTTAAAAAACAGACTGACCAACCTCACACACATGTTCTACAATAAAATACAACTGTTCTGTTTTGGGCTAAAACTAATTAATAGTACTAATTTTGGTGAATCGATTGAAATAATCGTTAAAAAAAAAAAAGGCAATTTGGTGAAAAAACATTCAGCAACATTCAGAGCAGTAATTAAGCCAAAACTGTTCAAAAATATAAGATAGAAACACTTTCCTGTTTAAGTTTTACCTAAAATGTAAGTGTGTTTTTTATTAAGGAGTGGCTTTCGTCTAAAGCACGTGTCAAACTCAAGGCCCGTGGGCCAAATCCATCCCGCTATAGCTTTTTTATGGCCCTCTAGATTCTAGAATAAACACTAAGTGTATTGTATTGTATTATTTTATATTGAAGTAGAAAAATACCTGCCAAACCTAATTGCATCAAATAAAAAAAAACATAATTTGTCTACTTGAAAGCTTGATTGACTGTTTCATTTGCAGTAAAAACATCAGTTCAGATGCTACGTCCTTTTAATTTCCCGACATTTGTCGCATTGAAAAGAAAGGATTCATATTTCTACATTTTTAGATGGCATTTAGACAACAGGTGTAATTAAATCAGTCACATACAGAAGACAATAAATGGGATACACTTTATGAAACAAAAAACAACTACTACAAATGACGGCGGATTGTGTAGTCAAGCTAAAATACTCTCCAACGCTGGGGGTTGCTCTGCTCCAGGCTGTGAAGTGCAACCATTATGTGGCTGCGGCTCCACACTCCATCTTTTTAAAATGAACCACTGGCATCCTAAAAGTGTCATCTCAATCAAAACATTAAAGTCGAAAGGCAAAAAAAAAACAAAAGGGAGTTTATAAAAAAGAAGACGTTCACATTGCCATGGTGACCGGGTTGGAGCCATAACACGCTGCTCCGCGTCATGGACAATTTCTTGATGATTTGAGCGCAGCAGAATAAAAATGTTCTTTAATGAAAGCACTCAAGATGATGATGGAGCCGAGGGCTGTTATTAAGTCTGATGGAGGGAGCTTGATGACTGGCCTGCACACATTTTATTCTAACCTTAGCAGCAGGAGGTTGATTCTTCTTCTCTGGAGGTGCCCAGTTCATGCATCTGTTGGGTTTTCTTTCGTCTCCACACCCAGAAGCGAAAAGACGAGTACAAACACATGAGCTCTTTTATTTTTAGGGTAGATGCCTTATGGTCAGGTCAAGCAGGGCATCAAAGGACTTCAATGCGAAGGACATAGCTCAAACTCCAAGTATGTTCCACCGTTCATGCATCACGATCTGGCTGACAGCTGAATTAAACACGCAAGCATAGTGAGCTGGCCGCAGCGGACGCAGGCATGTCCTGGTGTCACTGGACTCCCCGAGTCGTCAGCAGGCATCTGCTTTTGAACGCAGCCCAGCGATGTTAATGAGCAGCTATGACAGGGCCGGGATTGGATCTTACGTGACATAAATACAACCTAGAGGTGGGAAGGGATTTGATGTATCACAGTGAGACGGGCATTGTCCTGTGACTTCTCAAGTTGTTTATTGTGAGCCATTAAGCTGCAGCAGGTTTTTACGAGAACTGTTTATAGGATAACATTGTTTTTAAGCTTTAAATTCCACTTCATCTTTCATCAAGTCTACTATAAGGGACTTCGTTTTAGGCGAAGGAGTTGGGGGCAGGCAAATGTGACTCAAATATACTTTGTTTTTTCCAAATGTGACTGGCTTTTTCAATTCAGGTCTTTTCACACCCAAAAAATAGTCTCTCTCACTTCCATATGTGGTGCTTATAACGTAGGTTACTTGAAAAAATAAAATAAAATTCCAATAATAGTCATAAACACTATTACAATAAGCATAAACATACAATACATATCAGAAGAATAAACTCATACAAGAATAAAGTAATATTACTTGAATAAAGTCATCTTCCATATCATTGTCATTTGCAAGCCGGCCATATTGTTTTCTGTTCTCACATTGTGCACAATAAAGGTGCTCACTTTTCCACTGGGACTCTGCATGACAGAATGAAGCTACGTTTCCATAATGTGCACAACTTTGCAAATATTTCTTTAATGTAGAAAAAAACACAAGTTTGGTGTTACCATTAGACAAGAAATGTAAATTAAAGTGCATAAGAATAAGTTTGTTCATGTGATGTCATTAAAAAACACTCCACGGTATGACACTAAAAACGACTTCCTGTTTGTGTCATTTTCTTCCTGGTTTATGCCAGTGGCAACATCCGGTTGATCACGCTATGACAAAGTCAAAATCAATTTCGCCAAATCTTTTAATTGGAAAATTGAAATAGTTGTTTCCCCTAAGTGGATTTATTTTCAAAATGTCATGTTGCTGAGAAGACGTTCAGGTGTAATTTTTATTTTTAAACTTGGATCAGTGGCACCAGTTTTGCCCTTTTTGTTTTCCTGAGCGTCTTGTATATAAGTCTCCTATTTCTTTTACCTAAAATTTAATTTTAGGAAGTGATTGTTTTGGGGTTTAAGGGATAAAACCATCAGTCTCTTCATCCTGTTTTGAAAATGTAAACGTTTTTCCAAGTGTTTCTTCTTCGTGGTAACATTTCTGTGTGTGAGTTGCTACTTCTTCATGCCTCCCGCTCTGTGTTTTATGCGTTTTTTTCCTCATTTCGTCCTCCTCTGTTGTCCTCTGTCATCCCAGCTCGCGCGCTGTGATTCGGTATCTCTCTCGCGCAGGCGGCGGTGGCGCAGCGCGCGCCCATTACCCGCGCAGTTTATCTTTTTTCTTGACTGGCTCGCGCTCTCACGAGGAGCTGAGCTCGCGCTGTAATCTGTGGCAGCTGGAAATGGACAGCGACAGCAGAGGAGCTCCGCAGCTGACTCACTCAGGTAGGAAAACTGTTTTTGTTTTTACATTTGGAGGCGGGTTGTGTTTAAACTCCATTTAGACTCGTTTTTAAAAAGCTTTTCTTAATGTGTCTGCTCTGTTTTACCAAAGAACAGCTAATTTCTGCAAAACTACCTCAAACCATCAAATTGACTTATATATTTGCAGCAAAACAGTTATATGTACTCCATATAGCATTCAAAGTTTTTATTGTGCTTCCTGTTGAGCTGCTACAAAATATAAATTAAAGTTGGGAATATTTACAGAAAGTAAAAACGCAGAAAGGTTTGGAAATTTATTCTCGTGCTTAAGCTTTTCTGTCTTTTTTTTCCCAGAAATGATGGTGGTGAATCAGATCCGTTTTAGAATAAGTTGATGAATATTTTCATATTTTTCTACTGCCATTCTTGGTAGGTTTATTGGGCGAGGGCAAGTCTTCGCATTGCTGCGTCTTCAGGTCAAAGGATTGCTGGTAAATAAAGAAGCCAAATTATTTATTTCTTGTTAAATTTAAGGTTTTTCTTTGGCTGCGTCTGCAGTGCTCCGTTGTAGAGGCTCAGTTGTGGATTATGCAGTGGTGCATTGCATGGAGGAATTCATAAATTGTGGAAGTGATATTGAAATGCTTTCTTTTTTATACAAAATAACATTTAAAAATGTCAAAGATTAGTTAAATATTCTTAGAAAAGACGTAGCACAATTGATTTAGCTAAATATTTTGCTTCTGTTTTAGCAAAGCTAAATTTCCAATCCCTCAGTATGAGTAAAGGAAAAAAATATTCACAATTCTTTTTCTGAAGAATCTCCTCAGGGATTAAAATACATTCATTCACTGGTAACTATTTTCTCTCTAAATAGATTTACATTAAAATATTTTTGCTCTGTTCTAAATTGACATTTGAACTGCATAACCCTAACTCAATAGGGATTATTTTTGTCATTTGTTAATGTTTCTGTTATGAATCATATAAGGTTGTTATTTTAATGTTAAGGATAATAATATTAGCCTTAAACATAAACAAAAGGAAAAAGTCTCATCCATCCTTCTGCTTGTTCATTGCTGTAAAATGGTCGGTCGTAAATCGTGGACAACAAATCACATGATATTGAGCAGAAATCAACCAACTGAATACGTCTTTTTTTCAGTGTTTTCTTCCACATTTTGCATAGAAATCTGAAGCTTGTGCTCAAAAAGCAGAGCAGGTTTACTCATTCTGACGTGTTCTTCCTGTTGTAATATGGACGTCTGTTCTGCATCGTGTGTAGATTTAAAAATGACATGGTAAATACCGCAAAATCAAAATGTTTCTTTAGTTTTTTGCGCACATCTAGTAAGGCCAGAGGTTCATTTGAATTCTGTTTTTTTAACAAGATTCTGCAAATTTGCTAAATTAATAAGAGACAGAAAAGAGAGCATTTCGAGGGTTTTCTAAGTCTGAAATATCACATTTGCGTCTGAGATGTGTGTTTATCGTAAAGATCCCTGTGAGTCTCTTTCATTACTGCAAGTGTTGCTGTGGCGTGCTGAGCTGCAGCTCAATCCAAGTAGAGTAGACACACTTAAACACCCTGCATTGGCCACATCATTACGTTCTACATCCTCTTTAAATGACCTTGCTCTCCTCAGTCCCTCTTTGCGGCAGCTTCAAACCTAAATGGCCACAAATGACTGTCTCCCACCTGCCAAGCGCAGCCAACGCGATGTTCTTTTCCAACGAGGCTGAAGCAATAATTTTGCTGCAAACAAAAGGTCCTTGATTCATCAAGTCCCGCATCTCCCACTGCCCACTCCCCAGAGGGATGCAGTCATTTTCACCAGCACTCCTTATGTGTGCAGCTGGGAGTTTGTACTTCTTCTTTTATTTTTTGTTTTAGCTTGCTTTTTCTTCTGGATGCGAATCAGAGAAATCTGGAAACATATATTTCCCCCACAAAGAAACTGCAGGATTTAAATCTTCATGTTGCGTACAAACTACTACTAAAATCAACTTTTTTTGCTGATTAGTTGACTAACTGGGTTATTTAGCCAATCAAGTTTTATTTCTATAGTACAGTGGTTCCCACAGATTTTCTTCTGGGCCCCCCTATGGATCACAATAAAATCCCCCCCAAAAAAGAAAAAACAATTGGGCACACACATCGTTCAACCAGACATAAACCTATAAAGATATTTTGTTTTCAAACTCCACTGAAGTTTATTTCACATTTCAGGTTGCAACGAAACCATATTTACAGTGAAACACTTTAATGTAACTGTTTTTTTTTTTCCCCATTCATCCACACTGCCACTCCCACTGCAATGGCACTGCCCCCCCTCTAGGGGGCGTGCCCCACACTTTGGGAACCACTGCTATAGCACATTTCAGGAACAAGGCATTTCAAAGTGCTTCACATCATAAAAATAGAAGAAACATAAAGTCATGCAACATAGAATCAACAGTCGAAATATTACATTTAGTCATAATCAATTTCTAATTGATTATGTTTCAAAAGCAATTCCAAGCAGGTGGGTTTTTAGTCTGCATGTAAAGGAAATCAGTGTTTCAGCTGCTTTTCAGTTTTCAGGAAGTATATTCCAGATTTGTGGTGCATAGAATGCTGAATGCTGCTTCTCCATGTTTGGGTCTGGTTCTGGGGATGGAGAGCAGAACCAGAACCAGAAGATCTGAGAGGTCTGAAAGGTTGCCATGACAACAGCAGATTTTTAATGTACTGTGGAGCTAAGTTGTTCAGTGATTTATAAGCTAACCACAGTATTTTAAAGTCTATCCTCTGTGCCAGTGTAGGGACTTTAGAACTGGGCTGATGTGCTCTAACTTCCTGGTTTTAGTCAGAACACCAGCAGCAGCGTTCTGGATCAGCTGCAGTTCTCCTGATTTTTTATTTTTTATTTTTAGACAGTTGCAGTAATCAGTGCGACTAAAGTAAAATGCATGGATGAGTTTCTAGATCTTGCTGAGACATTAGTAATGTTCTTCAGGTGATAGAAGGCTGAGTTTATAACCGTCTTTATGTGGCTCTGAATGTTCAGGTCAGAGTCCATCACTATTCCCAGGTTTCAGGCCTGATTGCTTTGGTTTTAGATGTAATATTTGAAGCTGTGCATTGACTCTAGATTGTTCCTCTTTTGGTCCAAAAATAATAACTTCAGTTTTATCTTTGTTTCTTGTTGGTGAAAGTTTTGGCACATCCACACATTTATCTGTATCGTTTAGTATTCTATGTTTGTGTTTCCGTGTAAAAAACAAAACAAAAAGGTTTTGACATTTTTGGGTAAATTTATGTAATTCTGCAATATTTTACTTAAATCCGTCTCTCTACTGACCTCCTTCAGTCGATCTATGCTGTTGAATTTTCCCATTGGTCACAGCGGGACAGCTTGGTACAACTTCATCCAAGGACTGTGTTTGGGTATAAAACCATCTCATTCAGACCAGTGTTGGCAGATTGTGTGGGTTTCTACCCAATTGGGCTGGAAATTGTTTACAGTTGGACTGCTTTTCACAACATTTGTCAGGTTTCTAGAAACCATTCAGTGGGAAATTCTTTTGAAATGAACACAAAACTTTCAGTGAAATGTTGTGCTATTGCACTTACCTTGTTACTGGATTTATTTTTGAAGTGTTTAGAATCGATTAAATGCCATAATAAATGATTAGTCATTGGTTAATCAATGAATAATATTTTTTTCCTTTGCAGCATCATGATTTGTACTTTTTTTTTTAGGAGTTGGGTGGGTTTTAAATATTATGGCAACCCTGATTCAGACACACTTTAAGAGAGAAGTTAGTTCTTCTGGAAAGGTAAAATAAACCTCTGTAGCTGTTATAAACACTGAACAGTTTCATATTAAGGATACCTGTTAAGGCACTGGTGCTTTCATAGCTTTTCCAAAAGTACCAGTGCCTTATGGAAAATCTGCTTACCTGGAGGCTAAATATTAAATACGTATCATTTTGTTTATCATTTGTTGTGATAAATTTCTTATCATTATGAGAATTTTGAATATTGTTGTTGCAATAGATTCCAATTGATGTTTTTTTTTTGATAAATGGGGCACTTCAAAGAAACATTTTGAAAATATCTGTGTTTTTCAAGAGAAACATTAGTTTGTTATGTAGTCACAGTTATAAAAAGTAACAATAAATAATTCTTATTGCCACTTGTATTGTTATCACAATAGCGTACCACAAAACGTTCCTGGTTACAGAAGCTCCAGATTAATGCTTCTGTATGTGAATTAATTCTTCTGTATGAAGAAAGTGTGACTCGTTTTAATAAAATAATAAACATTGTTTTTTGGAGGAATACCCAACAATCTCTGCTCTTCCAGCATCTGAGTGGAAATTATTTGCTGCTCTTTATCGACCTTCTTGAGGACTGAGGGGGAAAATTGTCATTCTGAATTTGTGCAAATCTGACAGAAGACCTGCTCCTAAAATTACTGCTACCGACTTGTGCAGTGCATTCACTTTTTAATGAGGTGCTATACATGGACTCAGGCTAAAGTCTGGTCATATTTATGTATATTTACTTTAACGCAAAGGTGGCAAATATACACACAGCACCAAAAAAACGCTATAAGCAATTAATCAATTAATCGCATGATAACTTAAAATGAGCTTGGTAGTTTCCATTCTGATTATAGATATTTCTTGAAGGGAAATTATGCTAATGAAACACCATGACTTGTCTAATTTATTGGTTTTGCTTGTTTTATTTTGGATATTTAAAATATCTTCCAGTGTTAAGTTTTTCTTTTACAAAATTGAAGTTTATTGGACTTCCATTAGTATGCCACTACCAATCTGTTACTTGAAAATGGTCTCAAGGATTCAGAGGGCCACATAAAAAGCTATGACGCGCTGGATTTGGCCCACGGGCCTCGAGTTTGACACATGATGTAGACGGTTCAAAAGACTTTCTAGAGTCAATCAGTAAATTGTGATCAGTTGTGTCAAATGCAGCTACAACCAAAGAAGGTCTACATGTAAGATGCCATTTAAAATGTTTACAGCTGACTGAAAAGCATTAAAATTTATTTTTATAAGTTTATTATAAAACCCATAGTTGTCATGATCGTCAGTGTTTTTAAAAAGCTAAACAGTGTACTTCCAATTTCAACCTTTTTCATCCTATTCACCAAATATTTTCAGAAAAATCTGCTCAGGATTTTCTTTTGCAGTCACAGTTTACATATGTATTTCACAGCAGGCCAATTTTCTGCTGGAGAAGAGCTTTCACAGCTGGATATGTTGGGAAGAGATGGGGGAGCGAGTCTGTCTACGGCAAACAAAGGGCAGGACAGAAAACACCATGTGGATTTACCATCTTTTCATTTAAACCATCACACCTATAGTTGCATATGCAGTTCCTTATGCGGATATGATGGAAACATATTTTTTGGATCATTAAGGAGTCAATCTGAAGCAAGAACTGAACTTTAAATTTGTATGTCTTTTGATTCATAAAAGACTCCTCACCCCCTGACTTGTGCATCATGCTGGCAAAAGCAAGGTTGCATTCTCAGATTACCTCAATCACAAACGCCGCTGATGAATCGTACCGACCCGCTTATCTTCTTGACATCCTTCCCCTCCCCCATCTGTCGTACTTTCTCTCCTATCTCAGAGCTTTTTCTTTTGTACTTTAACATTTGGCTGCCACCGTCTGCCTCAGTAAAAACCATCAGCTGTGAAATTGAGAATAATCATGTGGAACGAGATTGAGCGGGGAGCAGCTTGAGCTCCAGCCCTCTCCTGTCAATGGAGTCATGGCTTCTGCTGATAAAGTCTACCAAAGACTGAACAATCACCCACTAAACATACTGTTCCTGTTGACTTCTTGATAATCAGCTTCTTTTTTTTAGATCTAAAACCCTTATGTCTTTAGTGACAAGGTGGTAAAAACTATAATTGAATATAAATAAAATCTGTGTGTTTTTAATGGAGATTGATGACACGTCCCATTGGCGCGCGACACTGAACGTTACAGCTGCCATGTGCGTGGCATTCCTAATGTGTTTTATGACTAACGTCCATGACAGCCAGCTGGCACACAACTCCTTCTGTCTTTATTTGAGGACCCTCTGGACAATTGGCAAAGTAAAACACAAATAAACCAAGAATTAAAAATACATAAATCAAAGAGTCCCCATAAGATCCTGTTCACATAGAAAAATACACAAATCACTGTAAATATAAGTTCTAAAATTGTCAGGACCACATAGTTTTTTATTAAATAGTCTGTTAGATACACAAAATTGATAAATAAATCAATTAATCGCATGATAAATTGAAAGAAACTCAATCATTTCCTTTGACATGAATCTTAATTTTTTCTCTCTACCAAAAACTGGATGGTAAAAGTCTTCAGTTTGGTCTCAACTAGCTCTTTCTTTGAAGGACAATTTTGTTTACTAAGACTTCAAAATTAATTTTATTTGGTGTTTTATTTTTTTTTTAGGATATTTAAGATGTCGTCCACTTTCAGTGTAAAATATTTATTATAATTTAAAGTTTACTGATTCTTGAGAAAGTGTTCTTGCATTATTATTTTACCATTACTGTTATATTACTTAAAAATTGTTTCAAAACAACAATATTATCGTTTATCGCAATCACTTCTGGAACAAGTTATTGTCCAGCAGAATTTATCGTTACAGACTTAGGAATTATAACCTTTGTCAAAGAAACTAGTTTGAAAAACACAATTTGAATGGAGATTATTTAATGGTATAAAGCAAAGTATTAAGAGTCGAGGTGTATAAATCTAAATACTTACAAATGTATGACTATTATTTAAACTATTACTATTTTAAATGTATTTTTTCAGTTTTATTTATTTAAAAATATATAATTAATAGCTGGACGTTTGCATATCATTGTATAGACAAGGATTACTGAACCTAAAAACAGTATTTGAGAAGTAATTTATTATTTACTGTTGAGGCCATACGGGACAATGTAATGAGATGACTTAGTAAATCATCCATTCATGCATTCAGATAATGACCATTTTATTAATAATAACAATAATGATAAAAACTTCTGCATTAATCCAAGGGGAGTTTGGTATATATATGAAAAAAAAAATCAGATTTTTAAGTAAAATATTTATTTTATCTGTGTTCAGATCAGAAGAAGAAGATTTCATTTGGGAGGTACATTTTTTTACTTATTTTTTGGTGTGTTTAAAATACTAAAATTGGTGCTGATTCATTTTACATTAGCTGAATATTCAATTTGGAAAAAAATATATTTTGGGCAGCTGCATTTGACAGAGCTGTTTCTCCAAAAAATATTCTAAAAAGTGTGGCAGGAAACAACAATAACTCAAAAGGTTAGCGTTTTAATATTTCAGCTTATTCATGATCGTATATAGACAGAGATAGCTTGAAAATATTACCTTTATTTAGGCGAGGAACTCCTCTCTTCATGTTCTGTAGCTAGCAAAGGAAAACAAGCACTTTATATTATCAGTAGTAATTTGAAACAGCCCATCAGTTAAAGGACAAACCACCGTTATCATCAGAAGCAAATTGCAGGTGGACACCATCAGTAGAAACAATTGATTCGGTCCAGATTGCTGTTCACAGCTTCCCCCAGCGAGTTTGCCTCAAACACAGATCTGAAATGGATTTATGGTTAAGTCCCCCATTGAAAACATAATAGCTCTCAGGCTCTGTCATTATAAGTCAAATGAGCATCTCCTTCACGCAGTAAACCTGCCTCTGCTCCTATAACCGGGATCTTTATTTGTTTGTCCTGAGCAGAGCCGCCTCCATGGCTCTCTACAAACAGATATCTACAAGGTGATAAAGCTGTTCCTCGAGGTCGTAGAGAAGTGTCAAAACCTCCACAAATGATCAGTAAAAGACAAGCTGAGAATGGTCAATACTAAAAACAGATTACATAGACTTGACTGCATGAATTATAATCAGTAATTTTATAAACAGCTGGATTTCTGTCAAGGAATTTGAATCTGCCTTGAGGTAAAACAGCATAAATGTTAGCAGGGACGATTTAGTGAAGGTGTGAAGCTTCTTTAAGGAACGCTGTGTGAAAAACAGCATTTTTTTTCCCTTCATGTCATCAAATACCAACACTAGGCCTGTCACAATAACCAATAAATCAGTTAATCGAATGACAAAACAAACATAATTCCCTTTATGTTTGTTTTGATCATGATTTATGGCTTATTTCTTTTTTCCCCATTTATACCAAAAACTGGATGATAAAAATCTTCTGTTTGCTGCTTTGGTCTCAATTAGCCCTTTTTTTGACGGATCATTTTGTTTAGATAGACTTCAAAACTCATTTTATTTATTGTTCACTTAATTTAGATTTCAGTTCCAGTGTTAAATGTTGATTAGAATTTAAGTTTACTGATCTTTCAGAATGTGTTCTTATTATGCTATTACCTAAAAATTGTCTCAAAACAATAATACCATGTATTGCAATAACCTCTGGATCAATTTATCATCCAACACAATTTGTTATCGTGACAGGTATTCAGTAATCATTTGATTTCTCCATTTTTCTTTGGTGGCGTCATTTTGCTAACACCAAAGCAACGCTGCAGCTCTTTCCTTCACATTTTACCACCATCTGCAAATGCAGACAGATGTTTTCTGATGTCTGAAATTGCATCCAAATGATGTCACAGATGAACAGCTGCACTTTGTTTTCCATCATATGAATGCAGGGTTGCACATACACCTTGTGTGGGATGTTGAATTGTTCCCCGTCCCATTACCTTTCCATTTCCCCTGGGGACGGATTGGTGGTACAGATTCAGCACAGCAGGTGAAAGTATTGTGAAAATGTTTCTTTTTGTGTGGTTATATGTCTTGTATGTGCAGACGTATAGAAGATATGTTTTAGACATGAACAGGATTCCAGATTTTCACCATTTTTAGCTGTTTCTGCTCCACATTAGAGATAAAAGTAATTGCATAACAACAGATCTAAAGAAAAATCACCGCTTTGACTTAGATTAGCTCAAAAAGAAAAGATTAAAGATTAGCTCAACAGAAAGAAACTTACGGGTTCTAGAGATGTTTTTCATGCTAATTTTGAGGTACAATGCTATTACTAGTCAAGGTTTCACAAAATTGTTGGGGTTTGTGGAGTCTTGCAAATAATCGTTGCAACCAACGATTATTTTTCTAATTGATTATTCTGACGATTAATCGATTAATCAAAGAAAAAATGACCACATTCTGCTGATTTTTTTTTTATTTAACCACTTATTTTCACTATAAATACAATAACAGATGCAAATAATTAATTCCTTATTTTTTTCTTGTCTCTTCTTTTTTTTTTTTACATAAAAAAATTACTATTTCAGCATAAAAAATGCAATAACGCAACATTTGTTAGTGAACGCCTGATCATTAGTAGTGGAGGAAGCATCTATAGCTAAAAAAAAAAACTGAACTTACCTGTTTTGGATTTTTATATTTATAAATCTCTGTAGAAAAAGATGCTTAATTTGAGTTTTTGTTTGTTTTTTACAGAATCTGAACCAGGTGAAGCTAAAAATCACACTTGAGCTGTTTTGGGTATATATGAGGTTTTTCATCTTAAATGGAAAATGTATGTATTTTTTTGTACAGCTTTGGCTTATTTACTATTCTGAATGTGTTGTTCTTTCAGAAAATGGCCATTTTTAGTCTGTGTACGCCGGTTAACAATCGATGACTAAATTTGATTATTCCAATAATCGATTAACCACAATTAATTCGATTAATCGTTTCAGTCTTATTGTTTGTCACCGTTTTTGTTCAATTGGGGGGTTTTGACCTCGCCTGTTTCCAGTTCGCCTGAGGTGGGTCTGCCCCGACTGTTTTCCGGGAGGTTGTCATGGAGATTGATGACATCATTGGTGCTCAGCACCCCAATCTCTGGGGTGGGGGGGTTGCAGTGCCCTAAATGTTGTGTTGCGGCTCATAAAACCATGGATGGTTTATGAGTTATTGTGTCTGGGGGCTCGCTGTGGGCGGGGTGGTGATCCGGGCGGTGGAGATCGGTAGCCTGGTGGTGTGGAGAGCTGAAACAATTAACCTCATTAATCGATAATTGACATAATAAACTAATTTAGTAATAGATTAATCGTTGACTGAGAATTCAGACTGTAAAATATTGCAAACTTAAGTCAAAACATACATTTTGCATTCAAGATAAATACAATCCGTAAACTCATTAACTGACAGTTTTACCTGTAACTGGTTCAAATTCTGTAACAATAAATCTGTTAAGCACCTTTTGCTATCCAACTATTCAGTTATTCCACAAAATAAACAGATTCACCCTATGTTGAATTGATAAGTTTTTCAAATATTTTTATTAGACCCAATCAAAAAATAAAGTGCAATATACAATACTTATTGTACATATCAAGATTTTCCCCAAAAACTTACTAAGTTGGGCAAGTTTTCTTTTCTGTCTTAGAAGTCATTCATCCACCAGCCCGCTACATTTTGAGTTACATTTTTTTTTTTTTAAATTGACAGGAAATTTGAAATCATCACTTGATATGTGTGATTGGAAGATTGGAGGATTAATGCCTGAACACAAACTATAAAGTCTTTAAAAGTCCAAACATTTTAGAAAGACTTAAATAAATAAGCAATGCTTAGCCTGGTGGGGGCACAAGCAAAGCCTGGTGGCCCGCCAGGCTGATAATACGCTGGGGGAAACCCTTCATTTACAGCTATAAATACACTTAAATAACAATGTCATACTGACCAAGTTGTGCGTAAAAAATGACCCTCCAACTGGGCCTGTCACAATAACTAATTTAATTGGTTGATAAATTGTTCCAGAAGTTATTGCAATTAACGATAATAGTATTGTTTTGAGACTATTTTTAAGTAATATAATGGCAATGGCATAAGAATAATGCAAGAACACATTGTCAAAGATCAGTAAACTTTAAATTTTAATGAACATTTAACTCTGGAACTGAAAGATATTTTAAATATTCAAAATAAATAAAATGAATAAACAAAATTGTCCTTTAGAAATATGGCTAAATGAGACTAAAACATCAAACTGAAGACTTTTATTCTCCAGTTTTTGGTAGAAAGAGAGACAAAATGAAATAAATGACAAATCAGGCCATTGGAAATTGAGTTTGTTTTAATTTATCATTGATTTATTGATTATTGTGACAGGCCTACCTCCAAGTTTGAAAAATAGAAATAGAATAGAATAGAAAGAAAACACTGCAGTTTTTTGTTGTGTAGATCCTCGAAAAGTGGATTTAATTTTAAAGAGCAGTGCAGATTTTACTGAAGCCTGGCAGCACAAGCTGTTTTCTCCAACATTTCAGTCGATTGCTGCTGGATCATCAAAATTATATGTGATGTTTGAATTTTTAGACAAGTACAGATACTTAAATGTCTTTTGATTTGGTGGGCATCCATAAGTTGCCCTGCCTCTTAAATGTTGCTAGCTTGTGTTTCTCGTCATACATTGTCTCACTAATCTAATGGTGTTTTTAGCTTTGGATGGAATTGATACAGTCAGAAATTCAGCTATATTTAGCATAATTTAGATGCCTGCCTCATCCGTCTCTGACCATTTCTGTTTTGTTTTTCCTTGAGCTCGAACTGCATTGCTTCACAACCGAGTTCTCACACAACCTTTTACTCTAAAGTAATTCTGCTCCTTGTTGCTCCACGATTTCGCCCTTTGTGCCCAATTTTCTCAATGATGGCTATTACCACGGAGCACAAAGGACCACTCAAGCGAGCCAAATTAAATGTTTTTTAATTGAAGGCGCCATTATATTATAGCTGTGCAGCTTGTGCTCTGTTTCTATCATGACTGTGCCAGAGGGAGGCGATGGGGAAGCAGCTGGGCTTGTAGATATCCTCCAAGTAATGATTGCTGTCATCATTTGGCTAAGTTTTCATTTACTGTCACCTGGACAGAATTTAGTATTTGACAAGGACTAGTATAGATTCACTGCTGCTGTTGTGGTTTTTGTTTTGCTGTTGTTTGTGCATGGAAAAACTGTTCACGGTGTCATAATCTGTTGGAGATGTTTTTTAAGTACAGGGTTATTTTGTATTACAGTTCAGTTTTAGGATTTGCGCTAAAGTGTTGTTCTTGTAATGTTTACTGTTAAGCCTGTATATTTTTTGCAACATGAATGAAACATTGGATTAACAGTGAGATAAGGCCTATTGTCTCTAATCTGCCCACTATTACTTTTGATATCACCCGCTACAGAGTGCTAATAAATTATTATTAAATATGAATTATTAAATAATTATAATTAATTCATGAACAAATATTATTATATTATAATAATTTTATTATTATTGTTATTGCTTTTATTTATATATAAAAAAGTTATTGGAATTATAATCGGCTAATATTTTTATTATACCTTGGTTCTGTGTGATTCCTGTTTGTTGTGTAGAGTTAAAAAAAGTTGTTTAATGTAAGCCATTATAACCAAGCTTATTATATTAGGACATTTTCAGAGATCCTGACATAAATAATGTCTTTAAATGTCTTCTTGCAATGTGATTGTCTGGAAAAAATAAATGTATTATTTATTTATTTATTATTTTGTGTTGTAGCTTAATTTGAATAACAAATAATTAGCATTTTATAAGGCCACTTTCACAGGTATAATCTGCAGTTGTAATTTTTATTACATTTTAGCAAGCATGGGTTCAATTTATCTGTTTGTTTCTTTCAAAAGAAAAATCGACAAAGTATGTTGTGTATTTGTACTGAAGACAAATACACAAGACATTGTGTATTTGGGAATTATTGGATTAAAACATCAGTTTCTTGCTATTCCAGCTGCAAGGAAGGTCTTTGTCTGGTTTGCATGTCTGCAGACTGAAGTTTTTGCCCATTTTTCCTTATAAAGCTCAATTACACTTAATAGAGAACCTTGTCAATATTAATTTTCAGGTCTTGCCACAGATTCTTAATTAGAATAATGTGTGCAATTTTTCTATCCATCAATCTTATATGCATTACTTGATTTTTTTTTTTCTTTTTTTACATGAATAAAGAAAAAAAAACCTTAAACGATGCATAAATTAGGCTCTGCAATATTCCAGGAAATACTGGTCAGCATTTAAAAATCCATCTGTCTGAGTCTGATTAGAAGATGACAAAAACTAGAAAAACTGGCCGCCTATCTAAAGGAGCCTGTGAGGAAACTCAGACAGTTACAACCCTTTTTACCTTTTTAATACACCTAATTAAAAGTCAATCCAATCTATTCCTGTCAGCCTTCTAAAATGAGTCGAAGCAGATAAGAGCATGGAGCATGTGAGATTAGAGGAACGGGAGCGAGGCGGAGCACTGATCTTATCTTTAGACGTCCATCAACATTGGATTGTGCTTGAGAAATGAAACGTTATCAAATATATGCGCAAAGCATTAAAATACATAATTTTTAGTTATTTCAACATTAATCACTAAAGCCGGCTGCCGAAATAATTATACAACATATACCACATTTAGGCTGGTGATCACATTTAGTGGCACCAAATAGGATTTTTTTTGTTTTTATTTACTGCTGTTATATAATACCTCACTGAAAAAATTTAGAAAAATCAACTTGAGTAAATTTATTCAATGGAGGAAAAGTGACATCACCCAGCAGTTTTTTTTGGGGGTTTTTTTTTGGCAATAGCTTCATGTTTTTTGGTGTCGAAAACAAGTTTCAAAAACTTCTGGAATGTAATGACACAAATCAGCAGGCACTGCCCGTTACCTAGCAACCCTGGCAAAGCCCAGCCCATTACCTAGCAACCATGGGAAAGCCCAGCCTGTCACCTAGCAACCCAAGCTGAGCTCCAGGACATTTTTTGTCGTTGATTTACAATCCAGAACTGCTCAATCTTTATGTAATCTGACCGAAGAGCATGGATTCTGTTAAAGTCCTTGTTGAGTTTAACCAACTCCGCATTTACATTTGTGATGATATTGACTTTTTTTTTCCCCTGGTAAGTCTCCTAAACATTAGTTCCTAAATGTTAGATGGCATCATATTGTTGTTGTAGACACCAAATACATTTTTGCATTTGTTACCTTCGTTATTATCCTACTTACTGAGTTTAGTGGTAAAATAAATAAAAAATAAATAAAAAAGGAGCAACAACTATGCCCAGTTGTTGCTCCTGAAACAGAAAGTGATGGATTTCTGTTGTGAAATTTCCTAAACAGTTTGAGTTAAAGAGAAAATTTACTTCAAAGGGATTATTTGTGATTTGGTTTAAAATTGTGTAGCAGGGACTTTTTTTCCCCTTATTGAATAAATGTAAATGAATCAAATGTTACTGGTTTTCTTCATTACACAATGTCCCTTAAAAAAAACTCTTATAACAAATATTATTTATGGTTATGTGTTCTTTCTCTTTTTTTTCTTTACAAATATTTATGAGGGATAACCATAAATATGGCTAGAAATGTATATTATTCTTAAATTGTTATTCCAATCTAAAGAAACTCCACAGTTGTTACGATCTTGGTTTATGAGTTTATGTTTTGTTTCACTAATATATTTGTATTTTATTTGTAATACCGATAAATTACAAACAAGATTGATGGAAATATCACAGCCGAAGAGAGATATTGTTGACCCCAATGCTATCACAGTCAAACTCTCTGTATAGTTATTATGCAGATATAAGACTATTTTATGGAGTCAGTATTTTCCAAGCTCTGTTTTATATGCAGACTGAAGCTTTGAAGTTCTGTTAAATTTGTGAAACCCACTAAACGCCACATACTTTGACTTGGAGTCAAAGCTAAAAACAAATGTAAGATCCAAGTTCCCATAGTCTGGGTTGTTGTGGAGAAACCAACCTGTTGTCAGGAGTGTGAAACCCAGCAATTTCAAAAACAACAAAAAGGAAAATAACATTTGACAGTTGTTGATATTGATGTTGAAAAGACTGGACATGCTGGTTTCAACATGAATTTACTGCTCCACATTTTAGAACAGATACTTGTCACGCTGTTGCTAAAATGGAGAGAACATGTTGGATTTTTTTACTTTATGGGTTTATTTCTTTTTGAACAAGGGGGTGCTCAAGTTGAAGACAAGGATTTGTTTACACATTGAGCAGAGCACAGCATTTTATTTCTGCGTAACAGAAGCAGATGTCTATGAATATAACCATCAACACTGAGAGCTGTGACTTTTTCCTCTGGCAACTGATTTAAGAAGATATCTTTTCTGTAATGTTACAAAACACAATTTAAGTGGAAAAGACAACCAAGTACACACCAGTGTCAAGTCCTGACACGTGTTGGACGCGACATAAATGATAAAAACAAAAAGATAAGTTTCAAGTAACATAGGTGACATTTATTTTCAGTTTCAGAGAGCTAAATCACAAAGACAATACAACCGTAATGAAAAAATGGCAAACAAAAACTAGTGTCTCAAATCACAAATGTGAAAACTCCCTCACAATCTTTGGCTTTTTTCAACAGTATTTTTTATTTAAACCTTGCAAGTAGCTGCATCTGCTGTTTTGTGCCATTATTAATATAATAATGCAAAAAAGACAAAGATTTTACCATACTATGGTACAAAAATTATTAGCTAATATTGGCAGCATTTATATTACGTACAATAATACCAATGAAGATAAATGTGGAATATATTGTGCTGTGAACAATGCAAACACTCGTGTTATCATAACTGAGAGTGTGTGAAGAAATGAATTTCACAAGAGCAAAACACACCCGGGATAATTCACACTTCTTCAACACCTTCCAGTCAACCCTTTTGTTTAAATATATTGGAAACTATTTAAAGAAATTGAGGTCAACTCTTTTTTTGAGTGTGACTGGAAGTCGGTGTAGGATTACAGATGATGTCGACTCAATCCCCTCTGCAGCCTGCGCCTCACACTGCTGCCAACGAGGCATTTTCATTATAGTCCCTCAGCATAGTTAACTACTGGCACTCAATACGCATAGAGTATCTTGAAATCTCTGCAGGTCTTGTCTATTTAAAGCATCTTCCTACATATTTGGATGTAATAACATCTTATGTGTGCACATTTTGTATTGTAATGTGAGCTAAGTATCAAGCTTTCCTGGTAGTTATGATAAGCTTGTGCATAAATAAGGTTTCCACCTGTGAATGTAGAAATAAAATGCAAAATGTTTTCTGGCCAATTGCCCAGATACTACAAACAAATAGGTTTTTAATATCAATGTATTTTCAACTCTTAATTTAACTAAAATCATATTGACAGAAAATGCAAAATAATTTGTTTTAATATTCAATATCAGAGAGTAGGGTTGCACATTTATCACATCGTTTATCATTTATTGTAATATCTTTTTATGGTATGAATTTTGATGTATCGTCACAATAAATTGTAATTAATGATGTTTTAAATCCCGAACTGTCTTTATCATTGGGATTGTTATTTTTTTCTTTTTTCTCCACTGTTTGTTCAATAAGAGTATCAATAAATACACTAAGCACTAAGTGCTTTTATGCCACACAATTATCTTCTGCATGGATGGAAGATAACTGTTTCAATAACAATAAAAAAGCTTCATTTATGGTATTAAACAAATAACTGTTAAGTTATCTTTAATGTTGTAATCACTGTGCCATATGTTTCACTTTTTCTGCTATCTGAGTGCATTTTTAAATATGTCCTTTATGTCACAAAACATGCCTCCTTTCTGGCCTGTTCATCGATACTTTCATAAATCCATTTCCTGTGTAGCACCGTTATATTATGTAAACTTAAATAACACGTTAGTTAGAATTAAAATGAGGAGTTAAGAGGCTCAACTCTGGTGAAGGATACGTTTGCTCCAACATGTATTAAGTGCAATCTGCTTTGTAAATCAGATGCAGATTTGAAGGAGAATAGCATGAGGAAAAGTTTCAAAAACCAGTGGAGAGTTTGTTTCATAAATTCTTCCCAGAGTTTAAACTCTGCTGCACTCAGGACACTAGGATGGGATAAAAAAAAAAATAAGGAAATATATTCACTTTTTATTCAGAGATTTTGATGCTGTAAGGTAGTTCTACTATAATCTGTATTGCGAGCATTGGACCAAGTCAGCAGGTGTGCAGCAGAGCCTCCAGGGCCACATTAACCTCATGGGGAACGTTAACGTGCTGCTAAAACATTTCAGCAGCACCAGACATACATTTGACCTGCTGCAGGCAGATGCTTGTCCAGTCCTCAGAACCTGAGCATGAACTGCTCTTTGGACTCCAGATTAATATCAAACACTGATGAAGTGATACTTCTGATACAGTACGCTGTACTGTCTTACTAAAAACAGATGTGCGTAATGAAGAGTCACAAGAATAGAAACATATTTTAAAAATGTGTGTTCTTAAAGAGACAGAGGCCCAATTTCTAAGCGTTAAATTACAAAGTCAAAATTGTCGTTTTGTAAACATCTCAGAAATCAACAGAAAATTTTAGCTGTAAATACTGAGTAAGTTAAAAATTTTGCTGAAATGCACTTTTTTTGTGCAATTATTTATTGTTTGCAGTGTTGCTCTGATGTGTTCTCTACTGTCACACTAAGGTCACATTTGCTTTGTTGCCCACAGGAGCCTCACGGCTCTCCCAGATGGCCGGTGACAGATGCCACAGTTGCTCTTGCCCTTGGTTGCAGGCTGTTTCTCCCACTAGATTAAAAATAAATAAATAAATAAAAAAGTTTGATTTTAGTCCACTCAAGGTCCCATTTCTTCCATTTGTCCTTGGCTATTTTTTTCTTAGTAAGACTTACTCCATATAAACGTCTGTCTCTTGGGACACATTTGCTTTTCTTACGCATCAAAATATTTGAGCTTAATCTTCTCTGTTCCATTAGGACGTTAATAATGTCCTGTCCCGTTTTTGTCACATTTTGGCCTTGGGTTAAATTATTTTTAGACATCTCTTCATATTTTCTATCAGTTAGGTATAAAACAGTAAACATAAAGGTTGAATATTTTGCTGTTTTCTTGATAATACAACTTTATTCTTGCTTCTTTATTTTCCAAAATTGTGTTACGCTTCACCCAGATCTACAGCTATGACCCTAAAATAACTGCGAGAATCACTGTTCTAACGCCAAAAATAACAATCTGAAGGCTTTTTGGCATTGTTTTGTCACTCTACTCTTTCTAAAGAGTAAAGTAAAGGTTTGAATGAATGTGCCATAACTTGGCCTAAATTTGACTACTCCAAGTATTGCAGGTTTTGAGCAGAATCCCATCCAAGGTGGTCGTCTAAGTTCAGGTTTGGTCAGTCTGAATAGCCTGTAATACATATTTAGGTCTTGTGCTCCAACAATTGCTAGAATATACCAAAACTCTGTAAGTTACTGCTAAGCGTTGAATTATTGTCACACAATAAAATGTTCACTGCAAAAACACAAAATCTTACCAAGTAAATTAGTCTAGTTTCCAGTGCAAATATCTTATTACACTTAAAATAAGACAGACTAACTTAAAAGTAACTACTTAATTAAACAATTCCTTAACATTGATGAAAAAGTTATTGTTCTATTGACAGATGAAATAGCTTATAACATGGTAAAATGTTTTTTAAGTGAAATAATCTGCCAATAGAACTAGTACTTTTTCATAAATATTACTAAAACAAGCCTCTGTATCTTTCTAAAAGTTACCTGTAAGTTAGTTTTGATCTTTTTAAAGTTTGCTGAGATATTTGCACTGGAAGCTAGACCAAAATTACTTCATAAGATTTTACGTTTTGATGTTGAGAGCATTCAAACCGATCGAGCGGTGTACTCTGGTGCAGTGTCTCCAAAAATCAGTCCATATGATTTGTATCTGCATGCAAGTGTCCATTTTGAGTAACTGGCAGGGACTCAGTAATGGTCGACACATCTATAAACCGAACTTAATGTTTCTTCCTTCTCCTCCCTCCTTGTTGCTTCTTTCAATGGCAGAGTTTGTTTTGGTGATAAAGGTTGCATTGAAACTGAAAAACGAAAGACTTTTCTCCCGTCTCCCAGCAACCAGCAAAACCAAACGTATGTGAAATTTGAAAGTTTGCTCCCTTCTCCCCAGCTGTGGGCTCTCATCCACAAGTGTGGCGCACACTTGTTCTAAGTGAACCGCATCTAGCGGTCTCACTGTATATATTGGGAATTTTGTGTTGCAACTGCTTGTGGAGATCCTTTTGGCTGAAGCCAGAGCAGCAGCTGGACACAATAAGTATAGCAGCTGCGGTGCTGAGAGCCTCACAATAGCTCACTTGGAGCAGTGCCATGCTGGTTCGTTGAGGTTTTAGGTTTGGAGTGAGGCCAGCTTGGTAGTCCGGCTTCAGCTAATCTGATTGCCAAACTACACCAATGCATGAGTTACACATTCTCGAATCTGCAGCAGCAGCTTTTCCTCGTTTCACCTATTGCTATTACCACTCTGTTTAACCTCCACCATCTCACTATGAAAGTTTTGTACATGGGAACTCTCACTCTCCATCACATGTCATCTGTGCCATGTATTTTTTGCACTATTCAAAGAATACTGTAGTGCAATGTGTCAAACTCTAGGGCCATGGGCCAAATCCGGCCCGCCGTAGCTTTTTATGTGGCCCGCTAGATTCTCTACTAAACACTAAATTTGCTTAAATATTATCTTTTCAATCAAATAAATGCAGTTTTATTTGTTTACTGCCAAATTATATCAATCAATCCTTCCTGTTTCTTGAGAATTATTGTGGAAATTCACACACAATCAACAAATTCCAACAATTTTCTTTGCGATTTTTTTTTTTCTCAAAAATTGTCAAAAACTTTCTTACTTGTACTAATCAACTGCCTCAGCTTTAATTGATGTCAGATTATAGTCCATGATCTGTACGGCAAGTAATAAAATGTCACATTTCATCATAAATAAGCACAAATATTGCAAATATTTCCAAATTAGTACCACAAATACTTTGATTTTTATTGCAAAAAAATCACAAAAAGAATCACAAAATCGTAGAGGGACTGAAAAGATTGTCAATAATAATGTTTAGTTTTAAGAATTTGTTGATATTTGAACAGTTTGTGAACAGGTTTTATCAATACATAGTGGCACAATCGGCCCTTTAAGCGCATTCATGATCTTGATTTGGCCCAAAATGAAAATGAGTTTGACACAAGACAGGCCAAGATAAGACTTATCTTCAACAGATTTAGTTTTTGTCAAATAATTGGTTTGTAAAATATATCTTTTTCTTTTTTGTCATGTTAATTTGCCAAAATAAAGTCGATCAGAATATTAATTTCCTCCCAATATGCCTCCCTGGATTATAAACACAGTGGACTAAATTCATCGTGTTCAGGTCTTTATTTTGCAGTTTGACAAAATATCAGCAATGACAAATATATTTCACTTAAGTTTAATGGAAATGGTAACATGACATTTAAGTAACACTAAAAATAAATCTGCTTTCTGTGAGTTTTTCTTTCCTCTGACTGTAAACACACTGTCAGTTTGACAGAGTCCGTCTGGCCGGAAGAGATTACATTTTGTCATTTCTGACTGCTGCCTGCCTAGCAGTGTTTACGTGGAGAGAAAAATAATGTTTGTGGAAATGTGTCAGATTGGCAGCAGATTAAGAGCCAGGTGTGTTGCAAACTGGCATTATCACTTCATTCCTCTGATTGTTTTGATCATCGTCTGCCAAAGTATTTATACTGCATCCAAGTTTTCCATCAAAGTAGCAGAATATTTGGTTAAATTTGACGTTTTCTGTCCTGTTTTGTTGAGGACATGCATTTAAAAAAGGAGCTTGTTTTACAGTATACATATGTTTAAATGTGAAAACTCTGGTTGTGTTTTACCAGCCAGAACAATTCTGCTTTTAACAAAGAAAACAAATTACTGTCAGAAAGTGAATGTTGGTGTTTGTTGTAACACATCTGACTCTCAGCATCTACAAATAAAAAACAACAATGTGTTTTTTCATGTAGAAAACAATAGGATGCATCTATCTTTCTTTGTTAGTGTGTTTAGCCGTTCAATCTGTGAAAATGTTTACTTTTATTTTCTCAAAGACGAAAGACATAACTAAACGTAGCTCACATTTAAGTTTGTGTTTATGTTGTTAAATCACAAACTTAAATATGACAAAAAGCAGTCTGGTCAGATGAACCTGTAACACACATCAATACATTAACAGTAAAATTTTTAATGGTTTACGATCTAAAATATATTAGTTAAAAAATAGATTTGTATTTGTTTGTATTTTCCCCAACCATAACTGTGCATAATAACTCTTTGCATATTTTCATATAATAACAATTATCTCCAAAACTAAACTTCAGGATAAGATCTTTAAAAATGGGCATCAATAAATTGGATATAACTTGGGTTTAGAGACCATCTCGGATGTTTAAAGTCTCTCTGGGGCTGTTAGACGACACTGCGCAGCATTTTGCCAAGGAGATGGCATGCAGGGCTGCCTTGTCTGCAGCAGCCTCCAGACACATCAGTGATGGTGACAGTTGATTGGCTGCAACTCCTCCTATCTGTCTGTAGCACTCGTTCCCTGTGAACAACAACAGACAGACTCACAACTCTGAGCAAGACACCCACTACATGTCTCTGTGTGTGTGCGTGTGTGTGTGCATTGTTTGTCAATGTCGAAACAGTGTTTGAGTGAAGGTGCATCTGTGGAAGCTTAAAGTCAGGCCCACTGATGGGTTAGGAACAGTTGTACAGTTCACTGTTTCTGTGATTTTTTTTATTTATTTTTTTATCAGGAAACAAATGTAAATGCAATGTCACCAAAGTGGAAGTGTATGGATCTTTCTGTGTCTTCTCAGATATGTACCAGCCAATCTAATTAAAGAGCTGGCATGTCAGAAACCTGCTCTGCCTCTTTGTTTAACATTGGGGCTAATCTCTTGCTACAAGGAGGTGTGGGGGCTGGTCTGCGTGGATGTGTGAGTGTTTGGGAATCCTGCCAAACCATCTCAGAAAACCATGTGTTTCATGTTTTACCTCACTTAGAGCTGTTTAACATCTTATGTTGCTAATATTTCCATTGATCTCTGTGTTTTGTACCTAATTTGTCAGCAAAATGTGCAGTGCATTAGAAAATTATGTTATGTCGCAGTGCACTGATTGCAGTTAACGGCTGCCTCAGTCTTAATTGATGTTCGATTATCGTCCATGATCTATACAGTGAGTGATAAAAGGTCACATTTACTGTTATAAATAAGCACAAATATTTCCAAATCAGTGCCACAAATACTTTGATTGCAAAAAAAAAAAAATCACAAAAAGTATCATAAAATCCTGGAGGAACTGAAAAGAAGTTCAGTGATACTATGTAATTTGAATGATTCATAGATATTTTAACAGTTTGTGAACAGGCTTTATCAATAGATTCTGGCACAATCGGCCCTATAAGAGCATTCATGATCTTGATTTTGGCCCAAAACGAAAATGAGTTTGACACCACCGATCCACACGTTCGCTTAACGTTTCGTTCAACATTAAGTCCATGTGGAGCATCGCTGCCCCATGCTTCCGGTTCCACTTCCAGGGAAGCAGAGTCTAAAAATATTCACAGTCTAAACAGCTCCCACTCACTTACCTAACACTGTGAATCACTGCATTATATTAGTTCAACATTTTGCACATGACCTTGTCTAGCGACACAGAGGACTACTCATACTGTGGGCTTCTGTGTAACAACACGGCGCTGTGTTCTGCTCATTTCTTAAAGTGTGTTATTGTGAGGGTCAGGGCGTTTGAGCACCCTGTTGGTGTGCGTCTCCCAGTCCAGCACATTTATATTCCACTGAGCCGTCCAGGTGAGTCACACATCTCATAGGGATCCTTTAAGTAGAAGAGCTCTCTTTTAAACGCACATAATTATGTAAGTATTTAATTCATTTATATTAAAATTAAAAATATTTATCTCATACGAATGCTCCTTGCGAATTTATTTTTTTAAGTCCTATCATGTTTTATTTTGCACATTTTATGTTATTCGTAACTCGTCTGTTCGTCCAGTAGGTTGACTTCACAACAGAAAAATTCAGGTTCTTTGAATTTACTTTAACAAAACAGGAAGTCAAGTTTGTTGTTGACATCAGTCCAGCAGCTTCTGCACCTATTCATTAAATAAGATATAGTAAATAACCCTAAACAAACTACAGAGCTACAGTTGGCAAGCAGCTAGCAGTTGGAAAATTAAACATACCTAAAATAAAGAGTTAAAAATGTATACAAAACATAGCAAGATTACTCATGAAACACCTTTTATATGGTTAAATTTTAAATACATGTTAAAATATAATATTTGTAAAGAAAAAAGGAGCCGATCCTAGCATATTGCCATGGTTACAGAACGGGAAATGAAAAAAAAGGGGCAGAGCTGGCAGGTACCGGTTGCTACGGCAACCGCCAACTGCCAAGAGCAGCAAAAGTTAGCAAACGGCTAGAGAAGCAACTTATTCACTAAACTGAATAAAGTCAATGAATACATTGGAGACTTTTACAATTCGAGTTATCATAAGAATATCTATAAAATAAGTGGACCAATGCTGGCTGATGGCGGCTAAAGTTTCTGGAATCAAATATCAGACCATTAAAACCCTAACTTTTCACTTTAACGTAAATTGAGAACAGTACGTCCAATTTCAAAACAAATTAATAAAATGTAATGGTTCTGATTCTGATGTGTCCTGGTTTCTACACGCAGACTGAAAACAGTGTCAAGAATGTTCTCTTTGTAAAGTAAAGATGTGAAATTGTTTTGTTAGGTAAACAAATGTAAATATAACCTTCTAAAAACTGGAAGTTTAGTTTTATGAGTCTTGTGTGCAAATTCAGTTTGGGTATCAATGTGGTGATACTTTTGTTAAACTCTTATTTAAAATGTGTTTGTTGAAGCTGAAATTATTTATATTTAAAATGGAAACTTTAATCAATAATTCAATCTTCCTGTGCAACCTGAAAGATGTGAAAAAGTAAGTGCACCCTTACAGATTTATTCTGATTTGTGCTCCATAATCAAGTACATTTTAATGTCAGGTAAAGATGACTGAGAAAATGTATTAAATCACGACTTGAACGATTGACCACTTTTCTACACCTGATTACTCCCAGACCTCATAAAAACAGAAACCACTTTGTAGATTGAGTTCTTGTTTTGCTTAAAAGATGTACTATGTCTTACTGATTGCTTGTGTTAGTGGCCTATTAAATGCATTAAATAAAATCCAGATTTATTGGCAAAATGTTGACCAGCTCACTCTCAATTGCACTTTTATTTTATGTGATCTATAATCTGCTGTTATTAATTCATCATATTTAGCACAAAGAGTGTATAGCATGTTTTCTTTTTAAATAATGAAATGTAATTATCATTCCTTTACAACTCTTACTAGACTTATCCGTGTTTTCTGGTCTGCTGTGCAAAAGTATGTTTGGCCGTTTTTTTCTTCTTCTTCTTCTGCACAAATTGCAGCATAATTGACCTGCACTTTCTGTAGAAATTGTTTAGCGATTTTCACACAGGATGTCGGGGTTGCCTAGCAACGCAGCTGTAGTCGAACTGTAATTTGCTTGTTCAGTTTTTATTTTGAGGACCGACAGCCAGGAAGAAAACACTGTTCTGAGATCCCTGGTGCTTCCTCTGAAATCCACTCTCTCATCGCGCTGTGTGCAAGTTCTGACTTATATTCCTCCACGGTCCCGTCTTTCCACTGCTGCTGTCTCTCGTTGATGTAATGGAATAGTGTGGACAGGTGTTGTGGAGTGGGAACTCTGTCTAATGCCACTTCTCAGAGAGCACACGTTTGTGCCAAAACCTCCTGTCTGCAGCAGCCTTGCATATGGGCAAATTTTCCAGGAAGTTTCCTTGATGGCAGCCGGGTTCTGACGGTCTGGGAGGATTAAAAGCCTGCAGGGGCGTGGGATTTGTTTTGTCTTAATTGTCAAAGGCGGGTCTAAAACGAGGACTTGGTTCTCTGAAGGATATTCATAGGACACCTTGTAGTTATATGTGGCTGTTAAAGGTTCGGCAGCGTTTAGTTGTATGGAGACAGAGGGGCAGAGTGTGGGGCTCAGCAGCAACAACAACAAAAAAACGGATCTACTGTTACATATAATTAAGCAGCTATAAATAGAGAGGTGTCATCCAGAGCTGTGAGCCGCTGTTGAAAGTCCAAGACAATAATTCACATGCTGACTGAGTGATTTTACCTTTTTATTCTCTCAGAATCTGGTTCAAATTTGATATTTTATTCCTTTTGTGAACTCTGTATAAACACAAAATCATACAAAGTATTTTTGCTCTGGATCCCAGTGTAAATATCACTTTAAATTACAGCTGCATTCATAATCGGTTTGTCTGACAGTCACATAAAAAACTGAAACGTTCAACAGATTTTTATAAAATATTAGAAATATATTAATTATGCAAATAATCAATTTCTTTTTTAAATAAGAACATAAATATTTTACTGCCTAAAATGCAATAATATAACATTCCTTTGGTGTTTCAAACTGGAGGCCCGTGGGCCAAATCCAGGCCGCCATAGCTTTTTATGTGGCCCTCGAGATTCTAGACTAAACACCAAGTTTGCTTAAATATTATGTAATCAATTAAATCAATCTGCTAACAATCTGATATCAATCAGTCCCTCCAGGTTCTTGAGAATCATAGTGGAAATTCAACAAATCCTCACACTTTTTTCTGGATTTTCTCTCAAGAACTGTTAAAAACTTAATTTGTACTAAACAGCTGCCTCAGCCTTAATTGATGATAGGTTAAAGTCCATGATTTAGACAGCGAGTAATAAAAAGTTGCATTTACTGTCATAAATAAGCGCAAATATGTCCAATTAGTACCACAAATACTTTGAATTTTATAGCAAAAAAATCACAAAAAGTATCATGAAATCCTGAAGGGACTGAAAAGATGCTCAATATTATTATTTCATTTTAATAATTCATTGGTATTTTAACACTTTGAACAGGTTTTATCATTACATTCTGGGACAACTGGCCCTTTAAAAGCATTCATGATCTTGATTTGGCCCAAAATGAAAATGAGTTTGACATCCCGGATCCCTTTCTCAGTAAAACATTTAAAGACAAGGTGTTTTATATTAAATGCAAAATAAATATTTAATTATATTGCACAGTTTTGGCTTAATTACTTCTGTGAATATGTTGTTTGTTCATCAATTATCCTTTCTTGATTCTGTGTACTCCAGTAGACAATTAATCGATTACTAAATTAGTTGACGATTAATCCGATTGATTGTCTCAGCCCTACTTGAAATAAGAAAATTCTAAATTACAGAGAACTTTTCAGAAAGATATAGGAGCTTGTTTTGAGAACATTAGTATTGATAGAAAGTAGTAATTCTAAGGCCAGAATATTTGACTTATAACATTGGAAAAATGTCTCGTGTTATCCACCAATGAAAATTTTACTTTTTTCATCAATATTAAGGAATCACTGACTTAAAACAAGCTCCTGTACCTTGCTAATTTCAACATATTTGCACTAGAAAGCAACCAAACCAAAAGCACTTGGTAGGATTAGTTTTGTTTTGCTTTTTGAAGACCTCATTTGTCAAATCAGTTTGATAAGCCGGTTCACCTCAAGGCAGGGAGCTCGTCATACCGATGGAGACAGCAGCTTGACGGAAACAAGCGGATCAGTTTTATAGCAGCCTGTCGACTCGCTATCCACCTGGCTTGACTCTGCTTAGGCTGTTCGTCTCTGACGAACCTTCAGAAAACGTACATAAGTAAATCAACAGTGAAGAAAAAATATCTTACCAAGTAATTTTGGTCTAGTTTCTAGTGCAAATATTTTAGCAAGCTTGAAATAAGACACACCTAACATACATTTCCAGGAGGATATAGAGCACATGTGTCAAACTCGAGGCCTGAGGGCCAAATCTGGCCCACCGTAGCTTTTTATGTGGCCCGCTAGGCTCCAGATTAAATCTATAAGTCCCTGCAGTTTTTTACGATTCCTCAAAATTCACACAAAGCAAAAAATCCCCTCATTTTTTGAACAGCTATTTATTAATATTTTAACAGTTTAATGGGTTTTATCGATACATTCTGGAACAACCGGCCCTTTAAGAACATTCAAATTTTTGATATGATCTAAAATAAGAGTTTGACACACCTGATATAGTGGCTTATTTTAAGTAAACAATTCCTTAATATTGATGAAGTTTTGCTCCATTGCCAGGTTATTTAACTTAGAACATTTGTTATAAGTTAATTTATCTGCCAATAAAACAAGTACTTTTTTTATCAAAACTAAGGAATTATTTACTTAAAACAAGCCTCTGTGTCTTGACGAAAAGTTACTTTTAAGTTAGTTTGTCTTATTTTAAGTGTACCAAGATATTTGCACTAGAAACCAGACCAAATTACTTGGTAAGATTAAGTAATCAACAGTAAAAAATCAAAAATATCTTATCAAGTAATTTAAAGTTCAGTTTCTAGTGCAAATGTCTTATTACACTTGAAATAAGACAAAAGTAATTTATAATTATCATTTTAACAAGATGTAGAAGCTTATTTAAGTTAATAATCCCTTAATATTCACAGATTATTCGTCTTGAAGTAATCCAACATTAAAACTGGTACTTTTTAAATCAATTTTAAGGAGTTATTTACTTAAAACAAGCTCCTAGATTTCAGATTTTGCTCAAAAGTTACATGTAAGTTAGTTTTGTCTTATATAAAGTGTATTAAGAAATTTGCACTAGAAACAAATCCATAAATACTTGGTAGGATTTTAGGTTTTTGTTGTTTTGATGTGACTGTACTATGTTTTTAAAATATTTTATCTATTCAATGGGGATATTTTGTTACTGTGCTTCTGTAACAGATGAATTTAGCCGGTGTGAGATTTCTAATCTAGGCTCTAATTATTGATGATGACTTTATATTATGAGCTGAAAAACAATCAGAATCAGCTTTATTCACAAAATTTGTTCACAAAAACAAGGAATTTGTCTTCAGTTCCACTTTAAAAGTTTAAACAGTTTGTGTCCAGGATGTGCGGGGTCTGCAGAGATGTTACCTGACCTTTTCCTGACCCCAGATCTGTAAGGTCAGCCCTGATGATCCTCTGTGCATTATCCTACTGAACAAGGATTAAAGAAATTAATTTTTGATCAATTTATTGCAAAAGTAATTTTTCTTAGGCCTGTTTGCCTCCTTGATGACCTTTCCTTCATTACTGTGTAAGTGAGTATCAGCTGAAGTGACTGTCGCCTGCTGTGTGATGCTGTCTTGTCTGACCAGGGAGCTTCTGACAGGCTGATGAGTGACGGTATTTGAAGAGCTGCAGGGATCCGATAAGTTGACCATTAAAATAACCAGAGATACTGAGTTCTTAGATAAACTTACTCAAAGAGGTGACATCTGAGGTTTGACTATGTCTTTCAATTTATAAATGAGTTTTTTTTTTACATAAACATAAGCATACACTCTCACTGGAATGTGCTTTTGATCATATATTCCATCAGTTTTCAAAATGGCTGACATTGGAGTGTTGGGAAGATTATTTCAGAAGATGTTTGAAATATTTTCTATTTTGTTTTTGGAACATCCAGTTTGTCCAATTTTCAACCATCAGTTTTCTCATCCCACCTTCTTGGCTGTGTACCAATGACAGCAGAACAGTCCCACAGTATGACGGTACCACTGCCATGCTGAACATTTGCTTTAAAAGCCCAACAGTTAAATTTTTAGCTCAACTTTTCTCCAGAGAAATGTGCTTCTCTTGTTACAATGATGATATAATTTCGCTTTTCATTCTCACAAAACGTAGGGATTTTTTTTCTTTTTTTTGGTAGAAAGTATTAATGGCTGGTTCTGCTGGATGTATTTAATTTAAATTTAATTTATGCAGTTTAATTTAAACCTCTTTAATTTATTTAATTATTTGATTTGTATTTAACTTGCCTCTTAATAAAGTATTTTTGCATCTAGACGTCCCTCTCTGCGTCCATCCTATCCACTCAGAGGACTGGTTTGATGCCAGACCGGCAGGCTGCAGGCCAGCAGCTTCCAGCAGCTGCTGGCCTGCAGGCAACCTGTTAAAAGTTGCTTTTTATTAGTGCCGCCGGTGCCAGCTCCAGCTGACTGCATGAGGAGGAGGAGGAGGAGTGAATGGAGCAGCTCCAGTTATTTATGTGCTGCGAGGTTTACACACTAACTGTTGGTGTTGGAGCAAGTTGTTAAATATCAGCAAACACAAACGTCTGACTCCAGGCATTAAAAATCAGCTGGTCGGCATGTTTGAACCCAAATCGGTTTCTAATAAATCATATAAAATGTCCCTGATTGTGAAATAAACTTTTTTTTAGAAGCTGGCATGTTAGTTTGCTGGTTAAACCATATTTTACATTTTAAAAATCGATTTAAATCATGTCAATTTAATAACGCTTAATTCATTTAACAGGCTTTTGTCTGCATGTATAAGTCATCCAGTCTGATGTCTGCTTACCCCAATTATAATCAGTCTACAACCTAATTATGATTTTTTTAATTCCAGAATAAAATGTACAACCATGTTTCAGAGAAAATTTTGAAATACTGCGTTTTAAAAATATTGAGTGGCTTGTTTTTCTATTTATATCTTCCTTTTTTCAAATCTATTTACACCTAAAAGGTTTTATTGAAAGCAAAGTGGGGCCTAAAACTAATTAGTATTAGTATTGCATACTAATATTTACTGATACTCTCATTTTTGGGGCTTTCAAAACATCATCAGTACATTGTCCTCACAAAGAATCATAATCCTCATGTTTATCCTGGTAATCTATTTAATCCATACAACTTGTTAATAGGGACTAGATATCAAGAAAAAATATTTAAAGCAGCAATAGTGCATAGCAACATGGAACTGGAAGACATTTTAATATCCAAACATCCATAAATGGTTATTTAAGTGCTTAAATAACCATTAAATAACCAATTTTAAATATTTAAATAACCATTTGTGATGATTGGACAGAAGGAATCTGGTTGCCATGGCGTTTTGGATGAGTGGAGGTTACGTTACCTCCTTTTCCATCCTAATTACAGACAAACTAAGGTCCTCATCCACTCTTGTTTGTATTAATTGTTTTCTTTTCCTCATTTCCTGATTTATGAAGATCGGGAAGCATCTTGGAATAGAGTTTGATTGTCTTTCCCATTTTGAGAAGTGGGTAAAAGCAGTCGTCTTCTGCGTCATGCCTCATTAATAATCCAGGAAAATGAGAAGTTGAATAAAAAAATGTTCTTACTGCTTTAGCTTAAAATAAAACAATAAATCAATTACGATATTTCTTTAGGTTTTCAGCTGTGGTACAGTTTAAAAAACAAATAGGCTTCTCTCAATAATTAGCAAATCAATTAATTGCATAATGAATTAAAACAAACGCAATAATTTCCATTTATCATTTATTCCTTCTATTAAAACTGGAGGATAAAAGTTTTCAGTTTGGTGCTTTGGTCTCAACTTGCCCTATTTTCAAGGACAAATTTGTTTTTCAAGATTCAGGCTTCAAAATTCATTTTATTTGTTATTTATTTTGGATATTTAAAATGTCTCCAGTAATGCTACATTATATAAAAATGGTCCCAAAACAGCAATATTATCATTTATTGCAATAAATTCTGGAACGATTTATCATCCAGCAGAATTTGTTATTGTGACAGGCCTAAAAACAAATATTTTTATTCCACTGAATAGATATCAGACTAAATCCTATTTTTCCCCTACATTTTCCAAAAATTGTGAGGCTATTCTGCTTCAATCCAACGGTAATGAATTTTAAGGCATTTTGTGCATCTTCTGCAGGGTTGCCTGGCTTTGATAAGCGGCGTTGTGTTATTTAAACCTTTCATTTTGTGCAGAAATGCGGTTATCATCCCCAGCAGCAGTCGCTCATGTCCCCACCTATCAGACTGCCAGGGCTTGATTCAGATAATTGTGATGATGTGCTGCGACTTTGAAGTCCGCGTCGCTGGTTGGGGGCTGATGAATTCCAACAAACACATTTACATTCTGCTTTCATCTCGACACGAAGCCGAATTTCCAGAGCTGCTAACGTTTTGGTGGCTCCGGGATGTGGCGGGGCGGGGGGAGCATGGAGAAGCCAGGGGATAAAATGTCCAACATGAGTACTTAATTGATTCCATTATCATATGAACAGAAGCAAAACAAAGAATTCAATCAGACTTTGGGTGACATTTCTGCATTTAGAGCACAGCGGGTGTTTAGCTGCAGCTTGATTTATGCTGTCAGCGTGCCATAATTGCTCAGCCATTACAGGTAGCGAAGCTGCATGTTTTCACTAAGAAAATCAGCTTTTATTATAAATGCAGACATGTTGGAACGATGTACTTCTGTCTGACTCCAACATGTTTGACACATTCATCTGGAGTTTGGCATATTTTTGTCAGCGTAAAGTCTGGAGGTAAATAAACAACGTGGCCTTTGTATGCCTGCAAAATCTCATACAGCTACTATTGAATATGTAAAAACAGGAAACTGTGCGACTCTGGTGCCCCCTTGTGGACGATCCAACAACTTACATACAGTTCATATTCATACTTCCTGAACTTTCCCCCATCTTGTCATGTTATAGCCACAAACTTCAATGTATTTTATTGGGATTTTAAGTATTTGACCAACACAAAGTTGTGCACAATACTGGGAATGTTTTCAAAGACTTTACAAGCAAAAATCAAAATGTTGCTTTTGTAATTAGCCACTAATTTAGTCACTAATTTAGTAGAGTCCACCTCTCTCTAAATGATTTTCAAAACTAAAGAGAATAGCAGACAGACTAGAGATAGTGTGGAAAACTTTGAGTCAGGATTAGGTTTTGAGTGCTGGATAGTTTAACATTTGTACCAAATTTGATTTTTTCCTGACTTTTAAATAAATAAATAGCTTAAAAAACATCTTAAAAACTGCCTTATTTCAATAATCTGTTGTTGGGGTTGACCTGAATTCAGTGTCGAAATGAAGAAAAGCCAAACAAGATGGTGGTTCTGTTTAGGTCAACATCATCCTGTAAACCTAAAAAAATGCACATTTTCCAGAAACATAAAATTCAACTAATCAATAAAATTGATTTTATCTATTAATTCAATCTGGTAGAGGCAAACTATAAAAATTGATTTATGATTGACTAAGATGACCTGAAGAAAAAATGCACTCCACACTTTTCAGATTATTAGAAAACTAAACCATTTATTATGCTATTCCCCTTCATAGTTATGCACTGGCTTGTATTTGTGTATCACATATGAAATATTTCAACAGGTTTGAAAACTTTTGCAATTTAACAATTATGAAATAAATCTTATGCAGATTTCTCCTTTCATCATTCTCATTCTAGATATTATGAAACGGCCAAAGAAAAACGAGTGGATGGACAACAACCTTCCCACCAAAAGAAAGGACGGCCAGGAGGAAGGCGAAGAGGAGAATGAAAGGGTGAGGAGGGTCAGGGTTGCATTTAAGGCCAAGCGGGAGCGTCGGCAGGGGAGCAGCAGCGCCACCATGTGCCAGGTGTGTAACATAAGGCTAAACTCCAGCGCGCAGGCGCAGATCCACTACAGAGGCAAGACGCATCAGAGGAGGCTTCGGCGACTGGCAAAAGCCGTCAGCGCAGGTAGGAGCTCAACATGAGGTCAACATGCTTGTTTTTAGAAATCTTTGTGGTTTGTTAGTAAATTGGGGAGCTGCTGGTCATCAACACGTCTCAGTACACGCTCACTTTCAGATTGCTTCATACCCGCTTTTACAATTTATTTATTTGTTTAACGACTTTGTTTGCTTATAAAGCTCTGCTTGCCTGTCAACAGCTATTGCTATTTTTGATTTAATCAGAAAATGAATTCAACTGATTTTTATAGTTTTATATTTAATAATGCAGAAGTGGATTTTTATTTCTGGCACAGCAACTGAAGTCCATTTATCTTTTATTAAGCTTCTAAATTAAAAATAGCTCTAAAATATTAATACACACAACAATTGTTAGTAAAGAACGACTTCTTCTTTTATTTCTATGTATTTAACGTCATTGGAAAGCTTAGGATCCACACTTTGAAAATCTGTAAGTAACTGAAAACTTGTAGACTTGTTCAGGGATCATTATGTTCATTAGGCATGCCTCTGCAGAGTTGTTGCACGTCAGGTAAAACTTTCTGCAGTGAAACATCTACGCAAAAGTTGGAGTCTTTTCTAATAAAGCACCCGAAATTATGAGATGAGCAACATGTTGGGTTTTGTCAACTTGGACAGAAAATCTCATATCTTTGTGTTTGTTTGACATCACTCACGTTGGCTTGAAATGACCACAGTTTAATCATCAACTGCTCCATCCTGAACGAAAACGTTATGAACTTTGACAAAATGTTATTTACTGCAGGGCTGTTGTGTCATCAGCGCTTCTTCTGCTGGGATCTGATTTATTGTATTCAGTTCAATGCAGGGTTTGCTTACAGAAAAATGACCTGGCATGTAGAAAAATGGCATAAAATTTATATCACGGTATATATTGTGATGTATGGCAGTCACAATATACAGTCTGGCGAGATTGCACAGTGTGCTTTTACAAGTTTTTTCTTTTCTTTTCTTTTCTTCTTTTTTTTGTGGTTTTGAAAAGAACGTCAGACTGTCATCCCGCCTCACGGCGCTTCGTCGCTGTCTGACCGTGGCATCTGCTGCGCTCCTCCTGAGCATCACACTAAGTCTGTGGGAACCGGGAGAGTTAAGAAACAGGGTCCTTTGGACTCAGTAAACTGTACCCCCTACACTGTAAAACATTTGCAGGTGGTATAACTTGAAAATGAAAGTTCACCTCCTGCCTTGAAAATGCAATTTATGTCAACAAGAAAATTGTTTTTGGTTTTAACTCAGAAATTAAAGTTTATGAAATTAATTTAACAACAAGAGACAAGTTGTCTAAACATTGCTTTTTAAGTTAATTAATCTTGAAATGTGAGTTTTAACTTAAAGTTGCAGTTTAAACCAAATAATTATTTCACAATATGCAGGAAAAAATGCTCTCATTAAAGAGCCATATTTCTGTTTTTTCACTCACATTATAAAGTTCAAATAACTACTTATTTCACTTTAGAATATTTAAGTCTTGTTTCAAATTGGGTGAACAAAATTTATGATCTGATAATAAATTTTATTAAACATCACAATAAATTCAGCTGAGAAACATCTAGTATGAACAGGACATTAAAATAAAAATTTTTCTTAATAACACAAGAGTCAGATCAATGTAACACACTTCCATCTCAGCATACAAAAACATGCCGCTAAGCATTCTGGGAAATAATTCCCACTCCTGAATTCTTCTTCTTTCAGTTTTTTAAGTGCTAACCTAAAAGCTGCAGTTTATTCAACTCTTTGACAAAAATTTTGTCAATTTTTGACAAAATTAATAAAACATTAACACAACTTACTGTTTATCTTTTCACAAACTCACTCATTTAGGTTCAAAACCTAAAACTGTCTAAATTTATTTGACTTAAAGAGTAGAAGGTAGTTGACACAACTAAATGCAGCTCAAATGTTTTACAGTGTACGCATCCCAGCGGGGTCCCACTGACCCTGCGTGCGCTTTTTCCCTTCACTTCCCCGCTGTCTGACCGTGACATCTGCTGCACTCCACTTGAGCATCGTGCTAGTCGTGCTAAGACCGAGGGAGGCTAAACCTGAACCAGGTCCAGATAATTTACTTTCTACATCTGTCTTTTTACTGATTTCTCACACACTGCTTCCTGTTTGTTCTGCTTTGATGCTGGACGGTTACGTCATCAACCAGCATTGCTGTGGTTGGCCAGTGGATTGCAGATCTTTCTCGTGGGCCAAATTTCTATCGTTTCTTCCTGTACTGGATATGTCACTCATTCCTACTGGTTTGTCGCTTAGCTTGTTCTGAAATTAGAATTACTTCTTTTCACGGATTAGCTTGTGCAAACTTGCATTATATTGTAAAATATTACAACTTAAGCCACAAAACTGGTAGAAATCTTTTGTAATTTTTTTTTTTTGATGTTAACTTTTGCAAACCATTATTGCATGCTAAGAATGTAGCTGCTGCTCCAAACAAGCTTTTACTGAGCACCTGTTCTGTTGAAGCATCATTAATCACCTCCCGTCAGAAACATCTGTGTCACTCCGCGTCTCCGACTGGCTTGATCAATCTGCATTTGGGAAAGTAAAGGAGTCTAATGAACAACTGGCCGGTAAAATGCCACTTTTCTAATGCTGATTTATGATGCTGTCTATTGCTGGTGGCTTGGTGCACTTATTTAGCTGTTTGAGTTTCACACAGCACAAAAGATCAAATAAATTTAAATCTACTGGCGACTTTCTCCCTTATTTGAACCTTACTTTGTCATCATGATCACATTATTGACTTTTTCTGTGTCAGATAATGGCCTTTTGCAGATCATCAGTCATACTTAGCCTGCCTGACTGATTCCTTTCTAATGGTGAGATGGGCAAAACATTGAGCATGCTTCTCCATGCATATGCCTATGTTTGAACATGTTACTCACTGAAAGCTTTTTATGGAAACAACTTGTATTTTTATAATAACAAGACTTTTAACTTCTAATTTGCATGCAAAATATCAATACTGGATGCAGTCAAAACTAAGATAATAGTCACAATATGGTTAGTGTAAAAGAACAAATAGTATAGACTTAGTCAGCACCTTTTAAAGTTGTTTTTGTATAACATTTTGAATTGCATCCTTTTTGTACTTTCTGTTGGTATAGTTTATAAAATACATTGAAACTTGTGTTTGTAATGTGACAAAAATGCAGAAAAGTCGTCCATCCTGTTGGTCAGTCACTAAGAGAAATGAAGCTGTAACATTTGTAATGAAGCAAACAGGAAGCGGGAAGTTCCTTTTTGCTGCAAAATGCATCTTCCTAAATACTCCAATCGAATAAAAAAAATAGGGATGTAGTTTACATTTTATGTTTTATAGCTTCATTGTGATTGTGGCACTAGTGGAGTGAGTTTAATGCATTAATGTCTTACCACAGAATCCTGCTAATTACATGCACCAAAACTAAACATTGTACTTGATTAAAGCTGGCTGAAATTAAATAGACCTTTTTTTCCAACCTGACAATAAGTGTAGAACACATTATAATTAAAGTCACTAAAGAAATAACGTCTAGACTCCTTATGTTACAAAATATCTACATTTAAAAATGTAGATGCAGATGAAGATATGACGTCAGGGTTTCCCTCAGTGTATTATAAGCCTGGTGGGCCACCAGGCTTTACTTGTGCCCCTACCAGGCTTAGCGTTGCTTATTTATTTAAAATATTTACATTTTTTAAGACTTTATAGTTGGTGTTCAGGTATTAATCTTCCAGTCTTTCAATAACACATAATTATCAAGTGATATCTTCAAATTTCCTGTCAACTTTAAACATTTTTTAACTCAAAAACACAACTTGCAGCTGGATGAATAACTGCCGTAGTACCCAGCCACCAGGCTTGTCAAGTTTTCTGGAGGAAATCTTGGAAGTAACAAGTACTTTATGAGGCTTTTTATATGTTATTTTTATCAAACCAACAGAAAGTTTGTGTGTTAACGTTTTAATGTTGTGATGGGAGAAGATTTAGCTACATAAAAACCTCCAAATAAGGCACACTATTTTTCTTAGGCGGCCTCTGTCTCTGCTGCTTATTTAACAGCTAAGAAGAGAAAAGAGGACAAGCCAAGTCAATTAAGGTGACTGTTAGTATAATTCAGACTGTGCAGCAATGAAACATCTAATAATACTTGTTCCCTCCAATCCCTTCTCACAGCTGAACCAGCTTTCCTGTTTTTTTTTTCAGCTTCTTCAAGTGATTGCACAAATGAAAAGAGATTTTAATAGACTGTTCTCACTGGGGGCCTTTTGAAAAGGGAATGGAGCAAATCACTTATCACCGTTCTGCTGAAGAACAGAGCAGAGGCGAGGAATCCTTTCAAATCACGATTATGTTTCTTTTTTTTTTAGGTTTTGTGTCTGGATTGGTGGATTTAAAACTGCAGGAAAGTAAAGAAATATTAAGACGTAATCTCTCGGTTGTGCTCCATTTCATGTTAATCTGCCAGCATCGTGTCATGTGGGTTTCATACCCTACTAACCCCACTGTCCGTTCGACATTTTCAGCCCACCTAATCTGTCTGAACTAAAAAACTCTGAGCTGCACAGTGTCTGATTTGGCTTTTATTGTGGATCTCCTGTCTGTGACCTTATTTTCATTGTTGCCTTGCAGTGAGAAGGTTCTGGGTTTGAATCCCCGCCTTGTGTTTTTCTGCATGGAGTCAGCATGCATGGCTTCCTGTAAGACCGTGCCTGTGGGCAAAGACAATGGATAGATAAAAATAGGGATTCATGAGAAATCAAGCATCACTTCCACTTTCAAAAGGTCATGCTTACATGTGTTGCGTCTGTGATCTCCTAGATCTATTTTCTACTATTCTTCCCTCATCTGTGAAGAACCTTGGTGTGACGTTTGACAGAAATTTTAAATTCGACAACCTGGAGGTCAAGCTTCCACCAAGGAAGACTTATAGCCAAGGTCAAAGGCTGTCATAGTCTCAAGGATCTGGCCCTTATATTAACATGGCTGGTTTAATGTAATCCACTCTGATTCATTCATTATCTGCAACTAATCAGCCTGTTTTCTCACTGATAAGAGGAAGCATGAACACATATCACTAATATGGATTCATTTTCAATCGCTGTTGGTTTTTAAGGGTGTTTTTACACCTGATAGCTCGGTAGACTTGGTTTATTGGCTACCATAATTGCAATATTTGTTACATTTTCAGCTGGTGCGGTTCGCTTTCACACTGCATTGTCAAATGAACAGTTGCTGTTTCCCTCCTGGCCTTTGGGGGCAGTGCACCAAGAACCACTGAAGGAAACACCACATAAACCTCTGAAGACACGAGTGCAACTTCTTCCTTTGCAAAACGTAAACACAATGGAATACTGTGAGATTTTAGTGGTTGTTGGAGTTCTTTCTTGCATAACTACAACTAGCATGCTTGTTTTGGTTGCATTTACACATAATAAAAAAAAAAACACTCATTGGTTCTTTATTATGCGTGTGCACTAACCACTGTTGACTTTGGTCACCTTTGGTTGTTTTTAAAGTCCTTCATAAAATAATTTGACTTGACTGGATACACATTTTGTGTCCTGTTGCCGCTTAAAGCAGAACTACATCCTCAGATCAACAAATATCATCCCACATTTACAACACAGTCTGAGAAAAGCTGGTTCAGAACTTCTCCTTTCAGATACTCTGCAAACTTTCCAACCTGAAAATGTTGTTTTTTCTGAGTTATGACCTTGAACGTCGCTTCCATCATATATGGTAATTTTAGCCTGAAAGGGGAAATCAAAGCTTTCTGTCTTCCATAAATAAAATCTCACTAATGGAACATTTCTTAAAAGTAACTCTGCTGCAGATGGGCTTAAATGTTTTTCTCAAGGTTGACGGGGTCCTGTAAACTAAAATACATTATTAGAGGTTAGCTGTGGGAAAGAAGAAGCCATTAGGGGCAGAGTTTCCAGAAACATATTTTACAGACGTCCATCAACCTCTTATATTCCATACAACAGAGCAGCCATGTTAGAGAGAAAGAGCTTCACAAATTTATTGCTATTACTTTGTGCACTGTAACAGATTTGCAGCTATGTCAAGATGAGAAATGTTCACCACTTAGCAATGCTTATTAGTCAAATAACGGGGGTGTAACAAAGATGATAAACCATGACTGTTGCATGAGACAAAGCAAGAATTTAGGAATATTCTCTGGAAAACTAAAAAAGGAGGAATCCAGTTTTTTTTTTATGGCTTTACAATTTTCACAATTCCAATCTGTTTGATAAATTACTCAGTCGAGGTTTCATCTGTCCCCAAAGAAGGTTGTTCCAACAAGTGCTCAGAAATGCTTTATTTTTGAGCTTGCACAATTGAAATAATCAATTCACAAAGATTAGGATTAAGTCAAATTCAGACACATTAAATCACTGCAAAATAAGGTTTCTCCCAGAAAACTTGCTAAGCCTGGTGTTTGGGCGCCAGGGCAGTTATTCACCCAGCGGCTCGTCGTGTTTTTCAGTTAAAAATGTTTAAAGTTGACAGAAAATTTTAAAATATCACTTGATAATTATGTGTTATTGAAAGATTGGAAGATTAATAACCAACTATGAAGTTGGTTATTAACTATAAAGTCACACCAACTATAAAGTCTTTAAAAAACTTAAAACATTTTAAAAAGACATATAAATAAGCCTGGTGGGGGCACAAGTAAAGCCTGGTGACCCGCCAGGCTTATAATACACTGAGGGAAACCCTGTACCTACTTCTTAAATATGGAGGTGGCTTCTTGAATGCTACTGTAATTATGTGTTGTTAACCAGATGTCTGGTTGCATAATTGTGCATTAGTTTGCTGCCATTTTCACATGAGAGCGTAAACGTTGTGTTTACGCCCATCAGAAGCTTATTTGGATTTAAAGTGACAAGTGGCCCTAAAACATTGGATTTAAACTTCTGCGATAAATTTCAGGTATTTAATCTGTCAGATGCTGTTGCCATATTGAACCTTTCATTCTTCCCCCACAACCTTTAACAAATCTGTAGTTTCCATAAGCAGCATAGCATGTCAGGTGCATGCAGAGTCCACCAACAGCATCTGTGGGGAGTTTTCTAGATTCATGACAAGATAAAAGCTCGATGCGTGTTGCCAACATGTGATCGTTTTGCCTGAAGTCCTTTCTCTGCACCTTCCATTTAAATGCAACAGCCTGAAATCAAGTGTAAAACTGTCAGGTTTTGTCAGTGTCGTGTTTTCACACCATTTTTATTGAAGTGGAGGAAAACTCAAGCTCTGTGTGAGAGTCCCTGTTAAATCTGTGCTCATCTTCTACTGAGGGACAAAAACAATTAATAATCCGACAAAAAATATGCTCAACTTCAAGCTGCACTCTGTTAAAATCTCACTAACTGTTTTCAAAAACTTCTCCAGCCTGAAACATTCATATGTTAATACTTTGAAAGAAAACATGCATATCTAACTATGTTTTTGAATTAAACAAAATGTCTCCTTACTCTACATTTTAACAGATGTTTATTTTTCATGATTGTTGGAGCTTGAGATGGGAGAATGATTGACAAGTTATGTTTATGATGCATTATTTTTTGTTGTTGTTTATTTTGGATTCAAACAGAGATCATACTCAATGTGTTTTGGACAAATTATCAGAATTATCAATTATTTATTAGCTTTCCAAAAACAGCAGAAAAAACATAAAATAAAACTTTAAAGAAAAATGCATCTTTTAAAACTACTAAAGAGTAAAATACCCATTCACAAAAATTCATTCATTCACAAAAATAACTCATTTTCCTTATTTGATTATGAATATTATTATTAAGCTCAACAATAGAAAGCAACAAGGATTGTTATCATTGTTATGTTTTCAGAAACATTTATTCTAGATGCTTCATATTAATGCAAACTCACAGCAATACAAGGTAAGATTGAAATATATTGCATAATTATGCTAATAATGTAGCAAACTAAAATGATTACAGTTAATTTCTGATTAACTTGCAACTTTTAGATCTCTAGTTTTGTTATATTTCAAAACCAGTGGCACCGTTTTTCTTTAAATCCAGAAACAAAATCTTCTTTTAAAATCTTTTCTGGCTAATAGATTTTATCCATCCTGTGTGATGTAAACTTTCAGACTCTTACCAGCCGTGTGCGAAAAGCAGCAGCACATTCAGAAGAATGAAAACAGATTGAGGTTTGTTGTTTGGCAAACAGCACAGAGCGTCCTTTAGGGAACATGCAGGTGTGAAGCGTGAATAGGAACCGTAAGAACGAAGAGGGAGAGAGATTTTGGAGTCTCTTTCTCTCCTCACTCAGTTTCCTCCTCCTTCGCTCTGCCTCATATACTCATACACGCTTGCTCTTCAGAGTCCCAGCTTCTCTTTCGTCCTTTGCTCTCTTCCAGCCCGTCTTGGTTTTTCTGTTGCTGAAAAGAACGAGCCGATCAGCGGAGCGTGACACTTTTAATTAAAGGCCATGTGAGTCGCTCTTTTGCAGCGTTTCTTTGGATTGCGGCTAAGACGTGTCACTGACCCGAGCAAAGAACGCAGACACAGAAAAAATAAAAAGTCTTTCTTTACTGGGAGATACTTTTGGTTTTGCTGAACTTTCCTGATTTGAGGAATCCTAAAACACGAGGAGATGCTGCTGGGTAAGAATTTATCAGCTTTCCTTCTTTACTGGAAACAAAGAAGCAGATTTCACTCTTGGTTTTGAATCTGACTTCTGCCTGCCTGCCTGCATGCGAGCGCTCTCCTGTCACTGGATGTTTAGAAACAAAGACTTCACATCATCATCGCTCAGGGGGAGGTTTGGTCTCCTGACTACCATCTGCCCTAATTCAGTTCCTCCTGCATGCACAACGAGTCCCAGGCCTGTTTGTTTTCCTAATTGACCCCTTTCGATGAAGCCGGGTGTGGAGTTCAGACCTTTTGCAGCGCCGCCGTTCCCAGATGTGTCAAGTCATTTCGGAGCCACGCAAGAACAGCAGCGCCTGATATCACTGCGCACATTGCTGCCAATTATGTCTCTGCCTCCCTGGGGAAATATGCCCAGATTAGCTCGCATAATTGGCGGCTGTTAAAGATAAAAGAGGTATAGGGACATCAAGTCAGTTTTGTTTATGTTTTTGTAATTAAAAGGGCAAATGTTGATTGTATTTTAGAATGTTTCTGTTTAGTTGCGCTTTAATTTAACCCAGCAGATCTGGATTTGCATTGATTTATATATTTTTTCAAGAACAATCAAAGGGTCACTTTAGATAAAACATCTAAAGAAAAGGTTAATGCATACATTTAAATTAAATAGTGGAAAAAAAGCAGATAAATCTCTAGTTATTTGGAACATTAACTATCAAGTTGCACAATATATCTCAAGTTTATGGTAAGTATCAATGTGCATACAGTAAATGTTGCAAGAGCTGTTTGGTATCTAAAACACATTTTGCATGTCGATAAGATATTCAGCCTGTTGGATTCTCATTGCAGACACGGGAATAAAAATAAATTGCATTATCATGTAGTAAAATCTTTAATTCAATGAAATAACCCTTTGCTAAAAGTAAAATAACTCCTTAGAAAATTTTATAAGCGTACATAAATGGTTGTATATAAACTGGGCTGCATTTTTTTAAACATAAAATAAGTCTTTGCAGTTTTTGTTCAGTTTGTTTCTTATAAAGTAGGATAGGTGGATGTTCTGGTTGTCACATGCATTCATCAAGTACTGGGCTCCACTTAGTAGTTCAATAGTTTTACATTTTTGGCTCAAAAATGTTGTTCTTTACTTGCCAAGTTGTGTTAGTGACTATATTTTAATATCTATCCATTTACAACTTTTTGTGGTCACCATCAAGTTCATTAAATATGTTTCCAACAGGAAAACTATTCTTGACAAGCAATTCGATATACGGTTTAGCTCTACTTTTGTGATTTTGTTAGAATAGTTATTAAAAATACTTTAAAATGTGCAAATGTGCTGGAGGAGGCCTGCACTTTGCAGCAATAGGTAGGGAAGGGGAGGTACTGCTTTATTCTGTGCACCATACATTGAATGTTAAGAAGACTGTGGTAGCTCTAAAAGCTAATCTAATTTTTGTGAGGTTGTTGACATGGATGGAGGAACAGCTGTTACACTTGTAGAACTTGAAGCAGCAATGTTTTGGTTTAAAATCCAATCTGGACCTTCATTCTGGGTTCCCCAGCTTTCTCCCACAGCCCAAAAACATGTGTGTTGGTTGTTAACCCTTAGATATACTCGTATTCTGAGGAGATGTGATTTAGTGGTTATACTGAATAGATTATTGTTCATATCATTATTATTCATTAACATTTCTGGACTAAACCCATAACCAAGCTGTGATATGTTAAATAAATCATTGCTGGATTGGAGCATATTTGAACCAGGACTGGATTAGTAAAGTAATCTTTAGATGGCGCTAGAGAGCCTCCTCTAAAACACTTATTGTAATAGTTCAAACATTAATACACACAACGGAGGCCATTTTAACATATCTGCAGAAACTAACGTTCATAGTTTTCCCGCTCTTTGGGGTTCAGCCAATCAGCTCTAAGGAAAAATAAATGCGGTTTTTGAATTGGCCGTTTTGAAAATGCTAGCCAATAGAGTATCAAGCAGCATTTTTGCTTCCTAAGCTGCATTTTCATTCAAATATTTTGGATGTCTCTTAAGAAAAAATCTGCAAATAAGCAAGGGTCCACTGTAGTTTATTGTTTTATACATAGTAGTTTTTAGATTGTGACGTCATTGTAATTTCTTTGCCATTAGAGGAAATGTTTTAACTTTGCTGCAATGCAATCGTGTTCTTCTGTGTTGTGTTATCTTCTAATGTGAAGTGGCATTTTTTTTTCTTTAACTAAAACATTCATCAGAACAACTATTGTTGTTTTTAGGGTCTTAAACTTTTGCCACATTTAAGAGGGACTATTTTTACAAACAAAAAAAACTGTAGTTAGTAGTGGAGGTACGAAAAATGATGTACAATATTATGCATTTGAATGAAAATACACTGAAATGGACCAGAAATACAGATTAAAATCTCTGAGTTTCTTGAGTGTACTGCAGATGTAAATATGTATGTGTGCAAAATACAAACAGGTGAATACAGAAATGTATTCAGAATGGTCTCTGTGAACAGAAACACTGAATTTCGTCTATGTGCCGGCACTGGGCGCTTTCTTCTACAAATGACATATTAGGAGGATCAAAGGGAAGCAGAGAGAAGATGACAGTAGCGTTTTGCCCGGCGGCCATGCTGCATCTGTCCCCACCGCCATCAAGAGCGCGTTTCGATGTCGCACTGACTCTGTGTTATAAATCTCATCTATATTCTGTCTTACATGAGAGAAGCTATGAAGATACACCAACAAATTAAATCACAGTTTTCTGAGTTTGTTCATTTACATTTCCAGTAAAGTTAGTAAACATTAGATGATCAGGCTTCTTAGCTTTGCTCTCCTTCTACTGCATAAACAAGAATGCACAACATAAATTGTGGTAGTTTACTTACTATAATCTAAATAGAGGAGTTTTTGTGGGAGAATTTTTCTGCCATGATTCGAGAACACAGTCTGCAAGCAGGATTTTATGTCTTTTATTCTCAAAACTTGTAATGCTTGTACTCAAAACTTCAAATATTCACTGTGCTTTCTTAAACCTTTATTCTCGCACTCAAAACTTGTCTCTGCTCGGATCAAATCTCCGCTTGCAACCTCTCTGCTCGATTGCGAATCATTTTCTGTTCACCGTTGGAACAAAATAGTACCGTCGCCTGGCAACCTCCCAGCCAAGTGTTACACTGGGTGCGTTTGTTTTCTTCTAATGGATGTGCCTGTGTGGCTACTATCGATTGTAGCAACTAGATCGATAAATATCAGAACGATGAGGTCGTTGTTTCTCCCTTCATCCAGTGAGGAAATTTCTGTTATCAAAGAATGAGAGTCTGTTCCAATAACTAGAGAAAGATTAGTCTTTGTCTTTATTTTTATTCGAAGGCAACAGTGTTTGGGGCTCTTCTACTGACTGGGTCTTACATGATTTTATAGTCACACCCCAAATCTGGACTAATCTCCATTACCAGGTGGACAACAGCGCCACATCTTTATCCACCGTCATGCAACTGCTCCTCACCTCGTTGGAAGAAACGATTTTTAGTTGAGACCTGTCGTTGGAAACTAACACCCTACATGTCTGGCAGGAAATGAGAGCTGACAAGGAGTCCAACAGAAACTTCTAGTTCTTCTTTGTCAGTCGCAGGCTCTCTCACACGTACACAGTAACACACGTTAAGGAAAACATTCACATACACAAATTAAAATGAAATAGTCAAATTTTCTATTACAGAGACGCAGGTTGCTAAGATTGATAGTAGGCACAGTGATAGGATGAGTCAAAGAAACACACTCTGCAGAGAGATAACATTTGTCCTTAGTTACGTGGAGCCATGTTGCTTGAACAAAAATAGCAGAAAACTGTCTCTTGGAAAAAGTAGCAAAAATATCAAGACAACTAAATGTTAAGCTGTTTCTAAATCTTGAAAAAAGAAACAGAAGGCTGTCATGTCAGATTTTTTTGTGAGGTTGAACTTATTCACGGTTAGATGCTTTATCTGGATCAGTTTTTTTTTTTTTTTTTTTATCAACTGTGTTTTTGTAGAAATTTTTCAACTGTATTCCTTTGTGACATGATGGCAGCTTTTGGATTTGTTGGAGCAGGAAGTTGGCATCATCGGTAATCCCGCTGCTTCGTTATCCAGCAGCGTTAATGATTCATTATTCTGATGGAAGGCTGACGGGTATTTAACAGTGTAGTTTTAATGGCGCCGCTGCTGGTGCCGATCATTTCAGCGCGCTGACGTAATTAGTCTGCTGTACTGACTTAATATTCATTGTCAGAGAGAGCGTTTTATTGCATTTGTGCCACGTGCACAAATGCAATACACGAACGCACTGAGTGCAGTTCAGTTCAGCAAGTGGATTGTCTACAACAATTTATGTCATAAGCTTTTATCCAAGTATAATTTTGGATAAAATTACACTTTTAGTGATAGGATAAGTCAAAGAAACACTTCTTCTTTCTTCCTTTTCTTAATATTTATTATTTCATTCTTTCACAGCAGAAAATTTACTTTCTGTGTTTATAGCCCAATTGCAAAAGTATTTAAACCCTTTTAACGTTTTCTCATTTTATCAGGTTACAACCTCTGAAGGGACAGAGTACCAATTTCAGGGCATTAAGCTACATTAATTATTGTAAATTTGTAGCAGCTGTTGGAGTTTGGCTGTTTAACACAAGATAGTAGTAAGTGCAAAGTGTTGGTATTTTACTGCATTACAGATTAAAAACCTCTTCTGCAACTTGTGTGTCTGTTTTTAAGAAATATGAATGAAACACTGAAACTAAACGGCTCATAAAACATAAAAATATGAATCCTTATTAATTAGATATTTGCTTGAACGTAGCTCTCTTAACAGCATTTCACATTTTTTACTAATATTAGTTTACAATAATAGATGATTTATATGATTCCTTTTGTTTTTTGCTAGATGTGATTATTTATTTTTTGTACTTTCACTTCACTTTTACCAGCAGCTCAAGAGCTTTATTATTGATAATGAATAAATTAGAAAATTTCCAATACAAACTTCTGCCGGTTTGTTAAATTGTTTAAAAAAAACGAGAAACCTAATAAACCCCGAATCTGAAGCTGCTACAGTCTTTTGGGCTGGCAGCCATATTTACTGCTGAAAGGAGCATCGGGTCAGAAAAGCGGCTAATTACTGAGTTCACGAGGCGGATAACCCTCGGCACAGACACTAAATACCAATAAGTATTTGCTACACATTTGCCTGCTGCCATTCAGCGGTTCTGATTGGACTCTTGTCAGAGTTTGAACAGATGGTGGCGGCGTATTTTGAGTGTGTTTGATACGGCATGTTAATATGTAAAGTGCAGAGGGTCGCTAATGGAAACGCAGCAAAAATTGCTCCATTTGTACGAGCCCTGAGCACGGGATGCAAATGCAGGATTCAGCAGGCATTAGTTTTGGTGCAGAACGCTCCACATGACCAACAGAAGGCAAAAACCAAGCCAAGATCAAGGCCAGAAAAATATGTGGAAGAATGTGACAACTACAGAGTGTAAATATATTGGAAATGTACTGGAAAGCAGCAGCTACAGTCAGGAAACTGCGGATGATTGGGGAATATAATAAGCACCAGGTAGTGTAAGAAAAAGATACTAGGAAGCAAGAACTAAAAAAAAAAAATATGCAATGGTGTGTAAAGGTATAGCCCTACCTATTGATTTATTTTTTTGTATGTCACACTTATATTACAGAGAAAAATATTTTAAAATATATATGTACTTTTAAATACTGATTTAATTGATTAGATGCAGTATTTATTTAATTTGTTTTTTAGTTTTTACAATGTATTAGCTGTCACCATATTGTGATAGTTTAATATAAGACAAATAATCTGTGAACATATTGGGCTCCTCTCATTGTAAATAAAAAAAAGAAAAAGTCTCTAATCTACAGTAAAATAACAGCTGCTCTGGTCTGAGAATTTTATCACAAAATGTTTTGGAAAAAACGTAACACAACTAGAATTTAACAGCTATCCAATTAATGATCAGATTGCAAATTCTGATTGTATTTTTACTATTTCAATAAAATGATCAGTGCAGTGTAAACTCTTTTTTATTTTTCCTTACTTTGTCCTTTATTTGTTTTTTATAAAAATGTTTTTCTAGAATATTCCAAGACCAACTTGGAAGGGTAACTGAAAAACATGTAATATGTTTATCAAAACAGGACCTAGCAGGACCTTCTATGATCTTCCTGTTATTCAGTAAACATTTAGCCCGTCTGGCCTTCACCGTGTCCTTTAATTTGTCTTCGACCAGCAAAGACAAGCCCTGAATTTCACCTTGAACAAATTTATTAAAGGTTGTTGGAGCCTGTGGTGAAAATAGCCCCACAGTGCTTCAGATGAAAGTAGGACAGATTACGACAGGGAGCCATGATCAGAGCCGCTCGCTGCCCTGCAGGTAGAAACTCTCCCGAAGCTGCCAGCTCTGCCAGCTGCAGCTGTGTGCGTTTAAATAGACACTGTCAGCTAGCAGGAGATTTGGGCTGCTGGCTGCCAGTTGAGGCCTAAATGTACTTTGTCACAATAAGGATGATTTATTTAAAGACCATACAGAGCATGGCGGGGGCAGCATTTCAAGCCATGATGGAAATTAGACCTTCACTCCTCATCTTTTTTTTTTTTTTTTCCAGTGGAATGAGCTTATAGCAGAGCTGTCAATAGCAGCTTTAATGGATGCTAATTCATCCACCAGAGCTCATCATAAATGCCTAGCGCTATGCCTGTTGTGTAAGCAATGAGTGGCATCATCATTACTGCAAAAGCGCAGTGCACCAAGCACTTGTGTTTTATGGCTCAGGAAAGCTGTGCTATTATAGAGACGAAAATGTGCCATTCAGTTTTTATTATTTGACGATGGCTTTTGCTGACTTAAAAGCAAACTGCTGTCAAGAGAAGAGACACCTTTTTACTTTAATACACCTGCCTTTGGGTTAGGATTGGATTCTGTTCTGCAAAAAGAAATATTATAGTTAGCTGGAAATTAATTAGGTCAAGTTATCACAACTTTGTGTCTTGTGGGACTTTACTATGTGACTGTCGAGTATTTTTCATCTCCAGTATCTTCTACTCATACTCATATTTAATGTGTAACTTTACTATGGACAGAATATACAAATCGTCTTGTATAATAAAGTATTTTCCCTCTTTATTAGGTGCAAATGTCAACCGTTTTCATGGGTCATTAAAATCTTTATTCAGATTTATGATGCTGTGAGGCTGCAGTGTCAACAGCAGATATAAAATAACAACCTTTACAGATTTGAACATATTAGCATATATCATTAAATATATTGCATTAAGCAAGAATCTGAAAGTTGAATGAAGATATACTGTTACAATACTTATAAATAGGATGAGAAAGCCACAAAATAGCAAAATACTGTATATAGTGCTGATAAGGCTGTTTGAATTCACCTAAGTGAATTTAGTTCATTTTTGAGTTTCTACATTTTTTATACATATATTTAGATTTTTCCAGATAAATTCAAAGCGCCAACTTGCTTGTCGGTTTTGTAAACTTTCACTTGAGTAAAGGTTTGGTTATCGACCATTAAGGAGACGTTGATCTTCATGCTCTTATTTTGAAGTGGTGAAGACTTCTGGCGCGGCAGTTCCGCTTCCTTTTATTGTGTTCTCTCATTTTTCGCCAAGAACTTTATTTCAAATAAAGTAAACAAATAAAATGTACGGGCTCAAAATGAAACACAATTGGTAGAGAATAATGTGTAAGCATAAATACGATATATAAAGAAGTTATAGAACACGTAACTTATAATGTCAAAACTTATAAGTTGTTGTCTTTCCGGTGCAGTTAGCGACTCAGCATTAGCTTCTGCTAAGTACCGTGCTAATCTTAATGCTAACTTTTTAGCACTTTGGCTTGGGTCTGTTCTGCTTTAAAGTAATATTTTTAATTAATTAATTGGACTGTCTGTTCTTAAACCCTCTCAAGAGGGTAAAGGAATTAGGTTTTTTTTTTGTTTTTTTTATTTTACAGATCATATTGAGGTGCCACAGTTCACAAGCTTTATTTTCAGAAAGATTTAATTTATTCTAGAATATTACATTCCTTATTTGACACATCTGAAGTTAGAAGGGTGACTTATATTCCACATTTGATAATTATACTCACCTATTGATCAAGTAATTTCAGAGTTAACACTTAAATTTAAAATTTGATGGCTGCATTTTGTAAGTATAAACCACTAACTGCCCAAATACAGCTGCCAATGTGGTTGAGCACTGAAATCACACAGCTCGTCATTAGATGTTTGTTGTCAGAAATAAGAGTGAATTTAACACTGATAGTCCCAGGAAATGCGTACGCCATGAAAAGCATGGAATGAGCGTTTCCTCTGATGACTGAAAGCCTCTCTTCTGTTTTTTTTTTTTATCTAAAAACCATTAAAATTTCTCATCCACCCTCCATCTATGAACATTGAGATGTTGAGTCACACTGAGTCTAATACTGGAAATAAGATTAAAAAGTGCTCAGTTTCAGTAAGAGATATTATTTTACCGTAGTCATAATTTAGCCACAGATAAGTTTATATCATTTAAATAAAGCAGTTATGTCATAAAATAATGGGTAAATTTTAGCTTATTCATTTTGATCAATTGATAAATATTGTGAATTATAACTACAACAGTGATTTATAGAATATTTCACAAAGTCCAAATAATACAACAAATGTATGTTTTATACACTAAACAACAGCAGTTTAATATCTGTCAGATGTACTTTTTGCTAAAAAAAAAAAAAAAAAAAAAAAAAAAAACCCGTAAATGATAAAAACTCAACTTCTATGCAATATAAACTTGAGTTTGACTTTGGATTAAACTTTCTGAACTGCTGGATAGGAACCAAAACAGTGCAAATTTTCAAGTGTTTTGCTCAGGCAGACCAGAAAATGCAAGATCATTGGAGTAGCAATCTTAAGACATCTTTGAATCATGACAGAATTGTAAAGAAATCTCATTACTCACCAATTTCAGTGGGATTGTGATTGCTAACTGACTCAAGTAGGTGATAAATAAAGCAGTGAAAAAACTGTTTTTTTGTTTACTTATTTGCTTTTCAGAAATAAATTAACTCTAATATAACTTTAAAGGACTACTCGAATAAAGGAATGAGCATTAGTGATACGCAGTTGGATATTGGATTTGTTTGCATTAAAGGTTTTGTGAAGTTCAAGTGATTTCTCAGTTTTCTTTTAGTTTATGACTTACATTACGATCAAGCTTTTTTTTTCCAGTCGTAATTCCAGTAATAAACTCTGCATGGCACATAAAAATGAACATTTTGTTTTTCTTTAACACATAATTCTCTCCTTATCCTCTGATTGTCGTCTGGTATGCTATCCAGCTCCGTCAGTCATGTTCTTTTGGTTTTCCTTGGCCAGATTTCCCTGCTGCCATTTTGTTATCCTTTCATCCTTCTCATCAAGCCCCTTCCTGGCATTTTCCATCCTCTACTGCCAAACTTCCCAACCGTCCCCCTTAACCGCAAAACTTTAAGTCTCTTCAATGTCTTTCAAATGGATTGCAAAAATAATATTCACTTGTTTTCACTCCTATTTCAGGTAGATTAATCTCTCTCTCTTTCTCTAGGGACTTTATTTATTAAGCTTAGAATTGTCTCAGTTAAGTTTCAAACCCACTTTAATCTCTATTTGCACGCGACTTTTAACATTACTGCTTCCAGAAATTCAGCAGGCAGGCGTCATAAAGATCTGAAGATATCATACTTATGTAAGGCACTCTGCATTTTAATGTGAGCGCGCTAATGTTCCTCTGGGTCTAGGCAAAGGTCAGATCCGCAGTGCTCTTTTAAAGCATGAGCAGTCTGAGAGCGTGCAGGTCAACCAGAGTTAAGTGTGATGACATGAGAGGTCAAGCAGAAGGAGAGTTTGAGACTTTATGCACGGAGGAAATGCTGTAGAAGTTTTCTAAAACAAATGTACAAAAGAAAAATGTCTGCAGGGGAGCAGAAAGACGAGAAAAAAAGTGCAAAAATCTTTATATTCTTTCAACCTTCTGTTGGATAGACAAACAGAAAGTAGTGCATCATTTTGAACTGAAGGGAAAATGATTACATATTTCTTTTTAGCAAATAAAAACCTCAAAAATTAGGCTGAATTAATGCTTTGTAGAACCACTTTTCAATCACGCTATTACAGCTACAAGCCTTTTTGCCTATCTGCAAATTTGGCACTTTAAGAGAGCAATATCTTTGTAAATTTTTCACCTGCAAAATAATTCAAATTCAGTTAGATTGAATAGAAAACATCAGGTTTAAAGTGAATTCTCACTGCGTTATTCGAAGACGAGAATATGCTTTGAAACATCAACAGTTTGCGTCTGTTGGGTTTTCCACCAAACCAGTTCCACTTCTGAACTGTTTTCAACTCTGACCCAAGTCAGAAAACGTGTAAGGCTGCGTTTTGTTGGGGTTTTCTGTGACATAACAATACAACTGTGTGTCAAATTGGGAAGTGAAAGAAAAATATAATTAATACTGCATGTAAAGAATTAGGACACCACATTTAATATTACAATTTTTTTTTTTTTGCCAACAAAAGAAAGTGTCTTGCAAATATCCGACATAAGTCAGTCTTACTTTTCTTGTGGCCTGGTTTGTCAGTTTAGGAGGAAAAGGTAAGATCACCCAACATCCGAACAGCTAGTTTTGTCTCCTTTAAGTTTAAATAACTTCACTGAGACATTTTTTGTTCCACTCCTCACTTTCAACTGTGAGACGTTAAACTTGTTTCTATTCACTCCACAGCATGTAAACTTTAACCCGACTCTGGACTTTCCATTTCTCAGTTCTCAGAGCTTTTTTTTTAATGATGGATTTGCTTCCTGGTGAAAATGTTCTCCGTTCTGGTGCCCAAATAATTCAAATTTTGACGTATTTCTGAATAACACTGTTCCAGAAATATCTGACTTTGTCTCGGTCCTTCCTGGCAAACTTCATGTTTTTCTTTGAGAGCAAAGTTTTCCTAATTGCACACCCCTGTGAATATTCAATGTGAACTCTTTGTACAGACATGGAATTCATACCAAGAGCCTGTTGTTGGTCTTAGATGACAGTTTTTGGTTTTTAGAGACGTTTTAAAGCCCCTTGTCCTCACTTTAGCAGTCAGGAGGACACCAGCCTAAAAGTCTGAGGTTTAAACAACAGAAACTTTCAAAATGTTTAGTATTTACTTTCTAAATATGTCCACCTGATTGGATGTGGATGTCTCACACTGACAGATTACAACAATTACAATCATATTGTGATGTTCTTTTGTTTAAATGTGTAATAAAATCAAAAGAGTCACACATCTTTAAAGGGAAAATATTATGCAAAGTTTATTTTGTACATTTTTGTTCTTCCATTTATGTCTCAACTGCTTCTAAAAACAACACACATGCTTTGGAAAAAAAACACCCTGCTGTGTTTTTTGATGTGTGGAAAATGAACCTTTTTGAGAAGTTCCCGGTTGTTGAGTCACGTTGCACCGTTACCTAGCAACCAGAGAAGATCTCCAGCATGATTGGTCAGCTGTTTTTTTGCCACTGTACGAGCTGTACAATGTTTTGCTGTTGACTTACCATGCAGAAACTACCTGCTGCATTGTGCAGGAGGCTCTACTTCTGCTTTTCAAAGATGCACATTTGTTGAGATTCAATGATGTTCAGGTTGGATGAATGTGACCTGGCCAATCAGATCCAGGTCACTTAGTTTCAAAGATCCAGGTGGCCTGGGTCGCATTCAACAAAAATCTGTGATGTTCAGATGAAAAGGTCGGATACAGGTCACATTACGGCAAAAAACATAATAAAAATCTGAATTGGGTTATTTGGACTGCAGTGTGAAGTAATCTGAAATGTTAAAATGTCTGGACTCTTTTTTTTTTTATGTTGAACTAGAATCAGGGAAAGAAACAAACAATTGAGAGCAAAGTTTTGCTTGATTTGCAGCTTAAAGGCCAAACATATTTATCAAGATGAACAAAGCAGAAAAAAGCCAAACAAAAAGCCTCTAATTTATCCTCTGCTATTAGTGAAGTCATTAAGGGTTTTTTACCGAGTGAGTCATTCATTCCTGGCTGTTCTCATACATCCGCTAATATCACTTTGTGCAGCTGAATGTACGTGGAGATTTTTTGAGGGGGGTCGAGATATAAAAGTCCAAAATGTGTCTGTGCTTCCAGGTGCGCTGTCCCAGAACCAGGTCCACCCGCTCCTGGGTTCGCTGCCCCTACCGGGTCGACCCCTTCAGCCGCAGAGCCACGCCCAGCTGGAGCACTTCCTGCCACTCAGGGTCAACGGCTCCTCGCCCCTCAGCCTCTTCCCCAACTTCAACACTGTAAGATTTAAGTGATCACAAGGTTTTTTTCAATACTTTCAAGTTAAAGATCAGATGCTAATGAGGATTTAGAAATATCAAGTAGCCTCTATAAAGTCGAAAACATTTAGTTTATTTTATATTCAAGGAGAAATCTGATTTATAACCTTAATAATTTTTCTGTTTTTTTTTTTGATGACCTATAGGAAAATATAATCAAGTAAAATAAGTTTTTGTTTGTTTGAACTCAGATTCATGGCAGAGTTAATGTTCGAGTCTCCACTGAATTTTCTGTTAAATTTTGCATGAACCACCGTTTTCTGAAGCTGCGTGTTTTTTGTAGGATGTAATTTAAATTTTTTTTGTTTGTTTGTTTCATAAATATTTTTCATTTTTAGTTTTACATTTATTTTTCTGTTAGTTTTATGGCCCCACGTTAGCTCCTTGTGGATTTGTATTGCCAATGAGAAAAATAATATGCTGAATCGTGTATAAGAACGATAATTATAGACTCTCCGTAACACAGGTTAAAATTTTACAATATTGGGAAAAATTGTTAATGTTCCTTCAGGAATGCACCATTTGTTAGGATATTCTGTGTGATTTATTGAAGGGGATTTAATCATTTAGTGGTATGTATTTTAGATAAAAATATAGTTTCTATTTGGGCAAATTTATAATTATATAAGTTGCAATATAGTTCAGCATTTTAGGCTCTATCGTTTATGTGCGCTCAAGGCAAGACCTGCAGAATATTACCACAGAATGCAAAATGAGATCAAGTGTCACTTACAATAAAATATCCAAAAGTTGTGATATAAATGTGACAAACTGTGTAATATTAGCTAATATATATAAAAATATTTCCCACTTCTCCAAGCATGCAGAAAAAGCAGAGTAGCAAGATTTTACTCAAATGTTGTCCCAGTTAAATGTTTAGTGTGTGAGTTATTTAACTTTTTTTTAAATTACACTTTGATGAGTCTCTGCACTTTCCCCTTTAAACAAGTAATTAGTAAAATATTTGTCTGAGTCTGCGTCCAGACTCATCAGTTAATGAGGAAAAGCTGAGGTTGTCTTGCTAAAGCATCAAGCTGGTGGGAGGAAGGGAAAATATTGCTGTGTGACAGCGAAAGCTAAAAATACGGTTTGAATGGCACAGCTGCACTGGAGGGATTTAAAACATGAAGACAGATTTCATCCAAACAGGCAATTTAAAAAGTGTGAATTCAGAGTTCTGGGTTTAAAACTGAATATACAAACTTAGTTTACATGTAAGTTTTGCTAAAATGTCACGTTAATAGAAAAATATGTTAAAACTAAATGTGTTGTATTATTAGAGATGCATTTTGAGTCAGTCAATAATTTCCATAATTTCAAGGTTTAAAGAAGAGAAATGCTAGAAATAGGTCATAGTCACAACAATAACAGGAGCAGGATTAATCCTAAATGCACATTTCTAATCTTTTTTTAAAAAATTATTCATCTTGTTGCACAAGCAGCTCAAAACTTTGACTTACTGAAGATGTTAAAACACACATAAGTCAAATTTCTATTTTTCCTCTTTATTTGATGACAAACACAAAGGGAAGGAAGGGATTTAATTATGCCATTAACTTGTCTCATTGAGGCAAAGGACTTTATCTGAAACTTCATTGCTGGAGTGTTTCTTTTAGTCATTTTTGGATGCATTTTTTGTTTCTATTTTAAACTATTTCCACAGTTCAGACTCCCTGAAGACGTGAATTATATTGATACTAGTGAAAACTGTAGATAAATCCAACTTTTTATGGGATTACTATAAATTAGGGCCAAAAATAATAATAATAATTCTGACTTTCATCTCAGAATTTTGAATTGTTTCTCATAATTCTGAGATCAAAGTCAGAATTCTTTTTTTTTTTTTTTTTTTGGTGGCCCTAATCCTCATCCATAGATTACTTTTAATGAGTGGGGGCAAAAAATATAACATTCAACAAGTGTTTAGTATTATCACTTATTATTCACATTTTTACCAGTTATGCAAATATACAGTATAGGGAATATTTTTTAACATGTGTAATCAGAAAGGTGCCATTTTGCTTAATTTTTTTAAACTGTTCTGCTGCGTCCAGGTGAAGCAGCGCCGATAGGTTCTGTTTGTGTGTTTCTTCTTGCAGATGGACCCGGTGCAGAAAGCGGTGATTAACCACACGTTTGGCATGTCTCAGCCGAAGAAGAAGCCCATCATTTCATGCAACATCTGCCACCTGCGCTTCAACTCAACTGTGAGTCTGACGCTTCGAGATTAAATTGAAATGGCCTTTCAAGTTTTGTTGTAATTTTTTGGCACAATGTCACAATCATTACTTTTTGCACACAGAAGAATGATTTTGTGCAAAAAAAATGTAAAGAACATTTTTTGTATCGGCTGTTTGTTGTACTAACTTGTTCAAAGAAGCATAATTTTCCATTTTTAAGCCATTTTTAACTGATTTCTAGTTTGTGGAAACACTTTTCAATTCATTCCACAAATTACTTGGTAACATTGGAAACCATCGCTCTGTCTGACAGAAAAAAACCCTCTGAATGTTTGCTGTGCGCTGACATTCATCATCGCCGAAGGGTTTGTATGACCTTTGCTCTGCCCCAACTCTGCTACATCACACTTTGACCCTCGATGGCGCCCTTCATGCCTGTGCAGCCATCCAGGTTTTATAAAACGTGATAACAGGAAGACGTCTCTCCATCTGCTCCTGGCACAAAGCCATGGAAGAATCACCTTGACACATTTTGAATTGTGAGCAGAAGCTTTTTCTGCTCATCGCGCCTCACATTCGGCTCTTTAATCCTAAGAAAGGCAGAAGTGTTTCAGTGAGAATGGTTATACTCTTCACAGCATTTGTTTATATTTAAAAAAATTTAAAATGTAATTGGAATTGCCAATATCAACAAAAGTACATGAACTAAAGCATTTTTCTTTCCTCTAAAGTGAAAATAACAAAATAAAAAATGAATAAAACTCAAAGCAAACTGCAACAAACTAACTCAATAATGCAGGAGTAGCGAACCAACATAAATCCTGAAAATCTAAAATATGACCGGGCCGACAGCATCACTCTCCAAAACTGAAGTCCATTGCAAACAAAATAAATCAAGTTTTCCTGATTTTACTTTAAGATACTCATTTCTGAGAAGTTTAAACTGGGAGGCGACTGAAGAAATGCTGAGATTATTCAATCCATGGGAAACATTCACCTTAAACCTTACAGATATCATAAAATCAGATTTTATGAAACAATATTAACTCAGAGTTTACATCTGAAACATTTTTGGGATCTAAAATATTTCATGAACTTGTTTTTCTTTCTGTCAGATGGGAACATGAAGGTCGTGTTACGTCACAGCAAAGCAGACAGGACAATTCCTGTCAGTACAAATCAGAGGAAAGATGAGCAAATATGTCACCAGTTGACAGCTGATGTTCATTTGTGCAACATGACTGATTATTGTCAAACCAACAGTGCAACTAAATGCATAATTCCTCCAGTAAAGTCAGTAATCTACCTCATTTATTTTCTCCCTTATGCAGCGTTGTCACTGCCTCCCTGTAAAGATAATGTGTGATCGACCAAACAAACCCTGTTGCATTCATGTTTGTGTGTGTGTGTGTGTGTGTGTGCAGACCCAGGCAGAAGCCCACTACAAAGGTCACAAGCATGCTCGCAAGCTAAAGGCCATGGAGACCCAGAAGAACCGGCAGAAGAATGGACCCGGTCAGCCCTCTGCTGGGAAAGACAGAGACGCAGAGATGGAGACGGAGGGGGAAACGGTGCCGATCGATGCTCAGCTGAAAGACAAAACAGGTACAAGATCTTTCTTTTATTTAAAAACGGCCTCCCCTCTTCACTCCTCTCTGCGTAATTAGCTGTAATTGAAGAAAACGGGCGCTGAGGTTCTGGAAGCTGCCACTCAGCTGGTTAATTACAAGCCATTACCTGTCCTGCTATCTCTGGTTCTGTCTGATAATTACAGCCATCAAGCGAAGACGTTCTGCAGAAGAAGAGATGCAATCTTAGGAAGGACTCTGTGGTTGTAAATCATCAATTCCTCAATAGAAATCACAAACCGGAGTCCACTGTTACTGTCATAAACATCAGCCCCGCGGTGAAGATGTGTAAAAAAGAAAAAACTACAGTCCAATTCATCTTTTATTCGCAGAAATTTACACTGAAAACGTATAAAAATGCAGCCAGTAAGCCTGAATTTATTTTATGTTTTTGCTGTCGAGCAGATTCTAGTGTAGATTATTAATTTGAATAAATCAGAAATAAAACTTTCTGTAGAATTTGTGAGGTTTTAAATTAAAATGTTTTTTTTCCTGCGCTGTAAAAAAAAAAAAAAAAACATTGTGTAGTTACCAGAGTTTACCATATAAATCCAGATTTTATTGGATTTATATGTTAAAATTCTGGCAGCAACGTGTATTTTACTGTTTTTTTTCACAGTGTGCTAAATAAAGTAGAAATAAAACAATAATTTCTGTATTTTAATCAGTCTTATGAGGAGAAAATGAGCTGTGAAACAAGTTGAAAATCATTTTTTTACATGTTACCTTTTCCCTGATAATTGTTTTCATTGAAATATGAGATGAAAATCCACCTGAATTTCTGTTTTCTGATTTGTTACCTGGATCTCCACCATATTCCCACTAGAAGCTGGCGTTCTAGTAATGACTTTGTAATTTACTATTTCACTCCTTCCCGCCATCCGTCACTCAGCCTCTCGTTCTACCTGACAACAAAATATCACCTTCTTTCTCTCCGTTCCCTCGCTTGGCTTTTTTCTTTTCCATTATTGATCCTCTCTCCCCCATTTTCTATGCGGCGCCTATCAATTTCCCTCGAAGCACATAATAATAAGCTTGTTACACTCAGTGGTTGCCATGGTTGTTGATTGATGGTGACGGATGAAGCCTCTGCAGAGAGAGCAGCAAATGACAGAGAGACACGGTGACAAAAGGAGTGATTAAGACGGCAGGAAAAAGACGGAAAGATGGGAAAATTCAAGGGATGACGGCAAATAAGGACCGAAAAACTTTCTAATAAAAAGAATAGAAAAAAGAACAAAGCTGGTGGAGAACATTAGGACATTAGACTACATTTATCCTGTCTTGTAAACAGAATTTGGCTTATATCAGTTTAGAAAAGATTTTGTTTTTAATCAAAATTGTGGATGATTATGTTGGTGCCTGATTTTATCTACACTAAATTACGTCAAATGTTTCGCACCACAATCAACTTGTCATGTTGAGAAATCAGAGATGATTATCAGGAAAAGTTTATTTTTTCGTCAAGATAATGAGATAAAACTCACTCATTATCTTAAAACAACAGAAAATCCAGCTGTTGATCTTTGCTAAATTACGTGTTTGGACATTCTGGGCTTCTGTCAAGTGAAACGTTTGCATTGACCGTATGTCCACAGACCCCGTCTCCTCACCCCAACCTGAAAGCAGCCAGGGGAACTCGCAGAGCGCCTCTCCATCCTCCATGCCTTCAAGCTCGGACTCCTCCTCGCCCTCCTCTGCTCAGCAGACCCTCCACGCCTGCGACGGCTCCCGGCTTCCCGACGCTCCTCCAGATGCCCCGCATGCAGACGGCAGCAACGCGGCCAGCGGTCCGGCGTCAGACTCCGATCCTCAGGGAAGCGCCGCAGCAGGAGAGGAGGAGGCCGCGGAGGGGAAAGAGGCGAAGGAGGCCAAAAGCAACAAAAAGCCTCTTCACTGTCCAACCTGCAAAGTGACGGTGAACTCCAACTCCCAGCTGGAGTCCCACTGCAGCGGTATTCACTTTACTGCTCGTGTCAAACTCAGAAATTTTCTACAAAAGCAAGGAAATTGCTGAGCTCCAAAAGTCAAAAATTTGCAAGACAAAAACTTTTGAATTTTTTAGATTAATCACAGAAGTTTTCTGCCAAACAAAGAAGATTTTTGAGCTTCAAAAGTAAAAATGTTGAGACAAAAACTCAGAAAGTTTTAGATTTATTTCTGGAATTTTCTACAAAACCAAGTAGATTTATGAGTTTTAAAAATAAAAAAATTGCAAGACAAAAACACTGAAATTTTGAGATGAATCTAAAAATTTTCTAGAAAAAATCTCAGAAATTTTAGAGTTTCAAAAAGTCTTTGATTTTGGAACTCAGAAAATTGACAAAAAAATTAAATATTTTCGACATCAGAATGACAAAAAACTGAATTTTTTTTTCTCGAAACTCTGAAATTAAGCTCAAAATTTCTGATTTTTTTAGTCAATTTTTTTATTTTGAAGCTCAGAATTTCCAAGTTTTCTCTGAGATTTATCTCAACATTTGAGACAAATCTCAAATGTTAGTACTACTTTTTATCTAGTATGACTCTAATACACTGTTGTACTTTTCATTGAATGAAAAAAGTTAAATTTTTTATTTTTTTTATAAGTACTCATTGAATGAAGAGGCAGCTATTAATTAATTATATATATTTACTAATATTTGATTACTGAGTAGTTTTATTGATACGTTCAGCCAGAACCATTTGAGGACATTCAAGGTGTTGATTTGACCCAAAATGAAAATGAGTTTGATTCCTCTGGCCTAAACTGTTCAAACCTGCACTGACCTTTTACCTCTCCTCTGATTGGTCGAATCAGGCTCGAAGCACAAACTGATGCTGGACGGTCAGAACAACAGCCAATCGCATCGCAGGGTCAAGGTGACATCAACTCCCAGACCAAAAGGTCGAATGAAGCAACGGATGGGGAGCAAGAGCAGAACGGTTGTTGGTGTAACCAACCAAGCATTTCACTGTGAACTGTGCCAAGTGTCTGTTAACTCAGAGACGCAGCTGAAGCAGGTACACAGGTTCATGTTTGACTTTATTTGGGACATTTCACAACAGCATTAACCGTTTACAGCGAGAGAAAAACTAAAAGAAGGACAGTTTTGTGTTTCTTATCTTGTACTTGGTGTTTGTTGGCTGTATAGTTAGTTGGATCTGTGTTTGCTTCATGTGTCTTTTCTTTTGTAGCACACAAACAGCAGGAGACACAAAGAGCGTTTGGCTGGGAAGCCTGTCAAAGCAAAGTTCACCCCCTATAATAAACTTCACCCCAATGCTGTCTTAGCGGTGAGAGTCTCACACAAACACACACAGATATATCTCCACACTGCAGCCCTTGTATGGACTAAAAATTACCACAATGTTTTGTGGTAATTACAAAAATGTTTCCCAGCTTCATTAGCATTAGATCTTTTGACTGGAACTTAATTTACCTCCGTTTAAAAATCCACAAACACTGAAAAGAATGACATGTAATTGATTAAATATGCTTCTTCAAGGCTCTGGTTACAGTAGGCAGTGGAGTTTTATTGCCATATAGCATCAAATATATATTTAATTATTCTTATACTTTTAAAGATATTGATCCAAATAATACTGTTGGGTTTTGGAAAGTTTCACTGGCAGATTACTTCACTTTCTAGAAAACAATATGGAATATTAGTTTTTCCAACATGGAAAAATGTTGTGTTATAAGTGAAATAATACCTTTTCATCAATATTAAAGAATTATTGACTGAAAAACCAGCGCCTATGTGCTGAAAAGTTGCTTGTAAATTTTGTCTTATTTCTGGTGTAATAGAAACTAGACAAAAAAATGTTTTTGTGTTTTTGCACAAAATCACTGCAGGATCAGCACCTGCAGACAAGTTGCATATAAACCAAAAAAAAAAAAATCATTATCTGCCTAAACAGCTGCTGGATGACCAAATTCTATGCAGTTTATTTCATATAATCTTAAACCGTCACTTTTCTAACTTGCTGTTTCAGGAAGCTGTGCTAGAGTGCTAACACTAGTCGGTTGAAGGTGTGTTGTTCCTATTTCTGTCCAACAGAGTTGAGATATTTTTTCTTATTAGTGTTTCTACTTGTGAAAACTGAAACTTGTCTTTGCTACTGATTGTGTGAAGTTTCTGTTCCTGCCTTAACCCTTCATGACCCAAGTTTCAAATCTCCACCTTGATATTTTTCCTCATTTTAATTGTACGAAGTTCTTTAAATGCCCTGTGAGTCAATATTTTTGCCCATTTATCCATAACAACTGGAAATTTCAATATCTACCAAGTTATTCTTGCAATTTACCGTCTACTAAGAGAGCGCCCCTCAGATTAATTTCACTTCCTGCTGCAGTGGGGGTGAAATTGCCGTAATAACCCCTTATTGTCTGGAAAGCCCAACGTCTTCCCCTTCAGAAACTGTTGGAATTTTTCAGATTGCGCAAATTTGGTTGTATCGTCGTCGATACGTTCGGCCTGGAAGGGTTAAAAAAACTAAAATAAATAAACAATTCTTAGCCTGGTGGCCCGCCAGGCTTATAAAGCTCTGGAGGAAATCCTGATATTGAAAGGTGCTACTTTGATCAGTCTTCTTTATAGTCAGTATTTCTTCTGTTTTTACTTTCAGACCAAACTGGCTCTACACAAGCAGCTGTCCAAAGCCCTGCCGGCAGGGCTCCTGAGCGGCCCGTTCAACCCAGCTGCACTGTGCAGCATGACGTCCGGGCCCCTGGCGCTACGACTGCCACCGGGGCCCACAGCCATCATCCCCGGCCCCATCATAAACCCCTCACTCTTCAGGCCGGCGCCGGGACCGCTAAGGGCCACACATGCTCCTATTATCTTCTCTCCTTATTAGCGATTAGCACAAGCTGTTTGAACTGAGAGAGGAGCGGACAACTTTACCAAATCTGGACTTGTGGAAATGATTAGCCTGGTCGCCTTTTCCCAGCACAGTTCTGCCTCGGTGACCCAAAACACTGCAGATACAAACGGAGCAGCGGGATTCTCAACTGATGGAGGATTCAGAGCTCCTGGAAGGATCAGCTGTCGTTTCCTGGCGAGTGTGTGTCTGGTTCTCTCTGCAAGCCATAATGATCACTTAGTTTCATTGCTGACAACAAACTAAGACATCAAGGAGTTTAAACGCTTCATTATAGAGACTTCTAATCGCACTCTGGAGAAAACACTCGCAGCTTTAGTTTTCATAAGGGAATCAAAGCTTATCCTTTCCATGTTTCATTATTGTCCTATAAGACATTATAAGAATATGAGCGACTTAAACATTTAAAACAGAAATCTGCAGTTTTGCACTGATGAAAATTTTGTATCTTTACAAAGTTGCATCTTTTTTATGCTCATTTAATGTACATTTGTTTTATTTTAGATTTAAAATGTCTTTTTTAGTCTGTCTGTATCAGAGTCTTTGGATGTTTGTGTGAAAACGGTGACAATCAGCCGCTTATATGAATGAATGAGCGTCTACCTAATGGAAAAAATACACAAGATCTAATGTACAAAATGAGATGATTTTAAATAAAGTTATAGTTATTGTTTGGTATATTTATTAACGTTTACACTTTAGGTTACCCTATTTACAGCATTTTTATATAAAAAATAGTATTTATGTGCCATTATGGATTCATGAATCTGTTGCTTACATTCATGAGCAGCATAGAGAGGCATATTTCTCTTTGACACTACACAAAATGGGAAAAACAAGAGCACATGATTTATAATTTCTCTAATTTTGCCAATATTGAACTGCCATTTGATCCTTTGGAAAAACATGTTAATGTTGTTTAAACAGGTGAAATTCAAGGTAAAATATATGTTATGTAACAGCTTGATGCTGTTTGTGAACTATGAATGGTCAGATTCTGTCTGAGCTGATTAGAAACATCTAAATTAGTTATTTATTTTGTGTTTAGAGGGTAAAAAACAATCTACTTTCCTTATAAATATAAATTACCCTGTGACTACTGAAACTCACTCGGCAATATTCTTTTTCTTTTTATGCCACCTGATAAGATTAACCAGAAGTGTAACTGTTTATTTATTTATTGCAATAATGTAAGTCATTTTGTGACTAGTAAAATGTTAATGTATTCCACATCAACTCATAAATATCTCTTGTTGTTTTGTAAGCATTTGTCTTCTTGTATCCTATTTTGTATCACAATTTTCTACACTTATCACAACAATAAGGGGAAAAACTATGCAATTTTGAATTCTCTGTATATAATTAATATAATTTTATATCCATTCATGACAGATTTTAAGCTAAATCTACAAACATTTGATTTGTAGTTTGAATTTGTTTACTGTGGGGCTTTTTAAAATCCGTGATACTAAAACTGAATAATTATGAAGCATTCAGTGAACGTGGTGCTCAACATTAGTCCTGTTTTCTGTATTTAACCAGCACAGAATTGAAGGTCACGTTAGAATAATGGCACTTTGCGGCAACAGCGCCCTCTTGTGGTATTTGATTTCAAAGTGGGATTCAGGTCAAACAAACGAGGTGAAAATTATTCTGCTTCCTGCATTAATCTCACTGGATTGCAAAAAATATGTATAATTTGGAACTTGTGTATATTATTTTAACTGAATTAGGATTACTTTGCACAGCTGAATCCAAAATTACATCCACTTGGGTTTTTATTCGAACTTGATTTAGAGAAATCCGATGTTCTGACTAAATTAATGACATTATCAGTTTGTTCCCGTAAATGCTTCTGCTTCTCATCTAAAAAGGCTTTAGGGGAAAAAAAATAGTTTCCTCACAGAATGTTTTAGTTAAAAGTTACAAAGAAAGAATCTACAAAAATGGAACAAGGTAAACAATCTTTTTTTGTCTTTTTTTTTATTCCAGCTTTCAGTCGAACCTCTACACAAAACCATAATTTTTGGTTTTAATCACTAGCAGGAGTTTTTGTTTAAAGATTTCTGTAAATTGAGAAATAAACACTAATGAGGGTAAGTATATTTAAATTGAACATTATGTCTCCGTTTCTTTTCTGTGCTGATGGAGTCTCTCTCCTGCTTGTCACTCATTTTGTCTCAGTTAGCATTCACCGTTATCATAAAATGAACATTACTTTTATGTATTACTACATTCTTCTTTATCACGTTTTGTCTGATGCTGCTGCCCCAACAGGCAATCTCTTCTGCCACCATTGGCTACTCTGCAAGGTCTAGAGATTATTCTGCAAAGAGGGATTCTTTAAAAAAATATAAAATAAATTTGAGTTAAATCAGAGGTTTGGTCATAACCGCTGTAATACTGACTGCTACTGCTACCCACAGCTTTCAGCATCTATGATAACTGAAGAATAATATGAGGTACAACATTTATTTTCCCTTTGGGATCAATAAAGTATTTTTGAAATTAACTGATGGCAGAAGAGATTACGCTATCCGCAACAGACTTAAAGAATTGGAGTTGTGCAAATTATAAACATTTTCTGTGGTACCTATAAGGACTTTTTTTTTTTTTTTATAATATGCTTTGAAATTTTAAAACAATACATTAAAAGTACAACTGCAAAAGATGGTTGAGTGCTCCAAAAAAAAATAAAGAAACTGACACTAAATGTTTTTATAACTGCTGATTATTCTACTTTTACTGAAAGATGTAGCATATTTCACGTTTAAATGACATTGATAAAGTAGCAAACTAACCTAGATTTTCAAACACGTGTCCATTCGACCTGCTACGGCCAGTTATATAAGACCAGCTGAACCAGTGGCCTAGTTTTCATTGACCCATAAAAGAAAACCAAAAGCGGAAGTGACGTCACCTCGCCGCAGTCCTCTCTTGCTTCGCATTTTCCAGAAAAGATGGCAGCTGTTGATATCGATATGCCGGTAGAAACAGAGCCCGTGATCCGCGCCCAGGATGACCTGGAACGGTGAGTGTGTGATTTCCAGTTGTCCTTCGTCGTGTTTAGATCACAGTGGGCGGATAACCGGAGGAAGTTGAACCTTGACGGGGACGGAAAGCAGAGGAACACCGCTGCGGTCGCTGTCGATGCGAGCTATCCGCGCTAGCTCATGCGGGCTAGCTGCCTGTAGCTTTGTTTCGCATCGGTTCTATATTTTATCGGAGGCGATTGAATTAGCTGTTTCTTTTAGACGTCTCGGCGTTGACCCTGGTACAAAAGTGTTTAATTTCCTGTTAAATCCGTTTTTTTTAAAACCCAATAAAATTCCACACATAAGATTCTCATTGGGTGGACAAACGGATTTAGTAAGAAATTAAACATTTTGTGCTATTTCTGTGGTAACCACGAGCTAAAACCGGCATAAAGACAAATTTATTAAAATATTCGTTATCGTAAAGAGACCCGTAACGACATTGATGTTCTGCTACCCTCTTTCTTTCTTGTTTTATCTTTTGTGGCTGTTTTTATGCACATTAACGCTTTTTATAAGGATATAATCACATTTACTGTTTGAAAACAATCCCAAAGAGATGATTTTCCTTCTGCAGTTCAGTGATTTGATGTTTGATTTGACAACAGTGAGTTATGCAGGCAATACTTCAAAGAGCAACATTATCAGAGGAAATCAACACACTGGTGTGATTTTAAAAAACAAACGAGCTGCCATGGTGAAAGTCAGTCAGGACACTAACTTTTAGCAACATTTAAAAAATTTAAATAACTGTTTTACTTTTATTGTCATTGATTTAAAAAAAGAGGCGCCAACATAGTTCTAAGCTAACTTATTTCATTAACATTTCAAAATATCATTTACCTATAAATCGCCTCCGATAAAATATAGAACCGATCATTTTTTTACCAGAAAAATAATTCATGCTTAATGGCAATTCTGCTAATTTATCGATTTAGCTTTTTTTCAAACTAATCCATCCTGCTAAACGTCTGCTGAAATTGTTGCCACACACCAGAATTTTAGATCAAACATAAATAATCTGACAGCTTTTAAAGCATTCAGTTGTGGGAGTTTTAAACTTTTCTAACTTCCTGTAGCTGCTAGCTTTGCTGCAGTGCTTGCTCCAATTACTTTTAGCGTGTGAACAAAATTTCATATCAGTGGAAGTAAAAACAGATTTGCTGTTGTAGTAATAAGCTAACTAGTTGGGTATTGTAAAACAAATCAGGATCCTTAGTTATTTTATTGGCGTAGAACGCAGGGGGAAAAAAAAATGACAAAAAAGGATGTGAGCAAATTTAGCACCTACTGTTTATAAACTATATATTAGTTAAAAATACTGCCTGCTTCATTGTTAATAACAAAGCCAGATTCAGCAGGAAAAATACTGAAAACTGAAGAATGGTTACTACGATAGTTAGGTCTGTCACAGTAATAAATAAATCAATTAATGGCATGATAAATTAAAACAAACTCAATAATTTCCATTGGCATAATTTATCATTTTTCTCTTTTTCTCTTTCTCAACAGCTAAATGATAAAAGTTGTCAGATTGGCGCTTTGCTCTCAACTTATTGTCCAGCAAATTTTGTTCTTGTGATAGGTCTAGTAATAATTTTCCCAAATTGTTGCCAAATGATACAATACAATCTCATAGCTCTTAAAGCAATAATTTATGCAAGATTTTCTTTAATTAGCATGTAGCTGTGCTTTTATAGAGCTGACTAAAGACAATAAAGAGTCATTTAGATTCTCTTCTAGAAAGGGCATAAAAAGTTAATTTCTATATTTTGGCATCTGTGGTAGCTTTAAAACAAAAGAGTTGTAGTGCCCAATGATAGCAGGGCTCATGTAAGCTGACGGAGCTTAATGGTGGATGATGACCTATTTCATGATCAGGCTCTCCAAGAAGATTTTACAAAACGAGGATAAGCAGCTTTAATGAAAACCTAATTTTTTACCAGATACTTAAAATGACTTCCGAACATTACCAACGTTAATCTTGATGAGACCTGCTTACATACAGTCAGGTAAGGGTATTGCTTGAATGGTTCTTGCTTCTGGGTGAATTGTGACAACAAGAGAGGTCAATTTTGACACAAAAAGCAAGAAAGCAGCTGATTCCTGTTTGAGTTTCATTCCAACACCTGGTCCTTCAACCAGTAGGTGTGTTTCAAAGCTATGTTTAGTCCAGGACTGTGTGTACTGTCCTCTCCTCTGATGTCCTAGTTTCAGGTATAAAGATGAGCAGAATCCTTTAAAATACTTAAACTCTCCCACATTTGTAGGATAAATTCAAATAATCTAAGACAGGGGTGTTGAACATATCAAAAATCTGAATGTTCTTAAAGGGCCGACGTGTCAGAATGTATTGACAAAATCCATTAAACTGTTAAAATATTAATAAATAGCTGTCCCACCAGGATTTTGTGAATGTTTTTGTAATCAAAATATTTTGTGATGCCAAACAGGGCTTCCCTCAGTGTATTAAAAACCTGGCGGGCTTCAAGCTTTACTTGTGAACCCACCAGACTAGGTATTGGGTATTTTTGTTGTTGTAAGTGTTTGAATTTTGTAAGACTTTATATTTGGTGTTTATGTATTAAGCTCCCAATGTTTCAATAACATGTAATTATCAAATGATATTTTCAAATTCCCTGAAAAACATTTTTTTACGGGCCGTTGGATGATCCCTGACATCCATCCACCGGGCTTAGCAAGATTTGGGAGAAAACCTGCTAAGTTAGAAATATTTGTAAAGAATTTTTATGTATTTTCCACTAATGTATGATGTTAAATGTGATTTTTAATCACTTTCCGCATTGATCACGGACTATTACTTAATATCAAGTAAGGCTGAGGCAGCAGTCAGTTAAACCCGACGTTTTTGACAGTTAAATCAGAAAAAAATTCTGTTGACTTGGTGTGTATTTTGAGGATTTGTGAGAAACTGGAGGGACTTATTGTTGCAATTTGTAGTGTCGAGGGCCACATAAACAGCTGCGGTGGGCCAGATTTGGCCCTCTGGCCTTGAGTTTGACACATGTGATTGAAGCCTGATTTACATATTCCTTCCTATTTGACTTTGGTTTCTGTTTCTTTGCTCCCTAGTGAAGCTGAAGGCTTCAAAGAGCAAGGGAATGCATACTACAGCAAGAAAGATTACTCTGAAGCCTTCAACTATTACACAAAGGCCATCGGTGAGATCGCAGCTGGGATTAATATTATTTTTTTTAAGCCGCCTGATTGCTTCCTCTGTTGAGAAATAATCTGTTTCTCCTCAACCAGGTCTTATTTTTTGCAAGTGCATCTTTCTCTAACTTGTTTTGTTGCTTTAAAATTCATATCAGATGCATGTCCCAGGAATGCCAGTTACTATGGCAACAGGGCGGCCACCCTCATGATGCTCAGTCGCTTTCGAGAAGCCCTCGAAGACTCCCAGCAGGCCGTGCGTCTGGACGACTGCTTCATGAAGGTATTAATGTTGTTTTTTATTTTGGTGCAGCCTCTCTTAATCTTGATTTATTTATTTATATATATATTTTTAATCTGTTAAATTCAAATAATAATCTCAAATAATAATAATTTTACTGCCTTTTAAAATGTGAAGTATTTAACCTACATTTTAATTATTAAATATATTTTTCATCTAAAAGCATGTGGTTGATGAATAGCATTTAGAAAAAACAAAAACTAACCCTTAACAGGATTCATGATTTATATTTGGCCCAAAATGAAAATGAATTTGACGCCACCGATTTAGAGGAACGATTTCAAACATCAAGCTGGAATTTATTGTTTCAAAAACTAAACATAGATCAGAGTATATACAACATTACACATAATTACTGTAGGCATGAAAAGTTAACACTTCTTTTACAAATATTGTGACATTGTAGTCACGTTATCATTGCTAGCAGTGTTTATTTACCGAATGGAAATGTGACATTGTTGATGCTAATTTCATCTCCATTTTTTTCATCTGCTGTGTGAATTTAGTAATTAACAGAGAAATGAGTTGGTGAGTTTTACACATTTCTGAGGCTGTGCTGCGTTTTCATCGTAGGGTCATTTGCGCGAGGGCAAGTGTCACATGTCTCTGGGAAACGGCATGGCGGCCAGCCGCTGCTTCCAGAAGGTTCTGGAGCTGGACCCAAACAACAAAGAGGCCAAGCAGGAGGTGGGAACTTTAACAAAACCGTTCATTAAAATGTGTTTTCATTTATTAAGAGGTTTTTGAATCAAAAGGAATGGTCTTGTTTGTTTTTACTTTATAAAAATGATCCTAAATATTCTCTGTTGTTCTGTTTTTAGAAGAAGAATGCAGCGGTTCTGCTGGAGTACGAGAAAATGGCTGATTTCAGCTTCGAAAAACGGGATTTCAGAAAGGTGATTTTATTTTACTTTCTCCATCAAATCCAAAAGCAGATCTTGGATAAGCTGGAAAGGGATTTAAGGATGAGATCAAAGATGCATCCATTAAAAACTTTGTAAAAAAAACTCTTTGGAAGTTTTTGTTTTTTAGTCATAATTTGGATTTTACTCTCGGCATCGTTTCTTATCACATTTTGAACTACCTTGTTGCTGAAAACGTGCTACATAAATAAGCTTACCTGAGCTTTCCTCGTTATCCTGATCCAGGTGGTGTACTGCATGGATCGGGCCTTGGCTCTGGCGCCTGCCTGCCACCGCTTTAAAATCCACAAGGCCGAGTGTCTCGCTCTGCTGGGACGATACCCTGAAGCTCAGTCTGTGGCGAGGTAAGAACTCTGAGTCATGCTGTTTTATTGTTTAATTCTTCTTTTATATAATAAATGCTTAAAAGTGATTAGATATTGTTCTGTAGATGAAAGCAGCTTGACTTCCGGTCTGAATCTTTCTTTCTGCAGTGACATTCTGAGGATGGACTCGACCAACGCGGACGCGCTCTACGTCCGGGGCCTGTGTCTGTACTACGAGGACTGCATCGATAAAGCCGTGCAGTTCTTCGTCCAGGCTCTGCGAATGGCACCCGATCACGAAAAAGCCCGGCTAGCCTGCAGGGTAACATTTTCCCTTTGTGTGTTTTCATGTGATGTTTTTTGCAGTTCTTCCTGCTGCAGCTCAGATGCATCAGTAAACACTTAGTTTAAACTTGAAGTATTTAGAAAATACATGTTACTTTCCAAAAGAGCTGACAAAAATGGATATTTAGAGTAAAAGTAAAAATTAAAATGAATCTCCCTGAAATTGAATTTGATTAAAATGTTCTGGTTAAGCATGAAGGAAAAAAAAAACATTAGTTTTTCCAGACTTTGTTCCATTTTCTAATGTCTATATTTTAAGCTGTCTCTCTTTCTGCTTGGGAAAATGAGGGGGAACTCTCTTCTCTAAAAGTCAGATGTGTGCTTTTGTTTTTTTCTCACTAAACCAGAATGCCAAAGCTCTAAAAGCCAAGAAAGAAGAGGGTAACCAGGCATTTAAGATCTACAACTATGAATCTGCTTATGTCCTGTACACTGAAGCGCTGGCGATAGACCCCAACAACATCAAGACCAACGCTAAACTCTACTGCAACAGAGCCACGGCAGGAGCAAAGGTACCAGGCTGTAAAACTGAACCGCTGTGGCATAAGGACATATCTGTAACTATTAATACTGGCTGAATGAGTTCAGTCGCTAACCGATTAATCCCCCAACAGCTGAAGAAACTTAACCAAGCCATAGAAGACTGTACCAGTGCAATCAGACTCGACGACACGTACATCAAGGCCTACTTGAGGAGAGCGCAGTGGTACGACACGCAGGTTGTGCTCCGCTGTTCAGCATGTTGCAGTTTCTCACTGACTCTGACCTCTGACCCTCGTAGCTACATGGACACGGAGCAGTACGAAGAGGCTGTACGCGACTACGAAAAAGTTTACCAGACTGAAAAAACCTCAGGTGCGCCGCGCTGCCTTACTTTTGGACGTTTTCGCACTAGAATCCTAAAACTCGGCCTGCTGCTGTTTCAGATCACAAACATCTGCTGAAGACGGCACAGATGGAGCTGAAAAAGAGCAAAAGAAAAGATTACTACAAGGTGCTTGGGGTCGGGAAGAACGCCACAGAGGACGAGATCAAGAAGGCGTACCGCAAGAGGGCCCTCATGCACCACCCAGGTATCTGGAAAGCACCTTTAAAATAAAAAATATACATGATTTTCAATTTTTTAAAAATGAAATCCGGAATGTTGCGTTTATATTAAACCACCCCAGGCTACAGTTTGTAACCTCTCCTGATTATGCTATCTGCTAGCTAATTCACTAGAAAACCTCTGAGGCCTTCACAGAGCATCTGGATTTATTCTGGGATTAAATTCCAGCTGGGATTAGTTAGTTTGATTCTGAAGGGTTTTTATTTCAGGTCATTGTGGTTAAGATGGATAGTTTTCAGATTTGTACTCCACCTGTGCATCATCTTCCTTCCACTTCGCACTGAAATACACCAAAATTTAAGCTTTTACTTTAACAAAATTAAAATCAAAGGAACTGAATTCTATCCCAGCTATATTTTTACTTCTTGGGTAAAATAATAAATGTATTTTCTTACAGACCGCCACAGTGGAGCAGCTCCAGAGGTGCAGAAAGAGGAGGAGAAGAAGTTCAAGGAAGTGGGAGAAGCGTTCACCGTCCTCTCTGACCCCAAGAAGAAGATGCGCTACGACAACGGACACGACCTGGAGGACGACGGCTGCTTTGAAGGCGGTGGTGAATGGTTTTATATTTTAGTTAGTTTTTATCTAAAATATATAAATATTTCTGCAAATATTTATATATTTTAGATGGTCTGGTGAAACGTGTCAAACTCGAGGCCCGTGGGCAAAATCCGGCCCGCTGTAGCTCTTTATGTGGCCCTCTAGAGTCTAGACTGAACACTAAGTGAGCTTAAATATTATGTTATCAGTCAAATCAATGCTGTTTTTATCTGTTTACTGCCAAATTCTATCAATCAGTTGCTCCAGTTTCTTGAAAATTAGCATGGAAATTCACAAAAAATCAACAAATCCCTGCAATTTTTTTGTGGTAATAATTAAAAGTTTGTGGCAGATTTTTCTCAAAACTTGTGAAAACCTTTCTTACTTGTTCTGAACAGCTGCCTCAGCCTTTTAAGAATAAAACGTCGCATTTTCCGTCATAAATGAGCGCAAATACTTCCAAATTAATACAACAAATACTTTGATTTTAACTGTGAAAAATCACAAAAAGAATCAAAATCCTGGAGGAACTGAAAAGATGCCCAATAATATTGTTGTGATTTTAATAATTCATTGATATTTTAACAGTTTGAACAGGTTTTATCAATACATCCGGCACTTTAAGAAAATTCATGATCTTGATTTGGCCCAAAACAAAAATGAGTTTGAACTTGAACATTCAGAGATCTGTGAAGTGGAATAATCCAGTAATAGTCCGAATGCCACAGATTTGGAAGTAATTCAGATTAAAGTTGCTGATGAAGCAGCATAGCAGTTCATGATTTGTGAACTGTTTGGTTATATATTATAACCCAGTATATATATATACTGGGTTATAATATATTTGTAGTATAACCAAGCTGCTGTAGAGCATTTTTAATGTAAACATTTTGAACTTTGATATCCAGAATGTTAGAAAAAGTAACCAAGAATCTAGAAATTTGGGATGGTGACGAATTTTGAAGTTGCAAATTAACTAGAAATTGGATGACTTAGTCCTGCCTGTAGAGGGCGCCACAAATCCAGAGTTTCCTGTTATACTTTACTGTTTATTGAAACAAAATGAGTTGAAACACAAACCAGAGTGAAGCTGATCTTGTCTGTGTGAATTGATTTAATTTTGTTCAGTTAAAGAATCAACTCATCTTGTTTTTTATTCTTTTGTTGTTTTTTTTCCAGATTTTGATGCAAACAACATCTTCAGGGCTTTCTTCGGTGGTCACGGTGGAGGATTCAGTTTCGATTCCAGCCCCGGTATGAATTTTTAGATTTTTTATTTTTTGTCAGATTTGGATAATCTGCCTGATTATAAACCATTTTTCCTCCACAGACTCAGGACCAGGAAATTTCTTTTTCCAGTTCGGTTAATGTGAAGCAGCGTGAGTGGAAGCAAATCTCTGCAGTGTAGATAAACGTGGACCCTGTCACCTTGTGATACTCAAACTCCTGAGTGTGTTGAAGTATCCACCCACTGATCTTTTAATTAATGTTTTTATTATTATTATTGCACCCAATCCTCAAATCACTCCTTACACTGATGCTGACAAACGCCAGAAAGAATAATTCATAGGTTTTGGTTATAAATTAACAACTAAGGCACTTGAATCGTTTGAGGTTTTTGTACTAGCCGGTGTTAGCATGTCACAGTTCTCAATGTTGACCTTGTATTACACATGATTGAGATTTTAAAACCGACTCAGGCTTCAGAAAGCTGGTCTGGGATGAGAATAGATTACATTTAACAAGTGTAAAGTTTTTCCGAGGACCTGCCGTCGTTCGGAGCGTCTCTCTTAAACGACAACGCCTGGAAGCCGACACTATTCCTGGGTTTGAATGGATTTTTTTTTCTGTTTGCCAAAACCCCGTGTTCTCCTTTCATTTTGTTCCTTCTCCATATTCCATCGAATATTTGACTCAGAATGTAATTCAACGTGTCCGTATGATTTCTTTGTCCCTCAGTTTGTTTGTATTTATTGTACTGTGTATCATTACCTGAATGCAGCAGAATGCCTGAGGACCTCGTCTTCAATTGTTTTTTTGTTTTGCTTTTAAGAAAGAAACAAACCTCTTAAAAGTCATTTCCATCTCGTCTTTGTCACTCTGAGACTGCCATATTTTTTTTCTTTTTGAGACAAGCCAAAATAAAAGATCATTTCCCTTTTTCTTTCTAACCTAAACCAGTACCATCCACCCAGTTGCATTTAAGTGGTGCCTTATTGGGATTAGTTGAAGCTCACAGACATAAACCTGCAACAAGAAGTTCATTTTGTTGAAGCGTCTTTTTGTGTCTGGGAAAAACTAAACATTTTCAGAAGTTAATTTTGCACATGAAGTCTCTACCCTGTTAAATGTGAGGCTGTAAGTTTGGTTCCAGCCTCTGATCCGTCAAGTCATTACGGTGTGAACTTGTCATGCACGTTTGTTCAGTGCAATCCTTCCCCTTCATGTTCCACCTGTTTGGACAGGTAATAATTTTCGGTTCAAGGCTCTCTCCATCATTTGGTAAAAATGTTTTTTTGTTTTTCTTTGAATTTTTTGAAATAAAGGCTTGTCTTTTGCTGTAACTCTGGACTTTTCCCCCTTCATGATTTCTGTGGTAGTGATGTTTTTAACACATTTCATGTGCTTGTGTCTAAAATATATTTTCACAACTCTCTAAATTATTTTCCAAAACCAACTAAATATTTTTTTATTAGATTCATTATCACTGAGGAAAAAACATTACATATTAATGTTGCACATTTTGTCCTAGAAATGGCACAATTTAATGTCACTATGTTTGCTTTTTGGGGGAGATTAAGGTCCAACACTGCTAACTTTCTTTCCTCTTCATTATTGTTAAGAAGGAAAGTGAAAGGAGACTTTAGTAAGAATGATATAAATCATATTTTTAAAATAAGTTGAAGTATCAAATAAATAAAAATATTATTTCTGAATGTAAACCGCTTTGAAAATGTACAGTACATTTTTAGATTTTTTGCTTTAAAGACAGAACATATTTAAAAAAAATAAAATCAAACAATCAGAACTGATGTGGGTTTTTTTTTTAAAACGTTCAGTTTATGGTTGTATTGCATATCTTAAGCAAAGAAAGTCTAAAAATTAAACACAAACAGGAGGTCACCATTTCGTTGGATCTAGTTGTATATTTTAACCGTCAAACGATTTTAGTTTTAAAATCCAGTTAATGTTTGTAATTAATGATCATGTGGGCGGAACTCACGTCACCACGTGACCATTTTCCAGCCAATCAGACGCGGGCAGAGACGTGTAATCGGTGGCCAGATTATGGTTCGACTGGAGGTTAGAGCCGCTAACAGAAACTGGCTCCGGTATAAGGCGAACAGACGGGAAAAGCTGCGTTAGTTGTAGCTGGGGCTCCAATCCTTCACTTCAGGGAGGTGTAACGTTTATTCTCAAGGTAAATGTTGTTCCTCAGCTACTTTGCTTTCGCCATATTGTTTTTTTTTTTGTCCTGGTAGTCTATGCTAGCTAGCCTGTCAGCACTTCGGGTTGTATGAATCAGGATGCTGAGAAGTTTGAAACACAGAACGACAGCCACTGACATTAACATAGACACACTGCGTGGACATGCTTGTTGAGTTTTTTGCTAACATGTTTAGATAAGTATACATTAATTCGCTTACAATTGTGAGAAAAGCCAACCTTAGCTAAAACTCTCCCCCAAGCAGACGCTAGCTTTTTTTTTTTTTTTTTTTTTGTTCTTTCTTGTTATATTTTCTTAGCTAACAGGGGAGGAAGGCTAATGTGGTCATTGAGCTCGTCTGGCTTCCTTCTGAGTCAGTGGAGTGGGTGTGGTACTGTGGACAGGAGCTTCATTCATAAGCCTTCACTATGTGGTGCAGCTGGAGGAGAAGAAGAACTGAAGCATCCACTGATCCATTCTCTTCTTCTATGGTTTCTGTGATGCTGCTGCCTCCAGTTTCACCTCCCTGCACATGGAGCTCATGTACAGTGGCTGAAATTTAACGGCTTGGTGGCTTCAGACAAAAGATTGGAGATGAGTATTCAGAAATCTGGGTCATCTATCTCTGGAAGTTTGACTGCATTGTGATTAAAGACTTATTGGGAATCTTTTCTTGGTGTTTTAAAAAGGAGCTGAAAAGAAGTCGCCATAAAATGTTATCAATGACACAGAAGCTGAGTGTATTCAAGTAGCAATAAAAAGTAATATGATATACTTTAAACCTTGCCCTCCCAGTCACCAAATTAGTTTCTGTCATTAAGTCTGAGCTGTAAACTTGGAGACCAGCGCTGCCTCAAAGCAATTTGTGCCACTATTTGTACAAGCCCAGGTGACCAAACAGGTAAGGCTGGATACTGTTACTGGAACAGCAAGATAACCAGCGCCAAGTGCTGCTTTTCAAAATAATGGTAATTTCTTTTCCCTTTAGGCTGTTGTGTGAGATAATTATATGTGCTGTTCAGAGATATCTTTGAGATATTTCAGTTTTTCTTCCTACCTCCATTTTACACAACTAAGTAAAAATATTTAATAAGTGATTGCATTTGAGTATTGTTGTTCTTGCTTAGGATAAAAATGCTGTGTAAAACGTTTGGATTAAATGATTACATAAAATGATGTTGTAAAATCAGTATAGCACTTGCATGTATTTTGTTTACTTGTTTTGTTTATTTCAGTCAGTTCATTTAGTCTGTAGCAGCTGCTGCTGTAAAACATTTGAAGGTGATTTAACTTGAAAATTGGAGCCCACCTGTTGCCTTGAAAATGCAGTTTAAGTCAATGGGAAATTTGTTTTGGTTTTAACTCATAAATGTTGATTTAACAAGAGACAAGTTGTCTAAACATTGTTTTTTAGATTCATTAATCTTGAATTGTGAGTTTTAACTCAATGCTGCAATTCAAACCAAATAATTATTTCACAATATGCTCGAAAAAAAATGCTCTCACCTCATTAAAGAGCACATATTTATCTATTGTTTTCACTCACGATATCAAGTTATCCAATGAATATAACATTATAAAGCGCTTTAGAACAAATTACAGGGAGATGAACAAAAATCTGACAATTTTACCACATGATGTGATAACTTACTTTATCTTAACTGTAATTTCTGTCAACTCATAATTGTGTAACTTGAGGCTGATAATTTAAGTAATCCAACAAATTAAAACATTTAATTCTTAAAACCAATAATCCTGCGAAACTCCAGTGGTGGGCGTGTTATTGCAGCGTTCTTCTTGACTGTGAGATGACCCGTCCACGTTTGGTTTTGTAACTGGATTCCTCACTGTTTTTGCAGGTGCAGCAGTTCAGTTCAGCAGTGCATTCGAAGGACCTTTAATTTCCCCCCTACTTTATTTGATATTTTCTAAAAACACATTTTGCACAGAAATCAAAATCTGCACTTCTGTGTTCATGTGGGAAATTTGCAATGCTTTAGGAAACATGCTAGAATAATGCTGAAAGTATTTTTTTTTTCCTAACTAGTCAATGATTTATTTTTGTTTTGTGTTTTTAAAATAAATTTTTCCGCAAAGTACTCTGGTCATAAAACGTATCTTGCCTTTCAAGCAGTTTATTATCTTTGCATATTTATAATTTTCTTCACTTAATGCATGTATTGGTCCCTCCTTTTTTCATTTTAGAGTCTGGTTCAGCAGTTTTTTTTAAATAGTTTTACAAATATCCTAACCTAACAGTTTTATTCTTCTTCTTCCCCTGAAGTCCCTGTGCTCTCCACTGGTACGATGTCTGCGAAAGCCATATCGGAGCAGACGGGGAAGAAGTTTTTGTATAACACTGCGTTAGCTGCCGTACAGAACCGTTTCCGCTACGTTAATGTAACCCCTGCCACCGACTTGAACCTACTTGCACAGGAGCATCCATGGCTGCTGACGGAAGTAAGTCAACTTGTTCAAGAAGCTCCTGTTTCTTTTTGTCATTTTGTTTCAGCCGGCGAGTGAAATCACAAGGCTCCCGGAGTCTCATGTTCCTAATTTGCAAGACATCGAGTCAGTTCATGTCTGAAAGCCTTTTATTCTGTTTGTGTGAAACAGTTGGAGGCTTGTTTTCAATTCATGATGGAGCCAATAGTGTTTTGTCCCTTTTCCTTGACGTTTGGTTTCTTGTTCCTCCTGCAGCGGCTGGTGGTGAAGCCGGACCAGCTGATTAAACGGCGGGGGAAGCTGGGGCTGGTGGGCATCAACCTGGACCTCCAGGGAGTCAAAGAATGGCTTAAAGGTCACCTAATGAAGGAAATTACAGTGAGTCAGCTGTTCTCCGTCTGATTTAGGTAGATGGTGACAATTAAAGAAGCAGGAAATCTGCCAGTGAGAATTAATGGGTCAAATAAATTAAATTGGTTAAACCGAATTGAGCTGATTCAAACTAATAGTTATTTTTAAGCCACCTGTTAAGATTTTTAGTCTGTCTGTAGCATCTTATGTTAGCGATAAATATTGTAGCATCAGTGAAAGTAAACAAATATCCCATTATTATCCCATTGCGTTAACTCTTAAGATTTCCAAAAAGTCACCAGCGTTTCCAAATGCAGCATTTGGTAAAAAGAGAGTTTTTGGTGTCCTCTGATCAGCCTTGCTGTTATCTGCTGGAAGTATCGCTCTCTATTTCTCACAGCCACAAAACAGTATTATCTCTTCTCAAATATCCTCTCACACAGGAATCAGGGCTCCTGTGGTTACTTTAAACCACACGTGTCAAACCCGAGGTGCGTGTGCCAAATCTGGCCCGCTGTAGTTTTTTTTATGTGGCCCTCTAGAGTCCAAATTACATCAGTAAGTCCCTTCAGTTTTTCACAAATCCTCAAAATTCACACAATCAACATTTTTTCTCTGATTTTACTGCAAATTATTCTCAAAATTGTTAAACGTTGGGTTTAATTGTATGCTGTCTTAGACTTACTTTGTCATTTTACAATCCGTGATTGTTCGCAAGTGATTAAAAAGTCACATTTGACATCGTACATTATGGCAAATATCAGAAAAATTCCTTATAAATATTTCTAATTAAATTTTTGATTACAAAATGGCACACAAATAATCACAAAATCCTGGTGGGAGAACTATCAATATTTTAACAATTAAATGGGTTTTAGCAATACATTCAGGCACAACTGGCCCTTTAAGAGCATTCAGATTTTTTTTATGTGGCCCAAAATGAAACTGAGTTTGACTCTGCTGCCTTAAACTTTGCCCTCCCAGTCACCAAATTAGTTTGTCAGTGAGTTTGAGCTGTAAATCTGAAGAGCACTGCTGCCTGAAAGCAATTTGTGCCATTATTCATAGAAACCCAGGTGACCAAACGGGTAAGGCTGGATAATTATAAAACTGGAATGGCAATTTCACCAAGATTGAAGAGCCATATGTCACCATTTCCTTCCTACCCCATCTTGCACCTCTAAGCAAAGTGTTTTGTACCCAGGGGTGATGTCACACCATGTGAGAGAGGAGTCTCAAGAGCACAGGAGGAACCCCAAAATTATTTCCCGATGACGAGAAAGAGTACAAAACAAAGTAGCAAAATATTATTTTACCAGCACCTATTTACGATTGAAGCAGCTAGGTCTGTCACAATAATCAAAAAAATCAATGAAACTCATTGTCTGGTGTATTGAATCAGGTTTATTCATATATTGTGCACCATACAGAGAGCTTGTCGGACAATCAATAATGAAGCAGGTCTGGGTGAAAAGCTCTGCCAGGCAGAGACCACACGTTGGTTTTAAACCAAGGTAAAGAATCCAAAACATAGGAGAGACAGTCTGGTTCCCTTGCAGCTGCAGCAAAACGACTCCCAGCCTTGTGTGTGCAGCCCAAACAGCTTCTTTTGGTGAGAGTTCACAAGCATTTAATACAACATGATCAGCAGATCATGTTGTCCACCACAGTCTCAACAAACACATTTTTTTAAGGATATTTTGTTTAGAAAGACTTCAAAATAACATTTTTTTTGTCGTTTTTATTTATTTTCAATATTTAAAATGTCTTCCAGTTTAAATTAATTGGAATTTAAAGTTTACTGATCTTTGAGGATATATTCTTGCATTATTATTTTGGTATTACCATTATATTTCTTGAAACAACAATATCATTGTTTAGTTTAATAACTGCTTTAACAATTTGTCATTCAACAAAATTTATCTCGACGGTCATAGGAGCGACACTACCCTGTTATGAACAAATAAACTATGATAAATACATAGACAAGCATCAATTTACAGCCCTAATAAAAACATTTAGAACCCATTAATAAACTTAAGTTTTTAAGAATTAATTCTGACTAGTTTACAGTAACCCTGTGGTTAATCAGATTAAAAATTGTAATCGTTTCACAGCCCTAATAAAAATACGACCTTTGTATCACCTGAAAGTCTCATTTTCATCAGATCGTGGTTATCTGTGAATATAATACAGTGTAAAAGTCCAACACAAATTAAAAAGGTAAATGATGTAACCCCAGTAATAAGCTGCAAGTGCCACGTTGTGTTTAACGCTCCGTTAGCGGATGAGTTTCTTACATACGATGGCATGCAGTCAGGAGGTGGGCTATTCTAGTCCACCGGAGATTCACACATACCAAACCGGCTTTCACTGAGCGACAAACTAATGCAGGATTCTCACTTCACCACAGAGAACTGGTTGTATGTTAACTTCCTGCTCAATTAGCCTCCTTTATAGCTGCGCTGAATTAACCGGAGTGTTTGTCTTCGACAGGTTGGAAGGGCAAAAGGCGTGCTGAAGAACTTCCTGATTGAGCCATTTGTTCCTCACACACAGGTAAGGAATGCTGGGTACTCCAGACGCCGAGTCCTATTCTGGCCACACCCAAATGACAATGCATGCTGCTTGTATCTGATAGTCAGGTCAGAGGTCATGCTAGTCTCTTTTGTTGCCTGTCATTTTGACTGTTGGTGTCAAAAATAGTCCTTCATTTTCTATTTTTATCCCTCAGTTTTTAAATGTTAACATAGTATATATATATATATATATATTATTTTTCAACAAGTTGGTCAGACAATCCAGATCCCATCACACATTAATCAAGCAGATGAACAGATCTAACTTTTTGTCTGGGCTTCTTAACCAGACGCGCTCCAAGAACAAACAGAGTTGAGAGCTGATGTTCGTATCGACTTTCTCTATCACATCCTGTCAAACACAGTGTGACGTGTTTGTTTGCTCACGCGTTTAACTCGTTCAGGATGAGGAGTTTTACGTTTGCATCTACGCCACGCGAGAGGGCGACCACGTACTTTTCCACCACGAAGGCGGAGTGGAGGTGGGTGACGTGGACGCCAAGGCCCAGAGGCTGACCGTCGCCGTGGACGACAGACTGAGCGACGCCCAAGTCAAAGAGCAGCTCCTCACACACGTTCCCGATGACAAGAAAGAGTACGGACAAGTATTTGTGTCAATATTCATGCTTTATCTTCTGGGGAGTAAATATGGAATGCCAGTCATGCCGAAATTTGTGTTTTGCTGGTTTTTAGACCAATGCGGAAGGAATTCACAGATTATTTTGATACGGTTCACAGCTGAAAATAAATGACACCTCACCCATTTCCTTCCTGTCTTCCTTTATAATCTTTTGTTTTTGAGACTTTAGAAAGAGGAACTGTTCCACATGTGAATATTCTTGTGTAGGGAAAGAAAAACGATAAAAAAAATACTCAAATGTCAAGACAACCTTTACATCCTGTAAATAGTTTCCCAGCCTTCATTGCAGCTCTTCTTTCCTGTTAGATTTGATCTTTTTCTCTTATAAACAGGAGCTGCATGGTCAATGGTGTTCTCATTAAGATTCACTTTCTACCAAAACGTTTCACTGTTATCCATTTTTTTTGATTTCCTTCATTTTTTCCTCTTAAAGTGTCCTGGCCAGTTTTATTGTGGGTCTCTTCAACCTGTATGAGGACCTCTACTTCACCTACCTTGAGATCAACCCTCTTGGTAAACATTTTATCTTATTTTGATGGAGTAAATCAAATGTTTTTGTGACAATTGGTGGCTAGAATGTTTTAAAAAAAAAATTTATAATTTCACTTCCCTGACCAGTTGTCACAAAGGACGGAGTGTATGTCATTGACATGGCAGCCAAAATTGACGCTACAGCAGATTTTATCTGCAAGGCGAAGTGGGGTGACGTGGAGTTTCCTCCCCCGTTCGGCAGAGAAGCGTACCCAGAGGTGAGCGCAGCTATCCTCCTCAGGTTCCCACCTTTGCTTCACTTTCAGCGTTTTAACTATTAATGACTACTTGGGTGTCAGGTGCTTATTGGTTTATTCATCTTCTGAGGAGACTTATTCATTTTAAAGACACTAGTAAGATTTAGGATGCTTTCACACCAGCCCAGTCTGGTTCGCTTTAATCAGACTCTTAATTTATGGGTGCATCAATTTATCGGCTGGCTGATTTATTGGTGCCAATTTCCTTAATTTTGGGAGATTGGTGATCAGCTGATTTTTACATTTGAAGCTGTTCTTATCCACTGATGTTATCTAGCTTGGCAAAGGTCTAAGAATTCAAACATTGTCCTCTTTTGCTCTTCAGTAAGGAAGGATTGACTGACGGATGTGAAAATGTAACAAATGTTGCAATTTTAACCCCCAATCAAACCAAATCTACTGGACCATCAAGTGTAAAAACGCCTTAAATGGTGTTTGTCAGCAAATGTCTCCGTCTGTACTGACATTTTCATAATTTCAGGAAGCCTACATCGCAGATCTGGATGCAAAGAGTGGAGCCAGTCTGAAGTTGACCCTGTTGAACCCGCAAGGCAGGATCTGGACCATGGTGGCCGGAGGAGGCGCCTCAGTGGTCTACAGGTAGCTCAGTCACTCTATGCACCTTCTGGGCTTCTTTATTTTTCTGGTAAAACTGGGTTTTAATTTTTTTCACTCATAGTTTTACATATTTCACATTTTGTTCTTCCTCTTTTTGGCTTGAAATTTGAAAGCATCTCAGGCTTGCATGATATTTGTTTACAAATCCGGTTTTTATCATCTGTTGATCAGTAACTGAATGTTTTCTTTGTCTTTAGCGATACAATATGCGACTTGGGTGGCGTGGATGAGCTGGCCAATTATGGCGAGTACTCCGGTGCGCCCAGTGAACAGCAGACCTACGACTATGCAAAAACCATCCTGTCTCTGATGACTCGAGAGAAACATCCTGACGGTAAATACAGATTCAATTTTAACTGGTTTTCTAAATAAAGTAAAAAATGAAATTTTAAAAAAGGCTAGAGTTGAAATGGCTTTAGGGAAATCAACCTGCTTTTGATAAACCAGATATTTATTATTAAGTGGGGGAAAAAACTTTCTTTTTGAATAATTATTTTCCTGAGATGTCATGCAGTCAATATTCAGAGAGTGGATGCTGCTTTGCTCTCTGCATTTTAGGTGTCAGATTTAATCAAAAAATATCTGATTTTTAATTTATTTTTCTCCCTGCAGGGAAAGTGTTGATCATAGGAGGAAGTATTGCAAATTTCACCAACGTTGCAGCTACATTCAAGGTAAAACATGTTAAAGTTAGTTATATCAATCACACTTAGATCCCAGGATCTAAAATCACAAGATCTTTTGTCACTTTTAATTTTAAACAGATAAAATTATCCCTTATGAAATATAATATTTGCCAAATTAAGAGTTCTCTCTATAGAAAAGAGTTCAATAATTTCATTTCTGTTTTTTGAAGGGAAATTTTATTTAGAGACATAATAAATTTCATTTATAGTTCCATTTGTTTGGTTTTTATTATTTGGATATTTAAAATATCTTCAAGTTTTGGTGTTAGGTAGTGTTTATAAAATTAAAGACATTGCTCTTTGACAGGCCAAACGTTGCACTACTTGAAAATATTCCAAAACTATAATTACTGTGACAGTTTATGGCCTGAAGGCCTAAAGACATGTGGGTTTTTTATTAAATATTTTCCAGCAGCATCAAACAAAAGTTTGCAAAAGTAAACAAGACCTCTTGAGTTTGTTCAGTGTTTCATTAGAAGTGTCGATGTGTTTTGCATTTTTAACTCTCTAATGAAAATTATGTGCTACTTTCTATGGTTCATCAAACAAAATCTTAATTTATATTGAGATCTGAGTTTATGGTTCCTGAAGAGGTTTAATCTATAAAACTGTCTTTATAGACTGAACTGCTTTTACTTTTGGACACATTTTAGTGCTGAGCTGCTCATTTCCTCCTGCAGGGCATCGTCAGGGCCATTAAAGATTACCAAGGTCCCCTAAAGGAGCACGAGGTCAGCATATTTGTGCGGCGTGGCGGACCCAACTACCAAGAAGGCCTGAGGGTGATGGGGGAAGTAGGTGAGTGAAATTTTTTAACGATGCGTACATCCTCAAAGATGGAATCCAGCAATCAGGTGTGTAGTGATGGACTCTGACCTGAACCTTCAGAGTCACATAAAGACGGTTACAAAGTCGGCTATTTGTCACCTGAAGAACATTTCCAGAATTAAAAGGACTAAAGTCCCAGCGAGATCGAGAGAAACTCATCCATGTGTTTATCTTTAGTTGCGCCGATTACTGATGATCTGAAAACGTATCGTTTGTTTTTAAAGGGAAGACCACAGGTATTCCTATTCATGTGTTTGGAACTGAGACTCACATGACGGCCATCGTCGGCATGGCTCTGGGTCACCGGCCGATCCCCAACCTGCCTCCAGTCGCCGTCCACACCGCCAACTTTCTCCTCAACGCTAACAACAGCCCCATGGTATGTTTACTTCACCTCCACAGCTTCCTAAATCAGAGAAACGACAAAGAGCCGGACATTATCATAAAATCCTCCCAGGCCGAACTTGAAAACTGGACATATGCTGCTGACACTTTTGTCAACAACTCAAGTGGAAGTGAGAGCGCTGCACATCGCAAGTAACAACCCGGCCGGAACACGGTGTGCTAAATAATAAAACATAACTTCACAAACCTTCAAGGAAGATAAATTTTCCTTGAGGAATTTTAATAATCGAGGTACTGGACTCACTCGAGGAATCGTTTCAGCCCTAAACTGAGCTCTTAATTTTTTCCTGAGCCGTATATTTAGAAGAAAATCATCAAGCTATGGCTGACTCAGCTAATATTTTCATAAATTCATGTTTTCCTCCTGCTTTTTTGTTGCTTTATGTTTCGCTTTGACTCTGATAATTCAGATTGCCCTTCAAGGTCGTTACAGTTCAACGATTTGCAGTAAAAAAAAAAAACCTCCAGAATGATTTCATTTTCCTTCATAAACGTCACACTTTCATTAAATTTATTGATTATTGCTTCAGTTGCTTTTCAGCCTTCTGAAAAATGAAAGCGGCACCAAATGGAGTCTCTGTTTCACTGTGAGGTTGTGCAGTTTTGCCACTTTTTAAAACATATTTTCTCTTTTTTTTTGACCTTACAAAATAAGCATTAGACATAAAATCCCATACAGTACAGAAATAACATAAATCGGGGCATGAATTCAGTCCAAGATTCTTGCACCAGTTTATCTCTACCTTATTTATTTTATTTTTGTAGTGATGCGTACTTTACCAGTGAGCTGTTCTTGAGAACTGAAGAAAAGGTTATCAGAAATCTACTTGATGATATTTAACTCTGGTATTTACAGGATTTTCTGAGTTCAGTCATGCAAGTTTAATCTGTATCATCCTTGAAACCAGTTTTGCAGTTTTACTTTGTCCAAGCAAGATCAGACTTGATAAATATTAAGTAATCTTTCTTTTATATGAGATTACTCCATGAGGAAACTTTACACAGTAAACATTTTATTTGTTTATTGTGCAAACTGTTTAAAAGTAGTTGCCTTGTGTAAAAGCTTCATTTACGCAGGTTTAAAGTGAAGCAGTCGGTACAACCCGAGTATAACTGGCTGAACTTTTCTTAAGAACCTCCTGTTGCGCTGCTCTGTTTGGTCGGTTCTGGTTCCATTAAATCGTTTCTCCCTGCTGTCTCTCAGACTCCGGCTTCATCAAGAACGGCTTCGTTCTCTGAACCCAAAACTACAAATGACGTCACCCCGCCCAAAAAGTCGAAAGCAGGCTTTCCACCAGGTATTTCTGACTGAACCAGTCCCACATATCACTCACTTATAATTAGTTGCCTGTAATTTATCTCGCTTTTTTTTTTTTTCTCCCCCATTTATTTTTTTACCTTTGCTCCTTTATCCCTGCAAACTATTTTTGTATTTTTACTCTCTTTTTCTTGGTTTTGCTGCTCCAACTGTCCTCATTTATGCTTGTTTCTCTAAGAATCTCTTCATTCTTTACTGTGGCCTCTGAAGAATGTGGCCACAGATGGTTGGAAAGGTAAGCGAGAGGTGTGCCATGCTCTCACTGCGATCGGCTGCTTTTTTTAGGCTTCACATTTACACAGTGGTAAAATCACTTCATTTTAAGATTTAGGAAAGGTTTAGACAGGTTTGATGCCGGCTAATCAGAGGCTGTTTGGACTCGAGTCATTAAAATTGAGACTTGACGTTGACTTTCACACCATTGACTTGACTTGAAGCTGTTTACTTGAAAAGATTTGATATTTTACTCAAGTCAAAAGTTCAAAAGACATATTCTTCATAAAGTGGCCCCATTAATTCATTTCACTCATTCCGTATCAACAGGCGCAGACCGTCGCTCTGTTTTTCTGCACTGTTTGAGTGCGTAGCTGCAGAAAACACAATAAAGTTAACAGGATTTTAAAATAACTGGGGGGAAGAAAAACAGACAAAAAAATGCTCAAAGCAGATATGCTACTGTGAGTAATTTATTTTGGTTTTATCAATCATGAAATATCCAACTAAAAACGGAGTGAAACCTGCAAAACCTGTAAGACCAGGATCTCAGATGGAGATAAAACTTCCAACTGTTCGGCATTTGAAGTAGCACAAAGAGGTAAGCGGTACTTTTCTTTACAATGAGACAACGGACTGGCTAACGTCGTGTTAGCAGCTCTGGGTTAACGTTGGTGATGCCGCTTATCTTTCACTTGTTTCCGATGTTTATAAACATACACATGCTGTATAAATCCGGTGATTCAAACGTCTCCACATTAATGTGCAGCGTGTTGCTCAGTCCATTAAGCCCACTGGCTTTTCAGTTATAACTCTTCAAATGGCAGCATGATAGTTGTTGCACAAAACCCGTCGTATAATTTTGCTAGAAAAACAAATCAAAATCCAGTAATTTTGTTATCCTTCAGAAATTGCTGTAAAAGTTACAGCTGGATCCTTACAAAAAATTGCTGCATTATCATTTCTGGATGATATTGCAGCACCTTATTTTGTGTCTGTCAATGATTCTGGCATGTTTGATTCACTCAACATGTTTTTATCAAGACTGAGATGTGAAATCGGCTGAAGATTTAACCCCACTTGGACTGAAATATTTATTTTACCATTACATTCAAATTCAAAACCACTGGGCTTTATTGCAATGAGTGCATTGCGTGTTTGATTTTTAAGAGAACACATGGTCTATTATTTACATTTAGCATAATTGGAACACCGTTAAAAAAAACAACAATAAAATGACTCTAAAGGCCTTGAAATCTCAAGCTCCCGACTTTAGACTTGACTCGGACTTGAGGACAAAGACTTGAGACTTGTAAAACAATGAGTTGGTCCCACCTTTGCAGCTAATAAATGTTTTTTAATTGCAAATCTTTTAGACGTTGCTCCTTGCAGCAGCAGAGAGGCATGGCCTGTAGCAGCAGAGCTTTGCGCACTCTTTCCTCTGCTGTGCTTTTAAAGGGTGTGTTTGCAGACAGGAAGCAATTCCCACTGCATCTTAGGAGTGTTAATGAGCACAGTAAAGCCAGACTCAATTATTTTTGTTTTTCTTTCTTTGTTTTTATTGTCATAATTTCTGTTCCTGTGGCGTTGCAGAAGCTCAAGCTTCTTCGGTCTGCAGTGGAGGTAGGGATGGATGTGAGAAACCTCCAGTCCCCCTTCCCTTTTGTAAACCTTCATTTGCCCCCTTGCTTTCTGTTTATTGTTAAACTGACCTTTTTTTTTTTTACATGCAAGTTGAACTTAATGCACTCCTCCACAGATTAAAGTTTGATGACTGAATTTTTAATGCTTGGAAGCTATAAAAGAAAGTCGACCGAATTAGAATAGTGCAGAAAACAGGATGCGGTGTCTTTAAAGAAGCAGTATGTAACTTCTATCATGTATATAAAAATCTCTATATATATATATATTTGTTGATATGTCACTATGTTGACAGTTTAATCTGTGAAAAAATCAAGCTCCTCTGTCTGCTCAAGGTGTTTACTAGCAACAACCAACCGTTAAGACCCCAGGAGGCGGGTCTTAACGCTGTCAATCATGCTACCTTGTTTTGATTTTAAACATACTGCAGCTTTAAGGCAAGCTTCATCTGAAAACTTCCCCAACTAGTCAGGCATTATGAAAAATCTATAAATGGTTCCATCTGTTTAACTTCTTAAAAATCAGATATACAGAAGTTAAAGAATTTGGAGACTATTTTTATTTTATTGCTGCATGTTGTACGCGTTCAATCGTGGACATTTTAATGCTAATTGTGGAGCTTTTTAAGATGCACTAAGAGAGACTTGATTCATATAAAACAGAAAAACAAAAACTTGAGCGCTTAACTTTGAATTTAATGTGAACATTGTCAAAATTATGCATACAATTATTATACAGTCTTACTTATTTTAGGACAAAAGCTCCTCTTCAGGTTTTACTTTAAACGCACATTAACTGTCATCAACAAGCTTCGCATACAATTAAAAATAAATATTTTTAATATTTATTTTTAAATAAATATTATTTTATATTTTTAATTTTATTTTTTTCAAAAATAAAATTTTCTGAAATTGTGTGTTTGAAGAGGACATAAACAAGTTAAATGGATTTTATTTTCTACAAGGCAACAAATTTAAACTTTTGCACCAGTTTGTTTAATACTTTTTAGAATTTCACCCTGAAAAAAACAGATTGATATACATATAATTAAAAACTAATTATTCATAACCTTCATCATAATAGTGAGAGCGTCTGAGCCAACTAGATGTGTAGAATCATACTTTTTGAAATGGCGCAGTTGTATAATGAAATTTATTGAACACCAATATGACATCAAGATTGAAAAGAAACACCTTTGATATGTTTCAGTGTATTGAAAGTTCTCCTGAGCCTCAGAGTTTAGATATTTACTTTTTTAAGGTTCTGTCTGGTGGAATCTTTTTAAACCTTTTTAATGAATGGTGGCAGGATGAAACTGTGTTTTATTTGATGGGCAAAGCATCATTTAGGTCACTCAGCTTCTTCAAAACTGAAAATTAATGTGACATGTTTTCTAATTATATCAATTTCCAGAAGGTACTTTGACAAAATACTCACTTTATGTAAATTAAGACATAAGCCAGTGATTTGAACAAGCTCTGAAATGTAATGTAGGAGGAAAATGATCAATTCCTTAAAATGCTACCATTGTATGTTAAATTATTTGCCCTGGGAGCTTTAAGGTAGTAAAGGTATCTGTTTGAGAGGAGATGAAACTGATTCTGCCAGAACAAATGAAATGTAACCTTCAGAACCGTCAGCAGCCCTCCAGGGGGTCGGGTTGCTGACGGAGCGAATTCACCTGCAATGATGTTCTGCAGAGAAGAGATAGAAATGTTTCATGGGAGAACTGTCATTCAGCAAGATTTCTCATTTATGATTGTGAAGTCTCTAATGAATCCCATTGAAGGTGTGACTATGGCTGCGTTCACACTGCAGCCGGAAGTGACCCAATTCCAGTTTTTTTTTTCTCTTTTTTTGCCATAATGTGACCTGTATCTGATCTTTTTATGACCATCTGAATCTGACCTCAGCTGAACGTCGAGGTCGCATTCATCCGACCTGAACGTCATTAGCACCCAACAAGCGTCACTATTCTGCGTCCTCATACATTCAAGCAGGAAGGAAAAACAACCATGGAGGACGATAATGAGGATTAAGTTGTTAATTTTCTTGCTCTGGTCGGAAAACGACTTTTATATTGTAAGCTATGCTCCACCGTCAGCATCCATGTTTACTTCTGCAAACACTGAGCACCGCTTCTTCTTTATGGCGGTTGGCAAAACATTCAGCACTCTCTCAATGTGTGACGTTGTTGAGCCCTCTATGGCGCATGCGGGACAATTTTCAGATTGTTTGCAATATAAACGATCACGGCAAAAAAAATCTGATTTGACATAAAAACTGCAATTGGGTCACTTTAGGCTGCAGTGTGAACGTAGCCATGTTTTGTGTTATTTGCTACATAAATGATTGAGTTAATGTCTGGCAGTCAATACAAATTGCCTTTTTTAAGGTGGCTTTGGGTGTAAAATTGTTTTTGAAGTGGTTTGCTGTGTTGGTGCAGTGTTTTTCTCCACCTCCTCCATGTTTGTCCTCAGACTGAGATCCCTCTTGTTCTGCTTGACGTTCCCATTGCTGCAGTTTTCCCAACTTACCTCGACTCCCATCCTTTTATAACTGGCTTTTCTCCTTTTTAAAATAACAGTTTGAATGTTTGTTTTATTTATTTTTTCCTACCAGCCAAAGCAACCACGCTGTTCAGCAGTCACACCAAGGCCATCGTCTGGGGCATGCAGACGCGCGCCGTGCAGGGCATGCTGGATTTTGACTATGTGTGCTCCCGAGACCAACCCTCTGTGGCTGCCATTGTTTACCCTTTCACGTAGGTTTCCCAGCATGCTCTAGTTTATAAGAAAACAAGTAACTGTTTAGCAAGAAATGGAGACAAGAAACTGGACCAAAATTCTTGGTTAGATTTTTGCAGTGAGGTGGAAAACATTTCAATCTGACACAGTAAACTCAAAATAAATCGCCACGGTTGAAAAAACATTTCAACTTGAAGATGTCATTTTATTTCATCAGTAGTTATCTCTGTTTTTTTTGTTTGTTTTTTTTAATTATGTCCTAGTTTTGCGTTTTGGGCATACCATATTCATGCCAGGACAGATTTGCTCTACAGAAAGGATATCTTAAGATGGTATCCTAATTGTGTGATTAACTTTATCATATCAACTCAAATCAGCAAAGTATAATAATAACCAACAGCATTAACTTTTAATTTGAAATGCTTAGCGCAGTTGGTCTACAAAGAGATGCCTTCTGATTTCTGGAAAAGTTCAATGAAGTGGAAACTCATGTTTCTGTTTTGTATTTCTCAGTGGAGATCACAAACAGAAGTTCTACTGGGGCCACAAAGAGATTCTAGTACCCGTCTACAAGAACATGGCCGACGCCATGAAAAAGCACCCCGAAGTGGACGTCATGATCAGCTTCGCTTCTCTGCGTTCAGCTTATGACAGCACGCTAGAGGCCATGCAATACCCACAGGTATAATGAGAAACTGTGAGTAACTGAATATTCAGACAAATGTGCATCAATCTAACGTTTGTTTGGGATGTTTTCAGGTTCACACGATCGCTATCATAGCTGAGGGCATCCCAGAAGCTCAGACCAGGAAGTTGATAAAGATCGCAGACGAGAAAGGCGTCACCATCATCGGTCCTGCCACGGTACAGAGCTTTAAACATGCCAGTTAAAAACCAAACGGGGTCTAAAACTGTGCAAAATAATTTTTAGTCCTTAAATAATAGAAGATTTTCTAACCTAGGTTCTCCAAAATTGTCCCAAAAGGTCTAAAATTTAAGCTATTGAAACCGTGATTGAGTTGCTATGTTGCATTGTGAACCCCAGGTTGGTGGGATCAAGCCAGGTTGTTTTAAGATCGGCAACACGGGCGGCATGTTGGACAACATCCTGGCATCCAAACTGTACCGCCCTGGGAGCGTGGCGTACGTGTCTCGCTCTGGAGGCATGTCCAACGAGCTGAACAACATCATCTCCCGCAGTTCAGATGGCGTTTATGAAGGCGTAGCCATCGGAGGAGACAGGTACAAGCACCTTCTTTTAAATTATCCTTGAACAGGTGAAGTTAGATCCACACTGTAAAAAAACACAAAATCTTACCAAGTAATTTTGGTCTAGTTTCTAGTGCAAGTATCTTAACACACTTAAAGTGTTTACTTAAAAATTAGTAATTATTAACTAACTTAAAGAGGTTGGTTTTAAGTAAAAAGTAAGACAATTAATAATTTCTTCATGTTGATTAAAAAAAAAAAAAATTCTATTGGTAGATAAATTAACTTATAACATGGGGAAAAATGTCTTATTATAAGTTAAATAATCTGTCAATGGAACAATAACTTTTTCATCAATATTAAGGAATTGTTTACTTACAACAAGCCTCTAAAAGTTACTGAAGTTACCTGTAAGTTAGATTTGGCTTATTTCAAGTTTGCTGAGATATTTACAGTAGAAACAAGACCAAAAATACTTGGTAAGATTTTGAGTTTTTGCAGTCTGAAAAAATGTGTCCATAGTAGAACTCTTCTGGCGTTGCTAGGTAACGGACAAGGGTTGCTAGGAGAGGAGCAGTGGCTTCCAATTTGCAACTTTATATTCCGGAGGTTTTTTAGAACCCTGACCCAAAATGGAAGCATAAAAATGTGAATTTTTAATAATAGGTGAAAACTTGAGGTGGAACTAAATATTTTTTGCTGTCCAGATATCCAGGTACCACGTTCATGGACCATGTCCTGCGTTACCAGGACACTCCAGGCATTAAGATGATCGTGGTACTGGGAGAGGTGGGAGTCACTCCGGTAATTCCTCGTCTTCTTGGTTGTGTGTGACAGCCTCTCATTTCCATAATCTTCCTCTGTTTCTTAGATTGGAGGCACAGATGAGTACAAAATCTGCCAGGGCATCAAAGACAAAGTAATCACTAAACCCGTCGTGTGCTGGTGTATCGGAACATGCGCCACCATGTTTGCTTCAGAGGTTGGTTTTCACCGTATTGGCAAGTAAAGCGGCTTTGGAGTGAAAACTGAGTTCACCAAGTGATACCACCACCTGCAGGTTCAGTTCGGCCATGCAGGAGCTTGTGCCCACCAGGCGTCAGAGACGGCAGTGGCCAAGAACCAGGCTCTGAGGGACGCTGGAGCGTACGTACCCAAGAGCTTCGACGAGCTGGGCGATGTGATCAAGTAAGGAATTAATTATTTTAACAGAGATTTGTTTTGAGGAGGTTTTACTAACTGTGTGCAATGGAATAGGAGCGTCTATGACGATCTGGTGGCCCAGGGCACAATCGTTCCTGCACAGGAAGTCCCTCCTCCAACTGTACCCATGGACTATTCCTGGGCTCGGGTGAGAAACCTTCATTACTTTGATAAAGCGTAAACTAAGAGGGATGTAACGAGATCTTTTAGCACATAATTTAATCTTTGTCACATTTTAATATGTGACCCATTTGCTGTGACTTCATTTTGAGAAGAAACTCCACAACAGGAAAATTTGCCAGGACAAAAGATCAACAAATGTTTCACATTGTCTCTCCATCATACTTTTTTCTTTTTTTAAAACATATACTTAATAATTGTGAAAACTAATCAGAAAAAAAAAATTGAGAGATGGTGGCTACATTGTCATATATTGGAAGTTTTATTCTTTTTTTTTAAACTAGGAGTTGGGCCTGATCCGTAAGCCCGCCTCCTTCATGACGAGCATCTGTGACGAGCGAGGCCAGGAGCTCATCTACGCCGGCATGGCCATCACCGAGGTGTTTAAGGAGGAGATGGGCATCGGAGGAGTTCTGGGCCTGCTCTGGTTCCAGCGCAGGTTGGTGTCATAAAAACTGACCTTCGTCTTTCCTCGTTTGATCCCAGAACAGAGTTCCTAAAGTCTGGCAGTTGGTCCATGGAGGGGCTTTTCAGGAAAACTAAATAAACATTCTAGACTTGATCCTGTGCTGATTGAATATTAAATGAACAGCTCAGGTTCTAATTCCAGTTTTTCCTGCCTTCTCAGTTTCCCCTGGTCGGTTTCATGTGTCCCAGTTTAGCTCCGCCCACTCGACAGCCATCATGGCCTCACCTTACCTGAGGTTACACAATTTGCCCTTCCCATTCATCTTTGGCTCAGCTGGTTTGCCTCATCTGGCATGCAGCCATGTTTACTCCACCCACCAGTTGGTCTTTCGGTTTTGTGAATTTATATCTTGAAAATGAGTCAAACAATAGGCTGAGAACTGAGCAGGTAATTAATCACATGAGTTGGGACGAGCTCGATAATTTCTGATTCATCATAATCCATTTTATTTATGGTTTCATTTGTAAGTGGTTTTATTTATTGGTTTTGTTCTTTAAAATATCAACCAGTTCCAGTGTTGAGTTGATCTGAGCGACTTAAAGTTTTATCATGATATTTTGTGGTAGTATTGTGATACAAGTGACCACAGGAATTATTTACTTCGTTGTTTAAGTAACTCTGTGACTGTGTGTCACAGAAATTGTAGCCCCACAACAACAAATGCTGCCCATTTGAAATGCATTTTTTAGGACGCCAGTCATAAAGAAGTGTGATTTATATTACTAAACTTTACGGTAGCTACTCTGTTTTCTGATGTATTGACACTTTTATTAAACAAATGGTGGAGAAAAGGGTAAAACTGGGGTGTTTTAAACATAATTAATTTAATTTATTGTGACAATAAATCAAAGTTATCATCTTTTGATGCATGTCCACAACAAGAAATCTGTAAATTTTAAACAAATATTTTATTATTTTTTGTTTTTAGAAAAAAAGAAAACCATCTAAAACTGCTTTATTATTATTATCTTCCCTTTTGTTGGAAACAAAGTTACAATCAACACTATTAAGCCTGAAATGGATCCAAAAAGCAAAATTGTTAGAGTGAAAAATCAACAAATGTTTCATATTGTCTCCCCATCTTAGGTTTTCACATACATTATAATTCTAATGAAAAATAATCTGAATAAATTGTTTTTAAGAGATGGTGGCTGCATTGTTTTATATTTGCAAATAGTTTTCAGCATATTAAAAAACATCTAAACAGATTTCTTATCATAAGTTTATTATGATAAACAGTACAATAAATGCCCAACCCTAGTTTTAAATGTTCTGTACAAAATTACATTTTATTAGTATTTGAGATTGTATTTTATGCCGTTATCAATATATTAATTGAAAATTATTTGTATTGTCGTTTATCGCAGAAACTACTGGGACAATTTTGTCATCCTGCAAATTCATCCTGTCAGATTTAGTGAGAATTGAATTGGAAAGAGTTGAATATTTAAAGCTGATTGTTTTTGTGTTCAGGCTGCCGCGCTACGCCTGTCAGTTCATCGAGATGTGCCTGATGGTGACGGCGGATCACGGACCCGCCGTTTCCGGCGCTCACAACACGATCGTCTGCGCTCGCGCTGGCAAAGACCTCATCTCCAGCCTCACGTCTGGGCTGCTCACCATCGTCAGTAACTGCTCAAACATCTGGCATAATCCAACAATTACTGAAACATTTCAACTTAAAATGTCTTGGCATACTTTTTGTTTATCACTCAGGGTTACAAAAATATCGTTTTTGTAAATTGTCTGTTTATTTTTTTCAACTGAATTAAGATTATTTTGCACAGCTTAATCCAAAAATTACATAAATTGTTCTCAGTTAGGTTTTTATTCAAATTTGATTTAGAGAAATCTGATCTGAAATCTGATCGTTAATATTTCTCATCCAAAAAGGTCTTAGGAGAAAAGAAAGTGTTTTCTAGCAGAGTGTATTAACCCTTTATGACCTAAGCTTAAAATCTCTGCCTGGATATTTTGGCTTATTTATTGTCCTATGAGTAAATATATATTGCTAATTTATCGATGGCAACTGGAACTTTCAGTATCTAGCAGCTATTTTTGTAATCTATAAAAAGAGAGTCCCTCAGATTAATTTCAGCAGGGAGTGAAATTACCGTAATAACCCGAAATCAGCTGGAAAGCGCAACATCTCCCCCTTCAGAAACTGTTGGAATTTTGTATATAGCGCAACATGTGGCGGGATTGCGGTACTGCAAATTTGGCTGGATCATCGCCGACACGCTCAGAAGGGTTAATTAAATGTTACAAACTTCTGTAATTTCTGTAATAGATACTGATGAGGGTGATTACATGCAAGCTAAATATGTATTCATTATGCAAAATTAAGGGCGTCAACGCCCGTTTCTTCGAACGCCTCGTCTGCTCATCATCCACAAGGAAATCTCTCTAGAGTCCAACTACAATCAGCCAACATGAAAGCATCCCAAACTAACGTAGCTCAGTTCAGAAAGTTGACCTGATTGGAAAAAACCAATGTGATTTTTGGATCCAGCGCATCAAAAACAGTTGAAAAACCCCAGACAGCTTTTTGGCTGTTGACTTGTTTCATTTCCATTTTGTGTTTTGCTTGTAAGTGCATCATTTCTGAAATGTTCTGAAAAAACAAAACTATTTCTGTGATCAGGGGGATCGTTTCGGAGGCGCGCTGGATGCAGCAGCGAAGCAGTTCAGCAAGGCATTCGACAGCGGCATGCTGCCCATGGAGTTCGTCAACAAGATGAAGAAAGACGGGAAGCTGATCATGGGCATCGGCCACAGGGTCAAATCAGTAAGCACCAACCGTTTTCCAACGATCCTTTGTTGTTGTGGACTCTTGATTATGACTGTTAACTAGGTCTGTCACTATAATCAATAAAACAATTCCATGATGAATTAAAACAAGCTCAATAATTTGATTTATCTGTTATCTTTTTTTTCTCTCTACCAAAAACTGGGTGATAAAAGTCTTCAGTTTGTAGTTTTAGTCTCATTTAGCCTTTTTTGAAGAACATTTGTTTTTACAAACACTTCAAAATTAATTTTTTGTTTTTTTTCTTTTTATTTATTTACTTTGGATATTTTCCAGCTCCAGGTGTTAAATGCTTATTAGAATTTAAAGTTTACTGATCTTTGAGAATGTGTTGTGTTTTTGCCATTACCATTGTCAGGGTTTCCCTCGGTGTATTATAAGCCTGGTGGGTTGCCAGGCTTTACTTGTGCCCCCACCAGGCTAAGTGTTTTTGTTTTTGTTTTTTGTTTTTTTTTAAGTCTTTTTTTTTTAAAGTCTTTTAAAAATGTTTGCATTTTTTTTAGACATTTTTAAAAATGCCTTAAACATTTTTAAATGTTGGTGTTCAGAAATTACTCTCCCAATCGTTCAATAACACATAATTATCAAGTGATATTTAGAAATTTCCTGTCAGCTTTAAACATTTTTTTTTCTCTCAAAAATGAGATGAAATAAATTATGAATGACTGCTGTGGCATCCACCCACTGGATGGGGGAAACCTTGCTTTATATCACATAACAATAATCTCAAGACGACAATATTATTGTTTATCTCAATTACTTCTGGAACAGTTTGTCGTCCAGCAGCATTTATCGTGATGGGCCTGCCGTCAACGGTAATTTTGATGAATCGAAGCGACTGTTTCAAGCAGAAAACTGAATGCAGCTCATTTTGTTTTCAGATCAACAATCCGGACATGCGAGTCCAGATACTGAAGGACTTTGTGAAGCAGCACTTCCCGTCGACCCAGCTGCTAGACTACGCTCTAGAGGTGGAGAAGATCACTACTTCCAAGGTACTTCAGCAAGACTGGAAAAACATGCGACTGGAAAAACATGCGTCTCATTTGGTTTAATTGACATTTGATGCTGGAATTTATTGAAGGAGAATTAATTGCTAACCTGTTTTATCTAAAATCAAGAAAAAGTCATGTCCTAAATTGACTTAAAATGTTCAATTTAGTGTTGATTGAAAAGTTTATATCAGATTTGTACTGATGTACAAATTTTATCGCTTTTATTCTTTTAGAACCAATAAAAATTGTGATAAATAAAAGACTAATTACAAAAAAATCAACACTTTTGTTGCTTTTCTTTTCTTTTAGAAACCCAACTTGATCCTGAATGTCGACGGTTTTATTGGTGTTTCCTTTGTGGACCTGCTCAGAACCTGTGGAGGTTTCACACGGTAAGCCGATACGATCCTGATGGAACCAGAAATCCAACTCCAGGCCTCAAGGAAACGCGTCCTTCAGTTTTTAACAGCATTTCTGCTCAAATGAAAATGCAAATCGAAGGTCACAAAATTCTGCAGAGGTTCTGCAGATGAACGATGTTTCACGCCAGAGAGCTGAAACGCGCAGGATGCCGGCCGTTCAGGAGTGACTGTGGACGTCACTGCAGTAAACGAGTGCAACAGAGTAACTTATTTATGTGACAGAATGTGTAGCTACAGATTTCCAATCTGAACACATGCTCATCTGAAATTTCTTTTTCTATAAAATCTCATTTAATTTTTTCTCTTTTGACATTTTTTTTATTACATTGCTACAAATAATTATTTTCATAAATTGTTTTTGTTATCTTGACGATAAATCAGAAAAATAACTTCCACATTCTGCACATTTTCATTTCACCACTGAAGCCTTTTTTATATGACATTAAAAGATGGAACAAAACAAATGATTCAGTTCCTTTTTAAATAAGGAAATTCACATTTTAGTGCTTAAAATGCACCAACATGGTATTCCTTCAGTCAATGTTCGATTATTTTATTAGAGAATAAATATATTTTCAGCTAAAAAATATATATATACTTTTAACATCATGTGGAAAAACTTTCTGCTTGACTTAAAAGCAATAAAGTTTTTATTTTTATTTTTGTGTCAACCAACTCATCAAAAACTGCTTGACAAGTTGTTTTGTTTTTTCTTTTTAACAAAATTGAATTCAAACTGACACTTTTTGGAAGAACATATTTACAAAGGGTCTTTTTTATCTTGAATGCAAAATATAATATTTTAGTTTTGGTTGTGTGTTCTGTCAGAAAATATGTCGATTACTAAATTAGTTTCCAATAACTGATTGTCACAAATAATTTGATTTCAGCCCTTATTCCTTAGCATAAGCTGTATTCCAGAATTAAACTGTAATTTTAACCAAATAAATTTCCTACCTTCTGTGCACAGAAATATTTATATAAATGTTTCTACCAGGAGGCGTTGGAAAAATTCAGATTTTTCACGCTTCCTGTAGCTCGTAGAATAGACTTTAAAATACTTTGTGCGCCTTCGCACCACAACATATTGAAGATCTGCTGTTGTCATAGCAACCTTCCAAACCTCTCTGGTCTTCTGGTTCTGATTCTGCTCTACATCCCCAGAACCAACACCAAATGAGAAGCAGCATTCAGCTTCTATGAACCACAAATCTGGAACAAACTTTTAGAAAACTGCAAAACAGCTGAAACACTGAGTGCATTTAACTCTAGACTAAAAGCCCACTTGGTTGGAGTTGCTTTTGAAACCTAATCATATAACATTAATCAATAATCTGATGGGTAAATGTTTAAATAGTTGACTGTGTTCTATGACTTTGTGTCTTTATGATGTAAAGAAATGTTAAATATCTTGCTGCTGAAATGAGCTGCACACATAAAATTAGATTTTGGTTCCAGGGATGAAGCGGACGAATTTGTGGAAATCGGCGCTCTGAATGGGATCTTCGTTCTCGGCCGTAGTATGGGCTTCATTGGTGAGTCCCATTCAATAAAAACAAAGAAAACGCTGCCCAGGTTCAAACTATCCGCCTTACATTAAACCTTTTCTCTTCATTAGGGCATTACCTGGACCAGAAGAGGCTGAAGCAGGGTCTGTACCGCCACCCGTGGGACGACATCTCCTACGTGCTTCCTGAACACATGTCCATGTGAACATCTCATGTGAAGCAGCGTGGCGGTTTGGGAGAAACGTTAATGGGTTGGGAGCCGTTAACGATACGGTTCATGGCCGCCGCTGCTGGGGGGAGGGGACGTTAAGGTACGCACCAATTAAGAATCTGTTTAGACATTTTCATTTTACTTTTTAGGAAAAGGGGAGGTGGATATTTTTAGATTTAGTTTAAATCTAAAGGCATTTAGATTTAAATATTGGGATATTTAACAAATTTAGACATGTAACTTATTCTTTTGTTTTTTGGGGGGGGGGGGAGAAAAAGGTCAAACCAATGGACTGTATGAAAATAAAAATCAATAGACTTTGAATTTAAGTAGAAAAGCAGGGAGATCTGTTTTTGGGGAGATGATTTCAGACATAGTATTTTCAACTGGCTGGAAAATCTGGATTGTTAAATTGCACGAACAGCGGCCAATGTTAAAATCTGTTCAAGCTCAGCAATACAGTAATGCTTTTTATACTACTTATGCACATTAACCATCATTCACTGTAATTTGTTCTTTCTGTGTCAGGCTTTTTTTTTTCGTTTTTTTAAACAAGTGCCGAATTGAGCTTTTTGGTTTTAAGCGCCGCACCTTAGCAAATTTATTTGGTCTCTTTTTTTTATCTTCTCCGGATTTGTCACCACTATCTAAACCAAAGATAATTTTGGTGATATGTTTTTTTTAAAACATCTGTTTATAAAAGTGAAGAATCATTATAAAATAAGGGAACTGAACATTTTTGCAGCCCTGATCGGTCCATGGACGGTTGGATGCTACTGTGAATCAGACGGTAACACGTAGAACACGAAGTGCTTCATGAATGAGTCCTGCAGGAATGTTTGAGGCGAGGGAATATGGAAGCAGTTTGCCTTATTTGTGGACGACATGCAGCTGAGAAGTCCCGACCAACCTGTAACATTCTGTAACGCCTGCTGTGTTTGGTCTTTATTTTGCTGATTTTATTTAACTGTGAAAACTGCTTTGTTTTTGTAATATGCTGACACTTAATGGTACAGTAATAAAGAAATTATTTTAAACTCTTCTTCTCTGGTGAGTTGTTTTATGTTCTGAATAAATGACGAATTAAAACTCAATTTTCTGACATCACTTGTTTCTCTTTTTTTCTTTCTTCCAAAAACTGGAGGATAAAAGTCTTGAGCCCTTTTTTTGAAGGACAATTTTCTTTACAAAGACTAAAAAATTTATTTTGTTTCGTTTTGTTTGAATATTTAAAATGTCTTCCATTTCCAGAGTTAAATGTTCATTGGAATTTAAAGTTTCTTGATCTTTGAGAATGTGTTCTTGCATTATTTTTATTACCATTATATCAATTAAATAATATTGTGTATTGCAATAACCTCTGGGACAATTTATCGTCCAGCTCTATTTGCATTTTTTTCCTTGCATTTTCTTTTTTTTTTTGTTTTAAATCAGTGAATAAAATCAACTGTTTATAATGTATATTATTTTTGGATACATTTTCCTCCTCTTATTCCAAAAGTTGACTTTTAGTGCTATCAACATTGAGTCAGTTTTTAAATATTCTAAGAAAATTGACTTTTTTTTTCTCCTAAATATTTTGCTTGAGAAGAGGTGGTGACATTTTTTTTTCTGCAAAAATGCCAATTTGAAAAAAATGACTTTGGCCATTATTTTACACCGTGTTCCAAATTATTATGCAAATTGGATTTAAGTGTCATAAATTTAACATTTTTTGTTGTGCTATTAAATTTGTAGATGTATTGTGGGCCACCCCAATGTGACTTTTTACTACAGGTCACGGCCGATAATCTGACATCAATCAAGACTGAGGCATCTGTTTAGTACAAGTTAAGTTTTTGACAACTTTGAGAAAAATCTGCAATAAACTCCCAATTATATATTAGCACAAAAGTTGTGGCTGTTGATTTTTGTGGGAATTTCCATAATCACAAAAATACTGGAGGGATTGATTGACATAATTTGTCAGTAAATGAATAAAAACTGCACTGATTTGATTGATGAAATAATATTTAAACGTTCTTAGTGTTTAGACCAGATTCTAGAGGGCCATATATAAAGCTAAGACGGACCAGATTTGGCCCACGGGCCTTGAGTTTGACACGTGCTGTAAAATTACGCAGAAACAAATGCTAAGAATACTATTTCTATTTAACATGATTAAATTGAGATTGTTGTAGAATTGTATAAATATGTCGCAACAAAGATCTTCTGTAATCGTGAAAACAATCCGTGTTTGAAAATACACGAAAGTCCACATCACTTTCAGTTGGAGCGCAGCAACAGCGCGCATGCGCAAACCCGGTGTATCCAGAAAGGTAAACTTCGCTGAATTTAGGACGTGTTGACGCGTTTGCTAACTCCAGGAAATAGACCAGGACTTGAATTGTACGGTATTCGCGGAAGGTACGTGAGTCTCTTTTGTCAGCCAGGCTTGAGTCTGTGAGGCTTCCGTCGACGTTCTGGGGATAAAATCCTGCATTTGGAATATTCTTGAAGACGGAAGTGAGGGGTTGTTGTTGTTTTCCCTCAATCAAGCCTCTGACTGAACCTGGCGCGTGCATGACTGTTTCTGAATGCCTGCTGACCTGTTTCATGCGCACCTATGATTTCCTGCCGAAGATAGCCAAGAGTTTCCATCTTTCCCTGAGTTTCTGCGTCGGGATGGCAGCAGCGGAGGGCGGCGGAGGCTCCGCGCCGCTGCCCGCAGGTGATGGAGAACCTGAGGAGGCCGAGGTGTTCACCTGCCCGACCTACTGCACGGAGCTCTCCCGCCGGCAGAACGAGCAGAGGAAGGCGGGGTTATTCTGCGACCTGACCCTGGTGTTCAGCTCCAGGGGCGCGTCCGGCGCGGAGCGGGTCCTGACCTTACCTGCCCACCGCACGGTCCTGTCCGCGGCCTCGCAGTATTTCGAGCTGCTGCTGGGCGGACAGTTCTCGGAGTCGCAGACCGGGAGAGTGGAGCTGAGGGAGTGGAGCTCCGCTGCGGGGCCCGACCCGGAGACCGTGGAGGCTGTCATGCACTTCATGTACACGGGAGAGGTCCGGGTGAGCACCGCTAACGTCCACGATGTGCTGGAACTGGCTGACAGGTAACGGCTGTTTCATCACAAAACACTCTATTGGTCCCAAAGTGAAAGTAATGTTGTTGTGACTAGTATTAGTTCAAATTCTTCAGAGTTTTTGACGTTTTGGGGAATTTTTCCGCCATCTTTGACCCGACTTTTAACCACAGTCCACTAGCTTACGGAAAATAAACCTTACTGTTAGCTCAATGCTAGCCTGTTTTAGTCATTTCCAAACCAGGTTGTTTTGGGGATTGTTGTCCAGTTTTTGATTTGAGGAAAAAGTCTATTCAATTTAAAAATATTGGATAGACCCCAAAGGACAATTAAATGTTGTTGTGACTTGTATTAGTTCAAGTTCTTCAGAGATTTTGACGTTTTGGAAATTATTCCGCCATCTTTGACCCGACTTTTAACCACAGTCCATTAGCTTACAGTGCTGTGGAGAACAAACCTTACTGTTAGCTCAATCCTAGCCTGCTTTATTCATTTATTCAAACCAGGTTGTTTTTGGGATTGTTGTCCAGATGTATTGATTTGAGGGAAAAGTCAATTCAATTTAAAAATACTTTATATTTTTAAATATAAAGAAAAATTAAATGTTGTTGTAACTCAGATTATTCAAGATTATTCATGAAATTGTTGTTGGCAGGAAAGAGCTCCTGTAGCAGTCTGTATTACAACGAATTTCAAAAAGCCTCTGACTAATTACGTTATTTGTCTAAGACAGTCTTGTTTAGAGAATGCTCAGGGTCACATTTAATCTGATTAACTGTGAATGGATTTTTAAAAAATAGTGTAGTAAGCTGCTAAATGTTAACTGAAGTATAAAGGTTAAAAACTGCCTGGAAAAAAACAATACTGAGCAGTAACTAAGCCTTAATGTTTCTCTGCATAATGGCATTTTCTACAGTTTGTATACTCTTTTTAAAGATTAATCACTTTCTAAATTAATCAGTCAAGTTTATTTGCATATCACATTTCAGCAACAAGGCAGTTAAAAGTGTTTTACACAATAAAAGCAGAAAAGAAAAACACAAACAGTAACTAGCTGTGAAACCAGTAACAACCACTGCATTTTGTCAAGTGCCATTATTAAAATTATCAATAATATTAATCATCATCCATATAGTTAAGGTAAGGTAATTTTATTTATAAAGCACATTTTCAGCAAGAAGGCAGTTCAAAGTGCTTTACATAAATTAGAAGAAATACAAACAAAACAATAAATCCAAAAGAAAGATAAACATACAAAACTACATATTGATTCCCCATGTTTAATAACAATAAGTGGCTCATAAGTTATAAACTAGCAGGGGTTTCTCTGGATTCTTGATCTGATAAAACTAGATGTTGGTTCTCCATGTTTGATTCTATAAAGTAGATTGTACTTTCTATGTTTGTTCTAGATTTGTAAGCTAACCGGAGTTAGCGCCAATATTAAATATTTAATGCTAAATGTTGATCTACAGTAATGAGTAGTTTCTCTTGATAAATTAAGAGTAGATTCTCCAGATTCTAAGATCGGTCATTACCCAATGTTATCCAATAGAATAGTTAAAGTGTCAACCTCTTCCCTTAGGTTCTTATTGGGTCGGCTGAAGAGCTTCTGTGCAGAATTCCTGGTGAAGAAGTTGAATCTTTCCAACTGCGTAGCTGTGCACAGCCTGGCCCACATGTACAGCCTGAACCAGCTGGCTCTGGAAGCTGCCGAGACGATCAGAAGAAACTTCCAGAAAGTCATTTACAACGACGAGTTCTACACTCTTCCGTTTCATCTGGTGCGAGACTGGATGTCAGACTCAGAAATCACCGTGGACTCGGAGCAGCAGCTGTTTGAAGCAATCGTGAAATGGGTCCACCAAAACCCGGAGGAACGGGTGCAGTTATTTGAAGAGCTGTTCAAGCTCGTGAGGCTGAAGCAGATTCCTCCAACCGACTTAACGCGTGTTGTTAGAAAGGAGCCCTTAGTGGCCAACAAGGCAGAGTGCCAGCAGCTGGTGGTGGACGCTCTGGAGTTTCACGCAGTTTGCTCAGAGGGCCTCAAGTTGGCTAACTTGGATCAGAGTACCTCCTACATGGCAGCCATTCATCCACGCCTTGGTCAGAACATGGACGTGATCATGGTTATAGGTGGAGTCTCAGAAGGTGGAGAGTATCTCAGCGAATGCGTTGGCTACTTTGTCGCAGAGGATCGTTGGATCAACCTGCCGCATATTCACAACCATCTGGACGGCCACGCCATCGCGGCCACCGAGGGCCACGTCTATGTGGCGGGCTCCATGGAGCCCGGCTTTGCCAAGATGGTGGAGCGCTACAACACCAGCCTCAATACTTGGGAGGATGTCAGCAGCTTGTCCACGCGGAAGCACTCATTCGGCCTAACTGGCGTCAAGGATGTCCTCTACGGCATCGGGGGTCACGGTAACTTCAGCCCAGGCTTTAAGGACGTCACAGTTTATAAACCGGAGCAGGATGAGTGGATCACCCTTGAGCCAGCGCCAAAGATCCTACGAGACGTAAAAACAGTGACTGTAGAGGATCGATATGTGTATGTGATGGCTAGGACGCCTGAAGACATCGACCATGATGATGGACTGAGCACCGTGACCATGTGCTACGACACAGAGAGTCACAGGTGGCAAGAAGTGCACTCATTACCTCTGATTGACAACTACTGCAGCTTCCAAATGGCCGTCTCATCCACAACCTTCTACCACACCGCTTCCTGCTGCCCCAAAAGCTACAAGGCAACTTTTGAGGCCGCTCAGCAGAAAGTGAGCAGAAACATCCCAGAGGAGATCCTCAGCAGCCTTCCAACAGAAGTGCTGGGGATGGAAGGAGCTGCCATCTGCTTCCTTGGTGAGGATGTCTTCATCATCGGGGGCTGGAGGAACAGCAGCAATTTGGATAAGCAGTACCGCAAGGAGTCGTACCGCTACTGCGCCGACAAAAAGCGCTGGACGCTTCTGCCGCCCCTTCCTCAGCCGCGCTGCCGAGCGGCGGCCTGCCACGTCCGCATCCCGTACAGATACCTGCGCGGCTGCCAGCGCTACCCGATGCCGCAGAACCTGGCACGCCAACGAGACCGCATGCAGCAAATGCAGCAGATGCACCGACTCACACTCACCCGGCGGAGACAGATGCACTCTCAGATCGAATGCTAAAGTAGGATTAAAGATTGTGCAGTGAATAATTAACACTTCAATCATTGTGAGAAGGCATTTATCTGAAGATAATCTAATTTTTTTATTATGATAGAATGAAAGGTAAATCTAGAACTCTCTCTAAAGCTGTAGTATGTAACTTTTATTTAATTTTTTTTTTTTTTACATATTTGTTAAAACTGTTAGATGAGACAGAAAACAACCAATCAGAGACAGGAGGAGGGTCTTAGCGCTATCAGTCAACTCATGTACTTGCTGCTCAATGTGCTAATGGCGGAGAAACGGCTTACCATTACAGGAAAACTGTTTATCCACCGTCACCAGTTGCCACGTTAACTAGCCTTAGCTTTCACAACGTTCTATGCTAGCTGCAGCGTAGCAGAGAACAACAGCAGAGCCACATGAAGAGTGATTGACAGCGCTAAAACCCGCCTCCTGGCTCTGATTGGTTGTTTCTAGTGGGAGAGGGCAATTGAGCTAAACTTTTTTTCCTTTTATTTTATGTATTTTTTTTGTAACAGATTATCTGTCTCGTACCAGCAACCAGCAAATATGTAAAAAAATATTTTTTTTAATAAGAGTTACACTATTCAGACTGAATAAACAAATATCCATTTAATGTCACGTCCATAATAATTAAAGGCTACTTTAATTATTATCTTAATAGTGTAACTGAGTGGAAGGATATATAAAAATTTAGATTTCCTCAAAAGTTAAGAACATTCCTGTTTTTGTTAGCTTAGCATTCAAATTTAAAGTTGGGAAAATAACAGGGAGGCTGCTTTTATTGTAATAAATGTCAAGGTATAAATGGTTGATGCTATATTACATATAAAACTGCCACGACTAAAAATAATGTTAGATTATAAAGTAATTAATAAGATATTTTCATATGTAATACAAGTATAATTCAAAAAAGTATATTTACATCAACTTTTTTACTGTAGCAATTTTATTATTACTACAATGTTCTTTTTTCATTGCATTTCTTTGTTTTGTTTTATTTCTTGGTAGAGATATCTTGGTGCTGATTGTGTGTTCAAATTAGGGATTGTTTCTAAATATTTGTAATTTTTTTTTACGAAATTATTCAGTGCATCTCACTTTTTCAGTGCCTGTCCACGAATTATGTTTCAGCTCTTAAATATTTCCGCTGGAGCAAAAAGTTGTTGCACTCAAAATTGTTATGTGAAGATTAAAATCCTACCACGCCACTAAAAATAATCTGAGGATGAAGCTGTCTTATTGGGTGTATTTGTGTCACAGTGCTAATAAATCAAATATAAATTCTGTTGGAATTGTGGTTTTGTCAACATTTGTTTGGTGATTTTGCTTCACGTTAAGTGTGTTTTGAGGAAAATAAGGGGGAGATCTGTGTTTAATTTTACAATTTAACTGAGGTTTTCCACAATAAAAGTAACTGCCAATATTCTGAATTATTCAGTTTGTAATAAAATTGAGTTATTTTATTACAAACTGATTTTTTTTTTACTTTCTACTACACTTAATTTTGTGAAACTGAATTTAATCTGCAATCAGTAAAATATTTTGTCGATAATAAAGTTCGGGAATAAAGTTTAACGCGTTTCATTAGAAACTACGTCCTACCGCTTTAAATTGGGTAATCACATTTCTAAAACAAAAAAAGAATCAATTATATTGAAAACATGAGACTTGCAACTAATAATAATATACTCTTGAAATTACTTCATAAAACCGTAACAGTTGCTGCTCTTTTTGCACTACTGTTTCTGTAATTCTGAAATTCACTGACTACATTTATTAACTTTTTCTTTTTTTTTTCCCTCTTCTTTTTTTCCCCTCTTTTTGAGAAGAAATTGATCGGAACTATATATTGTGGGGCTGGGGAAGAGGAGGACTTTTGTTGGTGTAACACAAAGATGCAATCAAGAAGAAGACGAGCGTTAAATTTTTTTTAGCATTTTAATTTCAATGTTTGCACTTAACGCCGTGTTGAGACGTTTAACGTTTAAAAGTTTGTTGTTTGGAATAACGGTTAGCACGCGACTGACACGTCACACTTCCGTTTGAAAATGGTAAGTAACGGTCGGCTGTTAGCATCTCTACTAGCTTAGTAGCGCACGGAAGTTAAAGTATTTGTTTGTTTTGGCTATTAAAATATCGAAATGCAACGCGTTATTTTACTTTAAAGTATTCTATATTTTTGTTGCAAATAAAATAAATGACATTTGTTATTTTATTTTTATCAGCAAAAATAAATGTCAAATTTGGAGATGACTAGTGTAAATAAAGTTTTTGTTTTATTATTGTGTTTTATTAAATGAGTCACGCATACAACAAATAGTTACGTTTTAACCAGTCCCCCCACAGAGAGCTGCATGGTCAGCCCAAAGTCCTGCTGCTGGGAGAACGGGGGACCTGAGCATGGCTGCCGCGTCTCCAGAACATCCTGACTTCTGCAACGACCAGGTAGCACTTACAGCTTTTACTACAGCTGTGCTTTTCCTAAAAGGTAGGTGTTGAGTGTATGTTTGCTTCTCATCAGGTGGAGGAAAGAAAAGAGTCGTTCTTGAACTCGTTTGATATCGTGTTTTTAGGGGACGATGGACATTCTGAACTATGTCCTGAGATTTATCGTTTCCTCAGAGATAAATAAGTAAGGGGCACCGGAAAAAATTATGCATTTTTACCTCAAATTGGACCTCAGGAGAGATCACTTTAAGTTTAATCGACAAATTACGTTCACAGATCTATTTTTGTATGAAAACCAAAATGTTTGATCCTTTAGTTTCTTTTTTTAAAAAGAAAAAAAAAAACTTCGGTCATGTGATACTTTTAGTTCACACTGCAGATCTTGAATGTTGAAAAATTACAATTTTGCTATTTCTGTGTTTCTATTAAATAAGGAACACAATTAAAATCACATGTGAATGCATTTGTTCAGGTGATAAGTCATTTAAAAGATATATGTTGCAACATCCTCCTTCTACTTCCTGTCATTTTCTTCTTCGTGGTTTGTGTCAGTAGCAACATCGGGTTGTTGATGTTTCCATACAGCCAAAACTATATTGGAAAAACGAAATTGGCACGCTTCCAATCATTACATTTATTTTGTAAATCTGAGATTACGCAATGGAAATGCAGCTAAAATGGCATTTAAAAACGCTTCGGTTGTTCCCACTATAATCACATTAAAGTCATCGAATACGATTGTATGGAAGTGGCTCGAGTGTAACTTAAAAATAATCAGATTTGGGTCACATTTGTCTGCAGTGTGAATGAAGCCCATGATACGTTTTCTGTCATGTCTGAGACACAAAGTTGTACATTTCTGTGTGCCACACCTTGGACCTGAAAGTACCCAGTTCTGTTTGTGCGTGTTCTTGGTGATTGTAATGACTGACTGTGTACATCACTGGTTTTCTGAAAGCCTGATGTAAGGTTAAGATAAAATTACAATCAATGTTGAGTATTTTTTTAAAAGCTGTAATGACAGAACAAGCACATAAACTGTGGTAAACGATTAACCTCTGTATTTTGCTAATATATGATAATTTAAAACCTGTTCCTCTTGAGCACTGCAGTAAGATATGAATATAAGGTGCTAGTTCGCATAAAAGAACACTGCCTGCAGTGCCATTTTTTTAAAGATAAAATATTTTAGAATGTAGAAAAATCCAATATTCTTCAGAAAAAAAAACAGGTGCTACCATCAGCACTCTAGATTTTGACAGAAGATGAATGAGTCCATTGTGTAATGTTAGTGGAAAATGTTAATAAATCAACAATTTTTACAAACACTTTTTTATTACAACATTCAGGGACAAAAAGGTGTTTGCTCTATTTTCAGAAACCCCAAATCCTCCTCAAGAAATTGTTTCCCAACGTCTTTTCTCAGAGATCAAATACTGTAAATAAACTGACGCTGCATATGAGCTGTGGCTTCTTTTGTTTTGTTTTTCATCCCTGAGAGAAAACCAAACATTTTTTTCCCTCCTCACAACTCCTCGTGCCTCGCCTGCTCCCGTTCCTTGTCCTCGTCGACTTTTAGTTTGAGCTCGCTGGCGGTGATCACGGCGTCTTTGTTGCGGTCCTGGTTCTGAAACATGTCGGCGACGATCTGCTCCATGGTCATTCCCGGCTTTATCCGGCCTTTTCCTTCTGCAACCTGGAGCTTGATAAACTCTGTGAACTAAAAGACAAAGAAGCAAAATGATGAAAAAGCAAATCAGAAAAAGTACTGTAGTTAAAAGAAGTTCTGTTATTCCTAATATCACCACCAGGTGGAGTCAGAGTTTTGTAGAACTGTAGAAAATACTTTTTCCTACATCATCATGCCTGACTACAGTAAGTTAATTATTCTACCAGAACAAAATGTAATTAGATATTCCACAAATACATCCAAGTGTGGAATATATTCTAATTTTATCCTTTAAAGAAATGAAGAGGAATTGTAGGGAACATACCTCATCCAGTGGCACCTCTCCATTCTTGTTCATATCCATAGTTTCAAACAGATCTGCTGGAGTGTCCTCGAGCCACACAAACAGGTAACCGGGTGGGACGCCACGCTCAAAGCTCACCATTTCAATACTGAAGACCAGAACGGCGCTGCTTGGTACACCAGCAGCTGACAGACAACAAGAGACCGACTTTAGATTGTAGAGGCCGTGTCCATACAAACTACAGGAGAGACTAATCTTACCGAGAGATGAATATTAATCTATGAAACAATTATGTTAGTGAAACTCTGAGTTACAGATTTAAGTCTCAGGACATCTCAAAATAAAAATCTCTTGGTTAGTTAAATTAACAATATACATTCCTTATAAGCTTATAGACTAACAGTTTCCTTTTCAACTGCTCAAAACTTCACAGATTAATAGAGCAGCTCATTGGCCAGTCACAGTGAAAGTTGAAAATCAAGGTATTTCTGTCACCTGCATATCTACCTGTCAAGGTTCAATCTAAGGAAACATTCACACTGCAGCCCAAAGTGACCCAATTCGGATATTCCGATATAAGCTACCTGTATGTTTTCTCAGGTGTGAACTGCAAACTCCCTAAAAGTGTCCCGCTTGCGCATTACAGGGCGCAATAACGTCACACATCTTGCATCTCTGTGTTTGCACGATGCGGTTTGCACGATGCGGTTTGCACGTTAGCAAACCGCAGTTAACGGTTTGCTAACGGTTTTAGCTTACAATTTTAAAGTTGTTGTCCAGTCGCAGCCAGCACATTAACAACTTGATCCTTATTTCAGTCCGCCATTGTTGTTTTTCTTCCTGCTTGTGGAATCAGGAGGCAGAATAGTGACGTTTATCGAGCATCGATGATGTTCGGCCACATTTGAATCGATACGTATCGGATATCCAGGTTTTCTGCGTCACTTTCGATAAAAATTATGTGAATGAAAAGTGGAATTGGGTCACTTCCGGCCGCAGTGTGACGCACGCTAAGATGGCTGCTCCAGTCTCACCTCCTCTCTCTCCATGTCCGAGGTGAGGCGGCACTATAATCCTCCTCTTCTCTCCCACACACATGCCCCTCAAGCCTTCATCCAGCCCGTCGATCACCTTGTCCTGGCCCAGAACTGCGTCTTGCATGTTCTCATAGTCGTGCCTAGCGGAGGTGCGGCCGTGCAAATGAAAACAATGCTCAACTTTGCTCAACTTGTTACAGGTGGAGGCTGGAAAACTTACGAGGAAAAGAGCAGAGTTCCGTCCAGCAGAGTGCAGTTGTAATGGTAGCGGACCAGGTCGTTCAGAGTCGTGGTGTCGTTGCACACTTCCGGTTTGTAGGTTATCTCGATCTCCACTTTGTCGCTTGGGTTGTGGAAGTCGATGACGTGGACGTCAAAGACCAGGACGGCTGACGGAGGGATCACGTCACCTGAACACAACGCCGACAAATTATTTCATTCTAACGGAAACGCGTGAGTTCACCCCAAAGTACTAGCTTGAATATTGACTTCTGCTCGATTCTAATAACTTCACGGGCCGTGAACTTTTAGTCTGTTTTTTCATTGAAAATGAACTGAAAAAACAAAAACGCGCTTGCTTTTTTGCGCTCAGTCTGGCTCTCTCCCATTGGCCCGGTAGAATTTCATCCGGGCCAATCACCGAACAGAAGAAGTTGTGAACGATGACGTCAATTTTCTGTTGGCAAAGAGCGGAGAAAGCGAACGAAGCTAGCAGTAGCTGCTAGCAACGCTTCCGAATATTAACGCTCATCTGGTTCGGTTCGGTTGTACTCTCTTTGCAGTGGACAATGGTTGTTAGCAACGCAGGCAAAGCTTACGGTAAGCTTGTTTTTTAACAGAAATTTTATTTCGACAGAAAAATAATCTAAAAAATGAGGTTACAAGATATTGAATTTCTGTCACAAAATTGACTGTTTTTGATGAACTTCCAGGTATTGAACATCACAGCTAAACGCTAACTATTGGGTAAAGTTTTAAATTTCAGTGTCCATGTTTCAAGCAATCGTTTCTCCAGGGTCCAGATCTTCTGTACACATCAGTTATGACCAGAACATTTCAGAGTTGAAAATTTTAAACTTTTTTTTCTTGCAAATTTGTGACTTAAAAAACTCAAAAATGTCCATGTTTTTTTTTCCATAAAATTTTACGTTTTTTTTGGCTGAAATTTAATCCCCTCTTTTCTTTCCACAATAGAAAATCTAGTTAAACGCCTGGTATTTATCTCCAGATGATTGATTTTAAGTAAAACATACTTCCTTCATGCTTTTCCTGCAGTAACTCACCTGCTCCTTGTTCTCCATAAGCCAGGTGAGGAGGAATGACGACCCTCCTCCTCTCCCCTAGGCAGACCCCCAGCAGGCCCTGGTCCATTCCTGGGATTACGTAGCCCATCCCGATGTAGGTGTTGTATGTGCTGTTCCTCTGGTAGCTGCAATAAGCAGATGAGTACCGTAAAAGTTCTGATTTCAACTTACAACCACAAAAATTCAACAAAATATATAATCCATGTTGAGATGTCTACACACCTGGTGTCAAAGGTCACCCCGTTCAGGAAGGTACCATTGTAGTGGTACCGAATGTAGTCCCCCACCACAGACCTGCGGGTGCAGGGCTCAGGAGCCTCCTGGCTCTCGATGGTGATGTTGTCCTTCGGGTTGTGAATGTCCTCCAACAGGACATCAAACACCAGCGTCGCCTGAGGGGGAATCATGGTTCCTGTCACACAGATACAACCAATAACATGAAGTGTTATAACCCACATTACTGTTACGCTTTAACTAAAAACACAGCATATGAACTCATTTTGGAGGGAAAACCTTTATTTCTTATTCTTTGTAACCTCATTAGGTATGCTGAGTGAACCATTTTATAGCTGAGAAAAGTTCATTATTCTCTTTTTTTTATTTCAATAAAGTTGAAATAATACAAGAATGAAATCATAACAATAAGAGAATATGGTCAAAATAATAGAATAGTCATATTTTGAGAGTGCATCATAGTGCCAAGGGAATAAAATCAAACTATAGGAATAAACTCATAATAATATTAGAATAACATTGTAATATTATGAGAATAAACTCAGTATTAATACAGAATAAATGTGAGAACAAAGTCATAGTATTATTAGAATATTGTCAAAACATTACAAGAATAAAGTAATGACATGAGAGGAAGGTCTTTATTCTAGCATCACCCTAACACTCCATCATATGAAGATTGAAATCAGGAAAGCTCTCGTATCGTGTCTGCCATGTCTTCCTACCTGATCCCTTTTCTCCGTACGCTTTGAACGGTGGGATCACGATGTGCCTGACCTCCCCCACACACATGCCCAGCAGGCCCTCGTCCATGCCCTTCACCAGCCAGCCCTCGCCCACCAGCGAGTTGTAGGTCTGCTTCCTGTTGTAGCTGCGCGGGGCTCACACAAGCTCAAAGTCAGTCACACACATAAGTGGACACAGAAAACACACCTGGACACAGCGCAGACACACACAGGTTCTGTTTTGTTTCATTTAGACACCATTTTCAGTTCAACTTCTGCCAAGAAGCTGTGGAAATCTCTCCGTTGAAACGACGAAATGTCCAGAACTCACCTGGAGTCGAAGGCGGTCCCGTCCAGCAGAGTGCCGTTGAAGTGGTAACGCACAAAATCTGTGCGCATCACGGAGCGTTTGCAGTCTTTGGGCGTGCTGACAGTTCTGGTGACGACCAGGTCGGCCTTGTTCCACAGATCCAGGAGATGGACGTCGAACACCAGCGTGGCGTCTGGAGGCACCGCATCACCTGGAAGCAAAAGGTCACCATGAGTTTAATAGACAGATTCATTATCACTGTTTTACTTTAAATTTACCCATTTTGTGCAATAAAATGTAATTGTCATAGTAATGGGGTTTCTGCATTTGCAACAAAAACTTATTTAAATTTGATCTTGAAACAAAACAGGAGTTTTTACTAAACTCTGGTTGAGTAAAAACAGCAGCGTTTCTTGAAATTCAGAAATAAAAGAATAATTTCTAAACTTTACGTCACCAAGTAGCAAAAAGGAAAAGAAAATAGCCTGTAAACCAGTTTCAGTTAATTTTTTCCAAACATGACAGCAGTACAAAATCACACACATGAACAAGGAATGCAAAAGAAACAATAATCTAAACATCCTGGAAAAGGAGTAGGAAGAAATAAACTAATGAATTCCTACCCCATAAACTCATGCAATATTTTCAGATGGACCCTTATTAAATAAAAAATTTAGAAATACATAGTTTAATTAATTTTCCATTATACCTGGGATTACATGTCGAAATATACAAGGTTCTGCAGGGTATGATAAGCCTGCCCCCACCAGGCTAAGCATTGCCTATTTAGTGAAGTATTTTTTTAATGTTTGCATTTTTAAGACTATAATTAATTTCCCAATAACATAATTATCAAGAGATATTTTCAAACTTCCTGTCAAGTTTAAACTTCCTTTTAAGTCAAGAACAGGACTGCTGGATGACGCCCAATCACCAGGTGTAGCAAGTTTTCTTGGGGAAACTTTGATTTATACATTCATACCCACACACTCATAGTCATTAGCCTCAATTTACACATCTGTGCTGACTTACTCTCACTCATATTTCTATATCTTGTGAAAATACCTCCTTTTATTTCTTTTTAAATTGCCTTAGCTCCTCTAATAACTTGTTCCGTCATTTTACACCAGCACGATGGCCTAGTCAAAGTTTAGACCCAGATCCTGCAAGATTTGAAATAAATTCAGGTTAATCTGACTGACATTGAACTTTTTTTAATGTTGGATGCAACTGCAGAGAGATGGTTTTCTGAAAAAGATGTGGAAAGCTTTGGATTATTTTTGTAGCAGTTTAAAATATTCCCCTAAAAACTAAGCTCTACCTGCCCCGCTGCTCCCGTAAGCCAGGTGTGGCGGGATGGTGATTTTCCTGCGCTCGTTCACGCACATCCCCTGCAGGCCTTTATCCACGCCGGCGATGAGCCGACCCTCCCCGATCAGGCCGACTTTGGCTGCTCCTTTCTCATAGCTGCAAGTGAGAAAAATCCCCGTTGGTTGCAGGAGAAAATGTCAGAAGTGGGTCAACGTCTGGAGGATGTTTGTGTCTGCAGGGGATGCATGTTAGTGGAAGCTGCGGGCTTGTTTTAACCTGCATTTTATCTCGGGAAAAGCTTCGAAAGTTTTTCCGGTCTCACCTCGAGTCCAGCGCCTTCCCGTCGGTGAACGTGGCGTTGTAATGGTAGCGGACGTAATCTCCAGTTTTCGCCTCCCTCGCGCAGTCTTGGGGGATCTGGTATCTGTCCACGACAACGTCTCCCAACACGGGACTGGGATTACACTCCACGGAAAACCACGCAGCCAGAACAGAGAAGACAACACAAAGGGGAAGCATTTTGGCACAAATGACTTAAAAGTGATGCGACAGCAGCAGAAAAATGGACATCAGGCCGAATTGAGAAGAAAAGGAGGCGATCTGAGGGCCTGCGTGCGGGGAGTGCGTTTTTCCACGCAGAGGGCTGCGGATGTGGAGCAGGGCTGTAAACGTGGACAGTCTCCAGGTCGCTAAGACTTTTTTTTCTTTTTTTCTTTTTTAAGAGTGGGAGGAATGTAAGAGGGAGTGGGAAGCACTTCAGTTCAAATTTCCACAATAAGAAATAAGAAGCTACTCTCAGTAAATCCAACCAAACCTGCGAAAATATCCAGTTTTCACAGTCCTGTTTTTTATTACATCTTATTTACTCTAAACGTTTTTCCCTGCAACTTGTTGCTTTTCAATACGTTTAACGAAGTTTGATGTTTTCAGAATAAATCTTAAAGTTCATCGTATCCTGAATACTTAAAGCAGGGCATTTATTGCAGATTTTATTTTGAAGTCAGAGCGATGCAGCTGCAGAGGTCCGCCTCTCACAGCCCAAAAACAACTGCAGATCAGTGACCGTTTCAGGCAGCGTCCACTGTCTGACCAGTTGAACGGAATCGCGTTTTTAGCTCAGACGGCAAAAGTGTGGAACGCTTTAACTAGGCCAAATGATTCACCTAATGATAATATGAATAATAAAAATAATTAAGGACTTGTTTGTATGGGGATCCATAGGTGCCACAATTCAATAAATCAGACTGTGCTTCCAATGAATTTTGTAATAGTAAGAAAAAACAGATAATTTAACAAATGGATAATTAATTTCTATGTATTAATTACACATACAAAACTTATAAAAAAGTTTTGTATGTGTGCATTGACTATTTATTTCGGATTAAGTATGTTGGGGCCTGTAACCACTTACATTTTCTGCACATCCATGCATCATCTTTTTATTGATTATGCTCCGTCCTGCTGGTTGACGTTTACGTCACGAAATTTCGCGCACGCGCAAAACGCTGGAGGTCATGGTTTTTTGTCATGAACAATCCTGTTATATAATTGAAACCTGGAGACAGAGGTATTTTTCATTTAGGGCTGTGCAGCACAGCAAATGGAAGAATAACGCAGAAAAACAAATCAAAACCACGTATTTTTCTATCCCGGCTACTCTACGTGCAGCCTCGTTGCCATAGCAACTGACACCACTTTATGTCACCAAAACAACACTCAAAACATTTCCCCCACATAAAACAGAACATCCAGTCCGTTGCAGTATAATTGTTTTTTAGGCTCGATGTTTATTTTGTGATCATTAAGATAAACAATCGCTGTGGCAGATTAGCTGCCGCTGCTATTAGCTAAGCTAACTCTGCGGCGGTTGATTAGCTTAAACTTGCTCTACTTATGATCTGTAAGAATTGGTGTGTAGTTCGCCATTTTTTATATTTTTTTATTGAAACAAAGCAAACCAAATTCCACATCACATCTCCATGCTAAGGCTGTCGAGTACTTTCCCTCGCTATTTCCTTAAACGTTTTCCTGATCTTCCCAGCTAGCTAGCATCAACGGCTAGCTAGCGTCAAATGTTCAGAGCAGGACGACCACGTTTTCCGGACAATTTAAAACACCACTAAACGTTATCTAGTTGTTGTAGTGTTGACAATTAGTAGCAAAGGGACTGTGTTCCTTTTCCTCGTGTCAAAAACAGTTACTGGGTTTATGGTTTAAGAAGACAAAACCAGTTTAAGAGGATTTGAAACAGACAAGCTAACAGACTGCTAACAGAAATAAACCTGGTCAGTAAACTCTCTGGTTTAGACGCTGAGAAATTCCCAATCCCAGAATTCCCAGAACCCCCTGATCGCTGCAGCAGACCACCAGATCACAAACACCGCAGCAGACGAGAGGAGGGAGACACAGGAATGTTTTCTTATCATGGCTGGACTGAGCGCAAAAGGATGCTCGTATTTAATATCCCTAACACTTTTTTGTGTGAACTTTGTGTTTATTAACACATCCGCACAACACGAGAGTCTCAGGAATTTTCCCAAAGAACATCTCATTCCTCTCACCACAGCCTACGGACTGGCGTTGGACAGATACGCAGCCGGAAACTGGACCGAATCCATCCAGTACTTGGAGCTGAGTTTGCGTCTGCACCGACTTCTCAGGGAAAGTGTGCGGTTCTGCTCGGTCCAGTGTAACCGCAGCGGTCATGAGGAGCCGCTTTTCCCCGCAGCAGCCCCGGATCTGAGCGCCTGCTGGCGCATCCTGAGGACGGCGTCCTGTCAGAGGACATGCAGGGCGCGTCTCCCAGTCCTGCAGCTGCCGCCTCCCGGCACCGAGATCCTGGACGAGTTCAGCAAAAGATCCCCGTACAGATATCTGCACTTTGCTCACGCTAAGGTAGGAAACAGTGGGAAGCTACTAGTGTTTCATACTGAGTGCTTTTTACTTGTACTTGATTTGAATGAAGAACAAACATGTTTTAACCAAAGATTCACCACACACAGACACACACCTGCAGTTTGTGTTACTTTTGTAACACAAACTGCAGGTGTTATAGAAAGAAATGTATTTTTATTGCATAATCAGAACCAGGCACGCTGCATTCAGCTTCTGGAACAAACTTCCTGAAAACTGCAAAACAGCCGAAACACTGAGTGCCTTTATATCCAGACAAAAACCCACTTGTTTAGAGTTGCTTTTGAAACATAATAAATAAAACACCGAAAGTCTGATGTGAAATGACAGAAAAATGTTTCAGTTGTTATTTTATGACTTTGTGTTTTTATGATATAAACATTTTGGAATGCCTTGTTGCTGAAATGTGCTCTACAGATAAAGTTAGATAAATTTTTGTCAATTTAAGTTACTTATATGAATTATTGTCATTTTCGTCCTTAAAACAAAAAAAATTTGTATTTCATGATGTAATTTTAAATATTAAATGATAGTTGATTTGATCAGTTACTCAGTACTTGAGTAAACTTTTTACCAAATACTTTTTTACTCTTTTGTCATTTTTTTTACTTTTACTTAAATAAAAGTAGGTTGAAGTCGTGTTTCTCTCACCTGACTATTTCCTTGGACGGTGTCTTCTGGATCTTTTTGCATCCCGTTAAGATCCTGCTTTGACTCCTGTTTTAAATTTCCAGCTGATTATTATTTTTCTCCAAGGTTTTCCTGTCTTACTTCTGTTCCCGTCTTGTGTCCAGCTGGACGACCTGCAGCAGGCCGTCCCGTGCGCCTACACCTTCCTGCAGAGGAACCCCGAAGACCAGGAGATGCTGCAGCTGATGGAGGAGTACAAGAACGAGTACGACCTCGACGGCTTCCTCATTGACCACGAACAACGACTTTATGAGGTGGGGCAAAAAGGCTAAACGCAAAGTGATGCAAATGTTCTGAGAGGGAAAAAATCTTTTTACTTTACCCCATTTGAATTAAAATCACAACTGACATCTTGAAGTTTTCTCAACTTTGACCCTTATGACTGAGAGTACCCCAAAATTTTACTCAAATGAAAGCAGTACTACTCCAACATATTTTTTTTTATTAAAGTAAAAAACGACTGTCCAAGAGGAAAAAAGTATTCGATAAAAAGTAAACTTATCAATCATTTAATATTTAAAAATGACATCAATAGATAAAACAAAATATAAAGTTAAGCGGAAATTTTGGCATTTTAATGACCAAAATAATAATTCATTTAAGTAATTAAAACAAACAAAAAAAGGAACAAAATTTGGATTTTTCTTTTTCAAATCAGTTTCTTTCTATAAAAACTTGTGGAACTTTAACAACAACTGCAGGTTTTCCATTCAGTGGGTGGAAAATCCAGAAACTTTACTCAAGTAAGAGTAGAAATACTTCATAATAAATGTAATTCAAGTAAAAAGGTAAAAGTAGAAAGAACAGTGTAGTAAAAAACATGCCTAAAAGTAATTTCTTTCAAAAATATAACCGAATAAATGCAAGTAGTTACTTCCCACTTTTTCAAAATGTTTTCAGCCATCCTTTGTCAGCGGCGTGAAGCTTGTGGACTTGGGGAAATACAGCAGCGGTTCTGAGCGCCTGGAGGAAACGCTGAGGCTCTACCTGCAGGAGTACGACCTCTGTCAGGCCGAATGCGACGGGATCGGCCATTTTTCCTCACACACAGACTTCTACGCTCTATTAGCCGGTAATCATGAACCCAAGGCCTTGATTCTGTAACTCCTACGATTTTTCTCCATCAACATCAAAATGGATGTTTAATTTGTTTAAAAACTATTGATTTAATTCCTGGACGAAAAATTGTTTGGCAATTAGAATTCAGTTGATTATTTATCCTTTCTGATAAAATATAAATTAAATTCTACTGAGTAATTTTGAGCTTATGGTATTTTTACAAAAATAAATAAAATGCAATTGAAAAATAATTACAATCTATAAATCAACATAATAAACTACACACAGTAATTTTTTTATGAATACTCTGGAAAAAAAAGAGAATGGAGCTCCAACCTGAAAAAAAAATTATTACATGTAATCAAATTAAGTTTGTTGAACTTATTTTATTTAAGGGAATTAAGCTTAATATATTTACCTGGATAAACTTAATTTGATGACTTGTAACAAATTAAATAATTCTTTAGAACTGGATTTTCTTTTCGATAATGTTGAGTGTAAGATTCTAGTATTTATTTTGTAAATATACATTTAGTGAAATCACTTTTCTGGCTGAATGCTGCAGACACCAAGCAGGCAAACGGTGAGAAACTCAGAAAGGTTTTCTGTGTTTTATGGTTATACCACAAATTAAAATGAAAATCATATCAGGAAAATGTCTAAAACATCTCAGCTGCTTTTTATTTTTCTCGACAGAAGTCTACCTTGACACGTTAAAATGCAAGATAAAATGTGAGGAAAACCTAAAGCCCAACGTTGGCGGCTACTTTGTGGAGAACTTCGTTCCCACTATTTACCACTACCTCCAGTTTGCCTATTACAAACGTAAGTTCAGCGCCAGTCGAGCTTCCCAGTACTCCATATTCTGCTGATGTAATTGTGTAATTGTCTGGGCAGTGAACGACGGCCGCAGAGCCGTGCCCTGTGCGTACAGCTACTTCCTGTTCCAGCCAGAAGACCCGGTGATGAAGGACAACCTGCTGTACTACGAGGCCTACGGCCCACAGTGGGGCCTGCAGTCCCATCACTTCACACCCAGAACAGTAAGAGAAACTTTATCTGAAGAAAACCAACAGGAGACTCAGGAAAATGAGACAAAGAACTGATAAAACCTTCAGCTCTGAGTGAAACAGTCCAAGTTTGTTTGTTTGAATTAGCCGAACAATGGCTCCTTTTTATGATGGCTCACATCATAAAAAAAAATTTCATACAAAAACAAACACTGAATATAATATTAAAATTAGGAACACTATATTATCGGCATGGTATCGGTATCAGACATCTTTTATAAATCACCGATATAAAAGCTGTTTTTATATGATAAACCAGTGACAGTGATGCCTGCAGCACAACATTGAATTAGCAGCGTTTGGGTATTTTCATTGTTTTAGAGAGACCAAATGTCGTGAATAAATCTGACATTAAACATAAGTTGCAAGTGTTGCATCATTTTCAGCTTCATTTTTAGCATTTGGTAACAGGCTAAACTGACAAAGAGTTGCAGTGTTTTAATTCCACGGTGGAGAAAGCCGTATAGTTTCAGGAAGTAGGTGTAGGGAAAAAATGTCGTCACCGGCCGAATGAGTTTTAGTACATCTGCAAATCGGATGATGACCAAAAATCCAATATCCTGCATCCCTAATTGAAAACAGCATATTAATTTATAACTCTGTAGTTATATATATGCTCAAATATTTGAAAGTCCTATGTTTTCATTCCTCAAAAAATATATATGTTTTTGTCCAGCATTCTTGTTACATGGTGGAAGAGTAAATCAATCTTTTGGAGAATGTCTTGTTTTAAAATTGTGTAAAGATTTGGCTAAATAAAAGTTGATTATATAGAATAATTAGTATCTTAAAACTACAATATTTCATACAATTTTTAACTTATTTTCAACCAATTTATGTTTTACAAATTGAAGATTTTTTAAATGTTTTGAACCACATCATGGAGCAATATCAACATCAATATTCAATCAAATCAATATTTATCTGCATACTTCCAAATTACATCAATCATCTCATGCAGTTTTTTCACAGAAATTTATGCAGAATCAACAGATCACCTTTTCATGCTAATGAATAACTGAGTTAATTGCAAGTTTTCCACAAAAATGGTCAAAACATTGAGTTAAAGTGATGCTGGCTCCCACCTGCAGGTGGCACTATTTCTTACTTGTACTAAACTGCTGCATCAGCCTGACTTACTGTCAAGTTATTCTCCACAATCGATGTGGAGAATTGCTAAAAGTCACATTCACCGTCATAGAAAAGAGCAAATATAACATTTCTTGCAAGTATTTCTAAATTAGCTCCTGGGGAAATTGTAATTTTGAAATTAGAGCAACATAATGGTGCAGCCTGCCTAGTTTTTTAAAAGTATATATATATTCTTAAAGCCAGCTATTATGACGGCATATTGTCTCCTTCTGTTATGATTTGTTGTATCAGGAAGCTCTTCGGTACTACAACCAGACCATCACTCAAAAACAGATGTTGATGTTTCTAATGAAGTACTGGGAGACGAATGATGAGGTAAGATTGACAAAACGTAATTCTTTAAACATTTTGGCTTATTTAAGTCTTTCTTATCGTCAGTGATTCAGTCAGTAAAGACTGGCTTGGTAACATTTCTGTTAAGGGTTTTAGTGGACCAGAAGAAAATCCACTTTCGTCCTCTGAGTCTCCCGATGCCGAGTTTGAAGGTGTGGGAGATTATGAAGAGTCCATGTTTGCAAAATGGAGGCAGAAGAAAGGAAAAGGAGACGCAGGAGAGGCCGACATCTGAACTCAACCATTAACAGCTTCAGCTCTGCCGTCTTCAGGAATGGTATACTTAAATTTATTTATAGTACCATAATAATAACAATTTTAAGCATATTTATGCCATGAAGTGTTTTTTTTTTTTTTTTTACCCATTTTAACAAACAGCAGCCACTTTTCAGCAAACTGTTAAAAAAAAAAACTGATCAAATCTGGATTTGCTTTTCACTGTTTTAGTTGGAACTTATTCGATAATGCCACATTAAATGTCCGAAGAGTTTGAAATGATTCATCAGGCTTTTCTTTTAAATGACAAAAACCAAAGTATTTCGCTTTTTGTTTTTATTCTTGTTTATTGTAACTTTTAATTAATCTCTGTTCAGCTAAATTATAAAGCATCTTTTCCAGATGTTTGTTTTAAAATGTTTTCTATAAATAAATAGCATTTTAGTTTCTACTTTTATTAAATAACTAAAGATCTTTCTTTCAAGTTGTTTTTTTTTCTGATGAGAAAATTGGTAACATTATTCTTTTAGTCTAAAATTATCTAAGGTGTTAAGCTCTGCTATGATTATTTTCGAAGATCAATATTTTGTGAAACAAATTTCACAAAAACATTTATAAGGGCAATTTCTCTGTTGCCTCATTGGCCTTTATGAACGCCATGAAGCGACAGAAACTTTAAGGCAGTGGTGTTCAAACGTTTTGCAATGGAGATGAAAACTGTCACTGGGTCATTTTTATTGGCACATTTTCTAATGAAAGTAGGAAGATGGAGTTTTACCGACTCAATAACCTAAAAATGAAAACTTTAAAAGAAGTAAGCAAAGCACGCATATTTTTGTCAAAGGCAATCAGCAAACCATTGCAGATCTAAAATATAAATTTGGGAAAAAAAAACAAATAACAGGAGAATAGTGTCCAAAATTTTCAGAATAATAGACCCAAAATAAATATATACTTTATTTTGCCCAGTTGGAATTAGAATTGGAAGGAGGTTTGGAATTAACCCAACCCTATTTCAAACCCTAATCCAACTCCAAGTCTAATTGGATTAACCCTAACCCTGGGGTTGGACTAACCTTACCCTAACCTAATCCCAATTCCAATCATCCTCCCAATCCTAATCTAATCCCAATTCCAATCATCCTTCCAACCCTAATCTAATC
>VMRN01000009.1:1584075-1651903 GCA_010277015.1 Poeciliopsis turrubarensis | reverse complement strand
TAATCCCAATTCCAATCATCCTTCCAACCCTAATCTAATCCCAGTTCCAATCATCCTTCCAACCCTAATCTAATCCCAATTCCAATCACCCTTCCAACCCTAATCTAATCCCAGTTCTAATTATCCTTCCAACCCTAATTGGAGCCATCTTTTCAACCTTAATCTAATCCCAATTCCAATCATCTTTCCAACCCTAATCTGGAAAGATTAGGGTTCTTAAAATGGAATCTTAAGAATCTTAAAATGATTCCAACCCTAATTTACTCCCAATTCTAATCCTAATCATCCTTCTAAACCTACTTCCAACCCTAATTCCAAGCCTGTGATTGTAGGTCAAGATGCTAGTCACAGCCTTTATCTCATTTTATCTTATCTGTTTTGACCTTAAAGTTTAGCTATGTAAACTGTTCTACATAAATTTTTAACACTCTTTGATTGGAATTTTGGCATTGACTAAAAGTTTTCACTCCTCATTTACAGTTCTTATATTTGCATTCTGCAGGGTTTCGCTTTATTCTGCCTCTTCTGCATTTGACTTCAAATACAGTTTTCACTAAAAATACTCAGCTCACCGCATTCAAATTGCATTTTTACAGCAAATGCAAATTTTTCTAGTTTCTTCCCATTTTCAAAGTAGAGAAGTGCAAAAAAACCCCCAGAAATGACAGACATTTTCAGGTATGTTTTTAATATACTGTTATCAGACTTTGCATTGGAAGTCAGGAGTAAATCGCGCTAAAATCTGCAACCAACTACAACATGTGATCAAAAACAGGACAAACAGTCACGGTCCGAGTTTTTTGCCAAATCCGATCTTGAGTCGCAACAGTTTCCTGCCAACCATTCCAGCTTGTAGTTCTGATTAAAAAGGCTTTAAAATCAAATATGCTGAGATATTCCTTGTACTGGCAGTGAAATTTGGATTATTTTTGACTGACATCAATGCCAATGCCCTGTTGATCGATGTTAGAAGGTGACATCAGATGTTTACCCTGTATTAACAGTCCAGATGCTCTGCTTTAAACGTGTTTATTGCTAATGTGAACCCTTTGCATCTTGTATTGTTTTCATGCTTTCCTCAGTTTCACAGCACAATTGCATGAATTTACTTTGTTTACAAGCTAAAACGTCAATGTATTTTATTGGAATTTTATGTCACAGATCAACACAAACTGGTGCATTTTTTTAACTGGGAGTGAAAATCCACTTTCCGGAGGAGTCAAGTGGCAAAAATGTTAGTTTTTAATGGGAAAAGATGGTAGGGATACAACCCAAAAGCCTGCTGCTCATCAATCACATAAAATTCCAAGTTTACACATTTAAATGTAAAGTTACTGCATCAATATTTTTGCAAAGCACAACATGACGTTTCCAGTCTGATTTGGTTGTTTTATGGCCAAATCGCCCCCAGAACAGATTTTGGACCCTTTCTGGCTAATTGTTCAGCGGCAGGCAGGAAGAAGAGTCTCCAATAAAAGACTTGTGCTTCCGTTCACGGTGGCAGTGAATCACTGCTGTCACTTGAGTCCCAAAGCTTTTACAACAGCACCATATCTGTATGCATAAGTACAGTCACATGGAAACGTTTGGGAATCCGACGGCCTCCATAATAATTCACGCTAAATTTCCAAGCAGCATCTTCAAACTGGGGTGATCTCTAAAGAAAACAAATGGTGATTTAGTACATTAAAAATACCTTTTGCATTTTGGGACAGCTTGATACCTCAATCTTCACTGCCAACGTCTTGCCAATTTTTTTTTGTCTATTTTGTAGCACAAAAATCCCATTACACTTGAAATAAGTCAAAACTAACTTACAAGTAACTTCTCAGCAACATATGGAGATTGTTTTAAGTACGTAATGTCTGAATATTGACGGAAAAGTACAAGTTCCACTTGAAGATTATTCCACAATCGACAGGCAATGCGGCAGTTGACTGTGGCTGGGGTTACCTAGCAACCCCAGCCAAGCCCAGCCAGTTACCTAGCAACCCAGTTTTTCTTCCACTGGCAGATTATTTAATTTATGACAAGATGTAATGCAGAGAAAAAAACAACTTTTGAAACTTGTCCAAAAACATTTCCAAGTTTTTTTTTTCCAGGAATATTTTTGATTAATTTCATAATTTCTGTTCAGCAAATGTTTGACTTTTGTAACTCAAAAATTTGAAAGTTTTTTTTTCCAAGAAAATTTCTGAAATTAAGCTCAAACTTATTTTTTTTTCCTCAAATTTTCAACTTTTGAAACCTGAAATTTCCACAGTTTTGTTTTTCTAGAAAATTTCTGACATTAATCTAAACATTTTTTTTTTTTTAGCTTTTTGGTAAAACTTAACTCCTTTTTGTTTTCTTTTGGCCCCAATGTGCCGTCATACTTGCAATAAAAGCTTCTATCTGTAACTTTCCCTCAGTGGCTTGAGAATCACAACATGAGTCCATCATTGTTGCAAAACTGGAAAACTGCAGACGAGCCAGCTTCTTTCTGTGGTCTGTGTAGTTTTTCCTACCAATATGGCCCCTGGCAGTTGCGTGACACCATCTTACGAAGAAGAAAACATAATATCTGAAACTCCAACAAACATCACCATTCAAATATTGGCTTTCCTTTATAAGTAAGTTGCAACTTTGAAAGCCAAAATTAGGAGGCGTTCCCAAACTTTTTCATATGTCTGCACACATGTAGATATATTTTATATAGAAGTTATTTTACAGCAGGGCGAATACATTCAGTGCAAACCAACTGTCCCTCAGATTTCCTGTCAAGGCAGCATAAAAGGAGAAATTATGGCTCTTATTGTGGAATGTACCGTTCTAATCTAATAATTCAGTAACAGTTTGTGGATTTTACACTGCAGAGAGGAGATGGTTGTGCTCTCCAGCAGTTCATTAAAATACTTAAAGGGGTAATGCACAATAAAAGTCCAAACTACTACGTTAGACAGGAGGACGAAACGGGAAGTGATGCAGACTGTAAGTTAGAAATCGGTTTCCAGGAACTCGAGGCGACCAGCTGAAGGAGCGCCGTAGTTCTCAGGTTTATTCCTCCACGCAGACTAAACTCAGCCGGAGTGAAGATCAACAAAGTCGGAGCAGGAAATGGAAAAACGAAAAGCCAGACGGCTCGTTGAGTGGAAGACGTCTCTGTTCTGTCTCCTCAGAGTGGACAGGAATAAAAGAGACTTAAACTCCCGAAGATCTGGAAGCGAGAGGGAAGACAGAACAGAAAGAGGAGATTAAGAGGGGAAAATGGAAAAAGAGCTTATTATAGGAAAAAGAGCTTATTATAGCTAAAGACAAAGATTTTAGATCAGGAATATCAGAAAATGTGCCCAAAGAAATTAGATTTACTATTCTCCACTAGAATAATAAAATAAAAACCGCTCTAATGATCGAGAAGAGAATACGCATAAATATTTTAAATGTAACTATAATTCAGTATAGTTACATTATAGCTTTTTTGACACTATTAAATGTGGAAACTATGAAATTAAAATTGAAATTCTTTATGGCAAAAGCACATAATTATTTCAGGGTATTATCAGCCTGGCGGGCCACCAGGCTGTACTTGGCTTCACCAGGCTTAAGATTGTTAATTTATCTTTTGTTTTTAAATTATTGCCTTTTTGAAGACTTTATAGTTGGTGTTAGGTATTAATCCTCCAGTCTTCCAAAAATGCATAACTATCAAGTAATATTTTCAAATTTTCTGTCAACTTCTCCTTGTGGAAACAACTATAACGTTGGAATAGATTTAAACAAAATGAATAAAAAAGAAAAATGAAAAAGACAAATGAAAATTACCAACAAAATACACAAGTTGTATAAACACAGCAAAGGTAAATAAATGAAAAATTGGAGAAAAAAAAACAGGAAAAGAGAAAAATCAAATATGTTTTGTTTTTAAAGTGTATTAACTGTTTATTTTTATGTAAATATAATTAACGTCTACAAACCACAGTGTTTCAGTACTGGATAACAGATGCAAACAAACATAAAACCACTCAGATATCTGTGAATATTTTAAAAATGCTTTGAATTAAAAGTGTGCACAAAACCGAAACTAAGACCAGCGATGTTCCAGGACTGGATTAGGATTAAAATCCTGAGTCGTACCGTCCTTTCCGGATGTTCCTGGATTGGCAGCAGCGACAGGATGAAACAAAAAAACTCCAGTCAGATCATCAACCATCACTTATTCATGAAGCACAAAGGGAAAAACATGCAAACATTTTTCCAAATAAAGTCGATGGTTTCATAAAATACCACAATAATTTATAATTATATTCCAAAACATTTAAAAATGTGTCGATGTTGAGCGGCTTTGTATTTTCCCATAGAGAATAGTGATTAGCAAATTAAATACATATTCTCTGTGCTTACTGGCACAGCTCCAGTTCCTCCTTAAACAAGACGCTGCACATGCAGCAGCGTAAACAAACCAAGCGCAGCACACAGAGACATGCAGACATGCACCGAGCCAGGACTCTTACTTAAATCCCCAGCCGGTTCCCCCCAGGATTATTGCAGCCAGCAGAATCGCACCAGCGACCGACCCGATTATGATATTGGTGCCACTGGGACCTGTGGGAGCGAAGTCGGCCAGAATGAGAGCAGAGGAGGAAGTTTGAGTTTATGTTGTAATGGAAACCTGGCGGATTTCAGACCAAACTGAAGGAGAAAACGTAGCGCTAAATCCAAATATAATCTTTATAAAAGGTTAAACAGAAACTTGGTTCTGGGGAGAAACTTAGTATTCAGAAAGGGATCTTTTAATTTCCCAGATATCTTGATTTTTAATTTCTGTACACAGTTTAAGAACCAACACACACTCAGTATTTCTGTAGTATATTTATTCAAACTTTGCTTCATTCATTGGGTGTTTACAGAGTGAATAAACTATGACTAAACTTTTCACTTCTAAGAAAATTTACGAGGTAATTTAATTCTTGGAGCCTCTGATTTTAAATCACATCTTTATCCTTTCAAATAAAAAAAAAAGTACATAAAATTTTTTAATCACTTAAAACTTTAATAAAAGAAAAGTAATAAAAATGTAAAATTTCAAACAATTTTTTCTTTAGGAAGAAAATCTTTAAATAAAAATATTCAGAATTTTATTCAGAATAAAATTTAATTTTAAAAATATTTTTATTTTTTGAAATAAAAAAACATTTTTACTCCTTTACAGCAAAAATCTAACTTAAAAACCTTTTCATTCTTAAAATAATAATTAAAAAACATTTTTTTATCAGAAAAATGTAAAACGATTTTTATTCTTCGAAATAAAAACAATTTTAAAAACATTATTATCCTTTAAAATATATATATTTAATTTTTTAAACTTTATCCCTCAGAATAATAATTTTTAAAAGATGTGTATCCTTCATAAAATAAAAATTTTTCTACTTCAGAACAATAATTATTCTTGGAAATTCTTTAAAATAAACATTTATAATAAAAATCTAAAATAACATTAACCCTTTTTAAAACTTGAGATAGTAAACTGACTTTGATGCTAAGGATAGTATTTTTCCAGGAGATTCAGGTAAATAATGTAAAATGTCTCAGTGTGTTTACCTTTGTACTTCTCTGCTCCCTCCAGTGGGGTCGGCGTGGGGATCGGGTCGAACACGCTGCAGTCCTTCCCGGTGTAATCCGGATCACAGATGCACTTCACCTCGTTGCTGCAGGTCTGAGAGGAAAAGGGAGGAAATGTTGGGCTGAATTCACACCATCCTGTTTAACTCGCTTTAATCGAGAAACTCCGGTTCGTTTGGGGGGAAATTGCTACCGAAGAAGTGAAGTCTGGTTCGGCTTAAACATGGCCGAAGACCAGAGGCCGCTCTTTAAGCAGGAAGCGAACTAGTGCAGGGCATTCTGGGTAATACAAGCAAAACAAACTTACGTGTCTCGCGCTAGTGGGAGAACAAAAGAGAAATCCTACAACCGCTAAACAGCGACGCTAATCCATTTTTGTTTACATTGTGTGAAAAAGAAAATTGCTTTCATGTCTTCGTTAAAGATTTTTTTGTAGTTTCCTTCAGTGGTACTTGGTACAGCGCCCCCACAGACGAGGAGGGGAACATGTCTTTCAAAGCTGCAGCGTGAAAACGAACGACGGCAGCTGGAAATTTAACAAATGTTGCAATTTTGGTCCCAATCGACCCGAGTTTCTTATTTTTTTCATACTTTTTACTTATTTACACAGAGACAATGTCCAACATTTATTAAGTTTTCAAAAGGAGAGATGTACAATTCCAACTTATAGAGAAAAAAAATACAAATTTCCACCTGAAGCCCTTAGACAGGTTGACTGAAGTTAAAAGCCATATTAGTTATTAGTTACTTGTTAGTTACTAGTAATAAAGTGGACCATCAGGTGTGAAAACACCCTGAAAGCGGGTGGCATGACTAGGCAGAGAGGTTTTCTGGGGTCAAGGGTCGTGGGCTCACCCCATGGTGGGAGCAGATGCGTGAGGTTGAGGAGCCGGGGCAGGAGCTGAGGTTAAAGGTCGGCACAGGGAGGCAGCGGCGCTCCAGACACATCATGTTTGGCCCACACGGCGTCCCATCATCCACGTAGCCCAGATCCAGACCGTCGTCCAGCACCGCATGACCCCCTCTGGAACTCAGACAATCACAATCGACCATCCTGGTTTTTAACCTCGACTCTTAATCGCTTTCCTGGCTTCACCTGCAGTCCATGTAGCGGTTCTGGTGATGGATCGTCAAACTGGTGAGTCTTCCCTGCAGTTCCCCAAACCTGGGTCTTTCTGTCAGGTTGGTGCAAAGCAGCAGGCCACACAGAACGTCTCTACATGACGAGAGCAAAAACATCGAGACGCTAAACTCCCCGGCAGCGTCCGGGTAGAGCTGGGCAACATGGCTAACACATTCAATCTTGACTTTCTTTTCTACAAAAATAAATTACAAATGACAAAAAATATATTCAAAAAGTGGCTTTTAAAAATTTGAGCCAAGCTGTAAGAATGTTTAATTATGAGAATGTAGCCATGAAATGAAACTATGACGCTGTAAGAGTCATCAAAATCTGATTTGATTCTTTATCAAAACAAATTCAGTCGTTAGTTTCAAAGTCCTGTTACTGATAATAATCTGATGCGTTAAAACAAAGTATTTCTGTATTTGTTAAACTGATAAAGTATTATTTCACAAGAAGCTCAATGATGCAAAACTAGCAATTTGGTTTTTTTTTTTGCTGGTTTTTGTGATTTAGTTCTCATAAAATTAAGACTTTAGTATGGAAATATTAAGACTTTATTTTTAAAATAGTCTTAGCCTGTCCCTAATATTTTATCATTCAGTTTAAATAAATAGCTGTAAAACCCGTTTGCCCAACAAAATGGCGGTTCTGGGCGCAATGACATCACTCTAATAAAACCCAAAGATTGCATTGACAAGAAACAAAAATCCTCCAAAACCAAAGATTTGGTAAAATGAAAGCATCTATCCTATTTCAGTGATGACTTTCTTACTGTTTGTTGCATTGGACCCATCCCTGCCCGCCGGGGTTCGGCCCACAGTTCCCCTTCTCTGTTCCCTCCGAATTCAGCTTTTCATAACAAAACCTGTCAGCCGAGTCTGAGAGAGAAGAACAAACTCTTTCAATCAACAGCCAAAAAATATAAAACAACATTTAAAACCATACTTTAAAGTATTTTTATTAGGATTTCAGGTGTTAAAAACAAAACATAAACAAAGGAGCTCAAATGTTCAACTGCATTCCACAGGATTGTTGAGTTAAAGGAGATTTTAAGAGTCGCAGCCACTAGGGGGCAGTGTGGCATCAGAAACATTTAAGTCAGACTCACTGTAACCCCACAGAGTTCTGCACTGGCCATCTCTGGTCTTACAGCGGCCACCGTAACACCGACCCTGATGAGACAGAAAGTATTTAAAAAGAGAAATAGATCCTTCACTGACCGCTAGACAACAAACAAACATGCAGTCTCACCTGGCCAGCTTCACACGCGTATCCGTCCAGTTTGTGGACGTTGTGAGGACACTGAAGGACACAAATCAATCAGACTGAGTTTTAGATTAATGAATATGTTCACCTGGTAAAAGTTCTTCCCTCACCTGGCTGGAGTCGCCGGTGCAGGTTTCGGGAATGTCGCAGTCATTCACGGCGTCGCGGCAGGTCACTCCTCTGAGCTCGTACTGCAGGACGGAGAAACACCAGAAAACAGAGAAAGGAATCAGTGAGAGTTTCAAACCCAGATTAAGAAACACTCAGACTCTGTATTTGTTTCTTAATCAGGAATTTATTTTTTAAAGGCATATTTCTGTAAAAACATGTTCATTACTTTTTTTGCACAAAATCATTCTTAGACAATGATTCTGTACAGCTTTGAAAAGCAGAAGTGGACCTTTCCGCACAAACAACAAGAATCCAGCAAGTAGTTTCTAGATGGTAAGTCAACAACAAAACACTTGTCATTTCCAGCAGCCATTGTACAGCGCATACTAGGCCTGTTACAATAACAAATTTAGCTGGACGATTAATAAAAAATAATGTTGCTTTTTTTTCCAAGTACTATAACAGTATAGGCAGAATAATAATGCAAGAACACATTCTCAAAAATCAGTAAACTTTAAATTCTAATGAACGTTTAACACTGGAACTGGAAGACATTTTAAATATTCAAAATAAATGAACAAAACAACAAATACAATTTATTTTGAAGTCCTTGTAAACAAAATTGTCCTTCAAAAAAGGGCTAGTTGAGGCTAAAGCATCAAACTAAAAACTTTTATCCTCCAGTTTTTGGCAGAAAGGGAGAAAAAAGAAAAACTATAAACCATGCCAATGGAAATTATTGTTTGTTTTAATTTATGATGCAAATAATTGACTATTGTGATAATGCTTTGCGCATACAGCAGTAAAAACAGCTGACCAAACATGCTAGAGTTCAATTTGGGTTACTAAGTTACGGGCTGGGCTTCACTGGGGTTGCTAAGTAACGACGCCAACATGACTTAACATTCAGGAGGATTTAGGAACAGTTCCTTTTCCAGACACCAAAAAACCCCAAAACTCTCTGCTGGGTGGCCTTTAAGCGCTCGGGTTGTTTTTAGAAGGCGTAGAAACCAAAATGGAAGCAAAAAAATGTCCAAATGTGAATTTTGCATAATAGGTCCTCCTTAAATAGAACCACCAGAACACAACCATTGGACTGCAGTCCCAACAAAGTTCTTAGAAAACTGTTACCAGAATTTAGTGTATCAAAATTTAAGCCCAATATTCAGTTCTCCAACTGAGAGAGGCTTCATGACCTTCACTCACTTTTGGCAAAACTTCTACCTCCTGGAAACATTTATTATGAAGCCGGCGGAGCTCACCTTGCAGTCCCTGCAGCACAGCCCGTTGCTGCACATGGCATTGTGGGTCAGAGTGCACTTCTTGCAGCAATTGGCTCCACTTTGACTGCACTCCTGAAGGCCAGCACACGTTAAAAGACATGAAACAAAGCGACAAACCTGAAATAAATGCTTATTTTATATAATGTCAGAGGTGCCAGTAGAGTTATGTTCACCAGCAGGGATCCACAGTCACATTCCTCTCCCAGCTCCACATATCCATTCCCACACTCTGAGGGATCCAACAACTACACAGAAAATAACAGAACAGCATCATGTCTCATTTTCAAAGACTGCAGTTCAAAACTTAACTTAAATACAGCTCAGCACCAGTAGTTTTTTTCTAATATTATGGTCTACATACAAGTGTTTAAACTAAGGATGCAAACAATTAATTAGTGTTTTAGTGTTGTAATTTGGCCGCCATCCAACAGAGGGCGCCACTGATCATCATTAAGTGGAGAATCTCATTGCAGCGGAAAGCCGAATCAGAAATGAGAAACAACCCAGAAAGAGTCTGTGGTGGGATGTAAAATGTTAACAGTCGAAAAGCATCTTTATTGTGAAAACTTTACACAAAGCTTTTTCTGTAGGAACAATTTTCTTTTCACTGGGAATTATTTTTTCCATCTTTTATTCAACTGTTCAGAGCTTCCTGTTTTACATGTCTAAACGTAATAATGATAGAAAACCGCAATTTATGTTCATACAGCCAGTGTTTAATGCAGCTAACACAGTTAGCATGTTATGAGAAAACTCAATCAATCTTAGATTGAGTTTTAATTTGATGATTAATGAGTTTTAACTCATTAATCAATAACTTCCATCCCTAGTTTAAAGTGAAGCTGGCAGCTGAATCACCTTGGTGGGTTTGTTGAACAGGCAGCTTCCTCCTCCCTGCTGCAGGAAGCGCATGTACTCCTCTATGCTGCAGCGGGAAAACTTCCTGGGCAGGTGGAAGCTGATGGATGCAGGAAAAAATAAGACATTACAAGTTTTATTTATTTTTTATGTTAGTTCAAATTCATACCTCTTGAATTTTGTGATACGACAACTTCAAATTTCAATGAATTTAATTAGGATTTTCCATGGTAGCTCAGTAAAAAAAAGAGCATAAAGGCGACATGAAAGAAAATGAGGCCGGGAAAAAAATCTTAAAGGTGTGAATTAATAAAAAGAGTCTCAATGTGAATCCATTGAACAAGAAGAAAATGTCACAAAACACATAAGGAAACAGTAAATGTGGAAGAAGCCGCTCCATTTTTGCAAGACGCATAAAGTAAAACTCTTCCGTACCCGGTGTCCTCCATGATGCAGCCCAGCCACGGATCTGGACACCTGCAGCCTCCTGGACAAACACAAAAACCTCTGTGCTTAAAAAGGATCAAATATATTCTACAGAGATGAAGCTTACCCTCATGGACCAGTCAAAGTAACAGCAGTTTTCAATAATTATGCATAGGTTTTAGAAATGGAAAATCTACATTTACGAAGTCAGAAAAATGTTTTATTGGTTTCAGTCATTTCAGTAATTGATGATTTCGTCAATTAATAGGAAAATCGGATAAAAATTCATCTGACTTTTATACATTATTAGAATAAGACAATTCAAATGAACAAATAATCATTTTATTGTCTAGAATGCAGTAAAAGAATTAATTTAATGAGCATTTGTGGGTAAAAAATACTTTGAACATAAACGTTATAAACTTCAGCCCTTCAGTGATAATATGTTAATTTTTCATTCATAATTGGAGCTGATTTTATTCATTTATTTTTGCATGAAGCTAAAACTCACTTGAGGATTTTTGTGTGAAACATTTACAGCAAATATGTTTTTTTTTATTTATTTTAAAAGCAAAATGTTTTTTTTTTTGGCTTAGTTACAGTTCTAAGTATCTAGATCTTTCAACAAATGGTAATTTTGGCCTTTTACTTATTCCAATAATCGATCCATTGTGATTAATTGATTCAGTCCCACTTAGATAAATTTAAGTTTTCCTTCCTTTGATTTTATGGTGTTGTGTCACTGGAGTATTTGAAATAAAATAAAATTACTTTCTCACCTCAAACACGTAAAGTTGTGACTAAAAAAAAGGCGATATTCACAGTTTTCAAAGTAAAAGTAAAACAGCCATGAATGTGTAAGTTTTGAGTGGATCTCTTCAGCGTCGGCCATTTTGTTGTTGAAGTTCTCAGTGACGAATCACCTGCAGCCGTTCGCTCTTTGTTCCTCAGCATGCCGATGTTCTGCCCCAGACTCTGACACAGAGTGACGGCCATCGGACCCACGCTGCCGAACTGAGGAGCCACACAGGAAATAAATCAGGGACAGTTATCATGGCGGCTGCAGGACGCCGCAGTTCGTCCTTCACCTCGTTGATGCCGCCGCCCCTCGTCAGGGAGCAGATCCCCCCGATGTACGCGGCTTCGCTGCGGCTGCTCATGAACGTCCTCCCTCTGAAACACAAACATCGATGAGACCGGATGAAACAACCAGTACGACGAAGCATCAGGGAAAAAATGATGCTAAGAAAGCAGAATAAAATAAATTAGGAGGATAAAGTTATAAAATAAGAAAAATAAAGTTGAAATAATGACAATAAAGTCACAATGTTATAAGAATAAAGTAATGAAGTTGTATAAGAATAGCTGAAACAATGAGAAAAGAGTGAAAATATTTTGAGAAAAAAGTCCTAAAATTACAAGAATTAAGTCTCACTATTAAGAGAATAAAATCATAATATGAAGAGATATAAAGTTGCACAAGAATAAAGTCAAAATAATGACAATTAAGTCTTTATTCTTGTGTAATAATACAAGAAGAAACTCATACTATTATAGAAATAAAGCAATAATACCATGACAATAAAGTAATTCAACAATAAAGTCAAAACAATGAGGAAAAAAAGTCATAATGTTACAAAAATAAAATCTTGCTATTAAAAGGATAAAGTTGAAACAGACATTAAAGTCACTATATTCTAAAAATAAAGTAATATGAGAATAAAGTTGTAGAAGAATAGTCAAAATAATGAGAATAAAGTCCTAAAACTACAACAATAAAGTCTTACTATTAATATAATAAAGTCAAAATAATAAAAGAATAAATTAACATTTCCAGAATAACATCATCAGGAAAAATTTCTAATATTATAAGTTTACTGTCGTAACAATAAAACTTTCTTCTCGTATGATTTTATTCTTTACTTTCGCAATATTACGACTTTATTCATGTCATTAAAACATGTTTTTCTTTGTGGCTTTAATTCTCTGCTCAGAGATCAGTAGAATAAATAAAAGTAAAACCAACGAGAAGAGATGCACGGCGTCGCAGCGCTGCTTGATGCTCTCCTTCCTGAACTTCATGAAGTCTCTCAGGGTGAGCAAGGCGTCGTCGCCGACGGCGATCCTGTTCTCGGACGACCAGGTTTCCATGGCGACCAGGACGATGCGGGTGTTGAGCTGCTCCTTGTAGATCTGAAGGAAGGGGTTAATTATGCAACAGGTGAGGATCTGATTCATTGCTGTGGGATCGTTTTAATCAGTTTGATTGATAAATATTCAGCTGGAACTGAGAGGAAATGTGAAACCAAAGGTAATTAACTAAAAACCTGCCGTAAATTAGGATAACTTATTGATGTTTAATGATTTCTGAGGGGTTTTTTTACCCATTTAATTTCATATTAAGCTTCAGGAATGAATAAAAACATAAACATTTCTGTGTGTTTTTCTAAAAATCCTCACGTTTCTTTAAGTCTAATGTTTATTTGCAGCCTTTTCATTCTTCTCAACAAATTTCAGAAAAAAATGATTTTCTAAAACTATCCAGAAACACATTTATCATCATTTTACTTACCAGCCTCGATAAAGTTAAAACCTCTTCATTTTATTTCCACAGAAGGATTAATTTCCTCCTTATTATGTTTGTTTGAAATTACTTTGCTCTTTTCTGTTCCCACTATTCTTACATTGCTTTTTTTATTTACATTTTTGTAAATTTGATCAAACTTCTAAAAACATCAACACCAACACAAATAATTTCAGATTTGTGGGGATTATAATATAGTTTATATTTATAGTGATACATTTCTTATCAGGATTTTAATTTATTGTTGCTACAATGAATTCCAATTAATGGTGTTTAAAGAAAACTAAATAGTTCTTAGTGTGGAGATTGTTAGCATTAATATTTTCTCCACTTTTTGTTCAATAACAGAATTAATACAAATGAATACGTTTGAAGATAAAGTTAAATCCTGCAGAGGGCAGATTACTGATACGCATCACGCTTTTCTGTGTGAAAATAAATAGTTTTATCATCACGTATAAGGTTATCACAATAATAACATAATTATTAATAACAATAATAATAATAATACCAGACCAACATTGTGATAACATTTTAAGGCCATATGGCCCAGCTCTAAGTCATGAATTTTAATTTTATAATTTCCCTTTGAGATTAATTATTTTTAAATTTAATTGAATTTTATTGCAGTCGTAAAACATAACCCAGAATTATTTTTTTTTAAACTCAGCTTTTAATTTGGGTGTGACAAAAGAAAAAGAAAAACATTATAAATGTGTTTGACAAAATCACAGACACCGCTGATTTTTCCAATAAAATAAACAGAACTAAATATTTCCCATATTATTTATTTCGAGGAGTTGATTAATTGGTTTCCATGGTAACCAGCAAAACGTTTTGCCTCGCAAACAATCTTCAAAGAGAAAACCTGACAAACTACAAGACATTTCTAAATTCTCCTTTATTTTGCGTCTTTTCTGTACTAAATCTTTGGTGGTTAACATATTTTTAAACGAAGAAATTTCTCACCAAGTCGGCCATGTTCACTACGGATTTGGCAAAAATCTTCGTTTGAGACGTCGACCTGCGGAGCTGCACAAACTAACAGAAACAAAGCAGAGATTTGATCATTGAGCGGCTCTTCTTTCCTGATTGAACAGGTGAGAAATGGAGCAAAACGCTCACCTACCAGCTCATAATCATTAACGATCATCAGCTCGATGTACTTGGTCTCGGTCTGAACGGTGCGCTGGCCTCGCCTCGCCTGGGGAAGACACAGACACAAACCCTGAGCCGAATGTTTACGACGTCAAAATAACCTTCAGCCATCAGACACACATGAAGCAAACGCAGCAAACACAGCAGGTGCAGCCATTCGCCGCTCTGCATGGACAGACTCACACCTGCTGATGATGGTGAAACTCTACCTCTGTCCTTGAGAGGCAAACTCAACTTCAACAACATTTATAAAGCTGAAAGGAATGTATCATATTTCTGAAACAAGTAAATAAACGTTTGGAGCTGAAATCATCTTGATGTCAAACTGCAGCAGAGCCTCAAATCAATAAAGTATTTATTGATTTAAACTGAATACTTGCTGAATCACGCATTACAGTTGGAAAACTGTATTTTTTTAACAGAAATAATGCATAACTTACAAAGTTTAATGTCAATAACACCAGAAATCAGGATAAATTACATGGCAAACTAAAGGTAGAACCAGTGAAACTTGGGTATTGATTAATCCAACCTGGTGCTTTATTGATGAACATTTACATTTGTAGTCGAAAATTTCAACTTTACAAATACAAAAAAAATCAATTAAAACGCCTAACATTAGCACACTAATGCTAAAAATTAGCATTAGTGTGCTAATGCTGACATTAGCACACTAGCTCCAGGTGACACTTTTGTTAGAACACTAGCTCTTATATTAGCAAACTGGGTCTAACATTCGAACATTAATGCTAACATCAGCACACTGATGCTAACATTAGCACACTAATGCTAACATCAGAACACTGATGCTAACATCAGCTCACTAATGCTAACATCAGCACACTGATGTTAACATCAGCACACTGATGCTAACATCAGCTCACTGATGCCAGCATTAGCATACTAGTGCTAACAATAGCACACTAATGTGATCAAGTTAGCTGTAACATTGTCATACTAAAGATGGCATTACCCCCCAAAATCTTACAACAGCACTAACATTAGCATACTAGCTCAAAGTAACAGCTTCATTAGTAAACTAGTGCTTGTATTAGCAAACTAGCTCTAACATTAGCACAATAATGCTAACATTAGCATACTAACATTAGCACAATAATGCGTACAATTCACACTAATATTAGCAAACCGGGTCTAACATTAGCACATTAATGCTAACATTAGCACACTATGCTTACAATGGCGCGAAAATTAGCTTACTAGCCTGAACATTACTTTAATTCTGTCGAACATTCTAATAATTTTTTAACGTGTTTAGGTAATTTGTTGCATAATCGCCCTGATAAAATAAGATAAATTGCATAATATACTTTTATAATTTATATTCCTACATTCTCTGTCATTATTGACACTTGGAGGAACAGATCTGTGCACCAAAAATTTGGAACAAACTTCCAGAAAACTGTAAAACAGCTGGAACATTGACTTCCTTTAAATCTCGACTAAAAACGAACCTGTTTAGAATTGTATTTGAAACGTAATCAATTAAAAAGTTAATGGTGGAACACTGTATTGTTTATTCTATGTTGCATGACTTCGTGTTTTTGTGTTTATGATGTGAAGCACTTTGAAATGCCTTGCTGCTGAAATGTGCTACACAAACAAAATTTGATTGATTGACTGATTGATTGATCAACACTAACTTGTCTTTTGGAGCGCCTCCGGCCGCTGGTGAAAACGGTTTTCTCAGACTTGTTGTCTCCATCGTTCTTCTCGCCGTCTCCTTCAGAGAGACCATCTGTTCGCCCCTCTGGCTCTGTGCTGTTCATGAAGCATCCTGCGAGACGCACAAAAGCAGAAAAGTGATGAGTCACCAGTCCAGATACATGTAACTGTGTATTTTAGTCCTCTGATATGCAGAAGAGATCGATATCAAGCAGCGGGTGGAGGAAGGAGATTAATGAGGAGAGGAAGGGGAGGCAAGGGCGAGGAGGACAGACGGACAACCTGATAGCAGGAGGCCGGCGAGGACACAAAAGCAGGAGAAAATTTTAATTTAGTAGAGGAACATTTGATTATTTTAGCTCAAATTCAAGAACAGAACTAAAGATTTCACAGCAAGAATTGATACACTGCAAAAAAACAAAATCTTACCAAGTAATTTTGGTCTATATTCTACAACAAATATCTTAATTTACTTAAAATAAGACAAAACTAACTGGTAAGCGACTTTTCAGCAAGACGTCGGAGCTTATTTTGAGCAAACAGTTCCTTTATATTGATTAAAATCTACTAGCTTTTCATAAAACAAGTGAAATTACCTCATTATTTAACTTAGAAGATGTAAAATAATGTTATAAGCAAAAAAAAAAATCATTGCAATTAAGGAATTACTGACTTAAAACAAGCTCATCTATGTTGCTGAAAAGTTAGTTTTGTCTCATTTCAAGTGTTTTAAGAAACTCGACCAAAAATACTTTGCAGGATTTTTGTTTTTTGCAGAGCAGGAGGAAACTCTGCTGCTTTACAGATAAACATCTGAACTTCATAAGAAATCAATCACAGCAGATTTATCCTCCATATTCGTTACTCTGAGTGATATAATCTTTCAACGCCACTTTAATTTGCATAAATATTTCTACTGTCTGATGGGAAATGCAGCTCCTACCTGGACAGGGAAGTGAGAAGAGGTCGATGTCGGGCATCCGATACACGATGTGGTCTTCCTGCTCCAGAAAGGAGACAAATTTAAAAAATTAAAACATTTAACTGGAAAAAGATATTTAACATTCATCTATTTTTTTTTTTCAGATTAAAACTTTCACACATTGCGTAAATTCTGTTTTAATTCCATTCAGATTCACTATGTAAAGTTAAATTTATACATTTTCTGGGTGATTTCTGCACCTATTGAAGGAGTAAAATGAGATTTTAGCCATCAGAAAATTTCAGTAGTAGTTTATTTTTCTCAGATATAAACCAATTTCCAGAACAGTTCAGTTATTTTTGACAATTCCTCTCAGAAGAACAACATTTAACCAGATGTTTCAGCATAATTCTCCAGTTTAGTGGATAAAATAAAAAGCTTATTGTCGCTCCAGGACGTCCTAAGTTTGAGGTTTTGTCACAATCAGGAAAAAGTAAAACGTGTTGAGAAAAAGAGGAAGTATTTGGCAAGGCAAAGACGAAAATAAAGTAAAATGTAGCTGATTTAACACTTTTGTTTTTGACTTATTTTTTTTTCCTGTTTTCTGTTAATTCAAGATCTTCCTTGTTTTCAAGGCAGAAAAAGAAAAACTGCAAAAAATGTGTCACTGCAATGAGGAAAACAGTCTGAGCTATTTTACACAAATAGTTTAAATTATTTAAAATATTGAAATTAAACAATTTACAATATTTGATTTAAATTATTTAAGCTACTATGTACAAATAGCTTAAATGTGTATATTTAAGTTACAAATAGTTTAAATATTTGTAGTTTAAACAATGAAGCTACAAATAAATAATTATAAAAAAAATGTACATTTAATTGTTTAAATTGAGATCATGTAAGCTTAAATGATTTAATTAAAATAAATTTAATTAGTGATTTAGGTTTAGTTTAGGTTGATTTTGATTTAACATGGACTGTGACGTTTTAATTTGTTATAAAAAAAGGTTAGAAAACACATTTTGTAGTGCTACTAAACACACGAAATAACATTTCACTATGCATTACACATGAACAATAAACGAGGCTCTGTAGAAATTAACATTTTAAACATTTAGCATAAAAACTCTCCCTCTTCTCACAACTAGAAGTGTGAAGAAAACTCTGCCATGTGTGGTAAACACAGATCACAGAGGAAAGTGCACTAATGCAAAATTAATCAGCCACATCGTCGTCATAATGGCTGTAACAAGCTCTGGCCATGGTGGTGGGATAAATACTTTATGAAAATGACCCAACTGAGACAAAAAGCAAAGCAGCGAGGCGGAGAGCGAAGGAGTTTTATGACGAGCTGAGAGTCTATCGATCCGTCTCTCCGTGTAATTGAGCCGCACTTCGATTGCTGCGGTTCTTAATGGGAGAAAAGCTCCGACTGCTCCATACTCAAGCTCTGTTTCGCTTTCAGTCACTCCCGTTTCTCTCAATGTGACATGAATTTCATAATCAGATCCGAGCAAAGCCTCTCAAACCTTCTGTGCTGAGAGAAACCGCCCTGAGGATGAGGCTCAGCGGAGGAGGAACGTGTCAGCGCATTTTTCCATTCAGAAGCTCAGAAAAAGATTAACGCTGTCTGGATGAACGGGAAATCATCCAGAGAGACGGAAAGACGAGGCGGCTGCTTTGCTAGCAACCCAGAGAGTTTAATCCATATAAGCAACTGAAAGTGACACAATAATAATTGCTTCAGTTTTATTCAATATAAAAGTTATGATTAACAAAAACTGCAGGTGTGTGACTGCTTATGGTGAATTACAGACATTTTACTAAGGTAAAAGTAGAAATACTTCATAATTAAATTATTCAAGTAAAAGTAAAAAGTACAGCACAGAAAAAAATGTTTTCCGAAACAAGTCACAACTCTGACCTGTTTCACAACAAAAATGTACAATAAAATAATTTTATATTGTAGAAGTGCCTAACGCTGTTGCAATAACCAATAATTCAATTAATCTCAAAATAAATGAACATTTATTTACTAATTTCCATTTGTACGATTTATTGTTTTTCTCTTTTGGTCTCAACTGGCCCCTTCATTTTTTATTGTTTTGTTTCTTTACTTTATATATTTAAAATGTCTTCCAGCTCCAGTATTAAATGTTTATTAGAATTTAAAGTTTGCTAATCTTTGAGAATATGTTCTTGCATTATTATGTTACTGCCTTTACATCACTTAAAAATGAGCTCAAAACAACAATATTATCGTTTATCGCAATAATTTCTGGGACAATTTATCGTCCAGCAAAATTTGTTATCATGACAGGTCACCACTTTCCCACAATATACACAAATAAAGCTACACGCTAGTTAGCAAGGGTATGTAAGCAGCTAGTTAGCGGTAGCCTCAACTACTTAAAGTCACAGAACAGAATGAAAATGTTTGATTCAAATGTTGCTTGACAGAAAAGTCCTGCGATTAAAAGTAACTAAATAAAATATACAAGATTAAGACTTGTGATTAACTTATTTAATGTCAACTTACATATTTTTAAAAATACATAAATTTAGGACTTTATAAGACACCTGCTCATGCTGATACAAAGGCAAACATTCCTCATTTTTACTCACCTCTCCGTTTCCGACGGGTTCGATCCCATAAGAGAAGTTGGAGTCAGAAAACATTCCCCTGAGAAAATTTAAAGTAAAATATTAGACAGCAGGGTTATGAGTATGAGGGCCACTATAGATAGAAATAATAACAATAAAGAAAAGCTGAGAAGCTGTAATAATAATCTCAGAAATTTCTAAATAATCATAATAATAATAAAACAAAATTTTATTTCTGAGCTCCAAAAGCTGAAAATTTGTGAGAAAAAAACCTCAGAATGTTTTACAAAAAACAAGTAAACTTCTAAATATAAAAAATCAAAACTCTGAACAAAAAAATCTGAAATTTAGAGATTAATCTAAAAAATATTACAGTGAATTTTTGAGTTTGAAAAGTAAAAAAAAATGTAAATAATTTTTTTAAAAAACTGAAATTTTTAGATTAATCTCAAAAATTTGAGAAAAAACTTAGCGATGTCAAAAGTCAAAAATTTAAACTTAGAAATTTCCTTGTGTTTTTCTAGAACATTCCTAAGATTCATCTCTTTAATTTAAAACTTTTTATAGCAAATGTTCAACTTTTCAAACTCAGAAATTTCCTTGTTTTCTATCGTACATTGCTGAGCTAAATCTCATCATTTCTGTTTTTTCTGGTGAAAATGTACTCTTTTTCATTCTTTATTTTTTTTCTGCAGTAATTGCTGAAGTGTTTGACTCACTGAAGGCCTCGGCAGGTGGATATCGCAGCCCAGGAGCCAGGCAGCCCCCGCACTCGCCCATGGTAGTAGCAATGCTCCCCGCCCTGACAACAAATAATAGATTAGAGCGAGACACTGAACCCTCCATCTTCCTGTAACGTGTTCATGTCAAATTTCAGAAAATGAAACCAGCGCCCGTCTGAGAACCTTGTGCTGCCACCGATCACCTGGCAGGTATTTTCCGTCAGCCGACCGTCAGCTAGGTGGGCGTTCGCTAAAGGAGATCAATTACTGCAGGACAACTTAGAAAGAAAGCTACTGTCCAATTACAACCGCATAAAAAATAGGAAAATGCAGAACGTCTTTGTTCACCTCTATGCTCATTCACTGCATAAAAAACCTGACTGTCAGTCGCACAACAATCTGCTCCAAGGTTACAGGGTGTAACAGCATACTGAGGCGGATTGCATAAGGAATCTTGAAGGGCATTAACTCTGCAGAACACAATATTTTTGCAGCATCTGTAGTTCTGCACTTATAACATCTCCTTCAAGTTGTTTAAAACCACAAATATTTAATTCCTGTTAAATGTAATAATCTGTGCTCGCTAATTTGGGATTTGTTTCAGTCGCTAAGCTAAGCTATCTTTCTCCAGACTTTCTGGAGGAAGTAAAAACTTTTATTTTTAGCCAGTTTTTTGACATGAAAGCGCAAGAAGAATTAAATAAGGATTAAATAAGGATGAGACCAAAGTGACACCTCATAGCTCAGCATCCAAATCTTAAAGTTTTTCATAATTGTTGGACGTTTTGTTCCTTTGCAGTTTTGTAGAGTTGCAGTTTTCAAACATTTCCAAACTGGACCTATTTACCATGAGATATTTCGACATCAAATTATATTTGTTTTAATGATTCAAAGTAATTTTGCATGTCCTATGCAAAGGTCTACAGTGAGGAAATGTAGTTCGGTATTTCAAACTAATAACTCTGTTATTTTGCTTTTATAATCAGTTACATTCAACTGGAAACTGGAATCAGAACCAAAGTTAGAGGAAATATGCAAAATTTATAAGCAGAATGTTCAGAAAACAGAACAATTAAGCTAAATATTAACTGATTGAAATGTTTTGTAATTACATGAAGTTAAGAAGTAGCAAACGGTCAGTTTATGGAAACAACGTGGAAGTTGGATGAGATGAAATGGAAACGTGGCTACAAAAAACCGGACTCAGATGTAATGATTAATGCTTAAATAAAAAGTCTAAAATTAAAGTGAAATTGTTTTTTTCACTTTATCCCCTTTAGGAATTGCCTTTTTTGTCTAAAGGAATTAGAAAACAGTTTAAAATGCTAAGGCACACTGGTGTGTTTTCTGTAGAAAGTTTCACCTGTTTGCTTCCTTTTTAGCATATTAAAGTATTTAAAAGAAAATGCAACCTAAAAGCCAACATTTAAAAACACATCCACTCACTTGGAACCATTTCTTTTTTTGGCTGATTAATAATATTTAGGTTTCCAGTAAACCGTGTGAGCGACAGTTCAGTTTGGCTGCAGTGCAGAGAGGTAAAACCGTCGCCTCCAGATTCCATCACTTGATTATTCATAATCCTCTGCAGGCTCCAACTGGACGATCATGTTTTCAATATCGTGTTTCAGAGCCGTCTCTGCGCTCGGGGTGCAGATGTGCTCAGATTACGACAATCTGTATTGATGCTCCATGACGCCAATCAATAAATTCATGCATGATTTTACAGTTTGAAGAAGCTGAAAGTGGAGGAATATTATTATACTCGCACATGTTTGTTTGTGGATTCTTGGAAATTGGGACTGTAATCGTATACACTCATCTTTCCATGGGTGAAACACGGGGAGTTTGTTTCAGTTGTTTGTAATGAAGCTCAGTAAGTCAGCTCAGGTAACAATATAAAAACTTAAAAGCAGCAAATCTGTCCAGATATTTTTCTAAGATGGTGCTAGTCTTGGGCTGGTTCTGCTTTCTGCTTCCAGAACTTTCTTTATTCTTCGTTAGACAGACTCCAAACGACACCAAACAGGCAGTTTTGGCAAATCTGTTGGAGGGATATCTGGGGACCGTAGCAGTTACTGCCATCTCCTGATGGAAATAGTCATCAGGAAATGGAAGTAAAGGGGACCTGCTGCACAAAATTAGCATTTAGCACGTTTTTATATTCTTCCACTTTGGTTTCTACAGCTTCTAAAAGCAGGACAAGCGATTTAAAAACCCACTCGGTTGTTTTTTGGGGTCTGAAAAATTATCTGCTTCAAAACCTTCCGGAACGTAACGTCACATCCAACTGGCTCTGCGCCGTTACCTAGCAACCCCAGTGGAACCCAACCCGTCACCTAGCAACCAGAGTTCCACCACATTTATTCAGTTTAAAAAAAAAAAAAAATGTTATATCGCAGAAATGATGTAATTATACTGCCCTAGAAAAAAAGCGGTTAATAAAAGCTTCTGTTGGCTTTTATTATCATTTTGTAAAGCGGTCTCCTCCATTCTCCGATCAATATCAACAAGCCGTTTCCCTGCGTACGAATCTCTGTTTTTTCGCACCACTCTCCGCAAACCTGAGAGATGGTTGTGTGTGAAAATCCGAGTTGATCAGCAGTTCCTGAAACAGTCAGACCAGTCTGACTGACACCAAAACCATTCAAAGAGCTACAAGCAACTGAACAGATCCAACAACCAATGTCATGAAGACTTGAAATCATTTTCACTTATATTTAAAGCTATTTGAGATAATCGGACTAATGTCAGCATTTAAAATATTACATTAATATTTCAAGTTTAACATTATATTGTTATTGCTCCACTCCACAGTGAAAAACAAAATAAGAAGGACTTTACAGTGACTTTTTGAAACCAACCAAAGCCTAATCCTGCAGTTTCGTCCTGAACAGTAAGAACATCTGGATCTCAGCACTTTTATTTTCTTAAACCTTCAGACATAGACGCACCACTACTTCTCGGAGGAAAGAAAATACTTTCATTAGTCATACTAGACAGAGCGAGAGCTCATAGCACTTAGCACAGGGCAGGATAATAAATAAATAAAAGGTAGGATTACGAGGCTAAATGGAGGAAATCAAATTGCCTGACACAGCAGACACACACTGACTGAAGAACGTAAAGGGCTTTTCACAAAGGTTATGTGTGCACTACAAATAATGGCTACTCACTCGTAAATAAGCTCCATGCATGCAGAATTATGCATAAAAGGTAAAATATCACCAACAAAACACGAGCAGAACAACATTTGAAGAGAGAGATGAAATTGCTTGAACTCAGAAATGGACGGCAACAGAGTTGCAACCTTCAGAAATAAGAGGATTGAAGCCGACAACTAACAGAATTAGAAAAGTTAGAGTGCACTGAAAGCCTGCACTCAGCATTAATGCTCTCAGAGGACCAAAGGAATAGTAACAACACACAGATGAAGCTGTAGAGGAAAAGAAACGACTTAAAAAGCAAGAAATACCTGTAACTTCTAACTTCTCAGAAAGAAAACAACTGCAATAAGGAGGGACTGCAACATTTCCACAATGTTCCAGGTTTTATCTAAATTGAAGTAACTTTTATTGATTTAAGGAAATGTCTGTTGGGTTTTGAGTATTGTTCAAATTTCCACTGGTCATGTTTAGTTTGTGTTAATTTAGTTCATTTGTCTTTCAAGTCTGGTTCATTTGGGGAGATGTGAACGCGCAAAATAGACACATTCTGGTCCGCCTGAAAGCCTCGGTCTCAGTTTAATTCAACTCTGGTGCGGTTCAAATGCATATGTGAACGCCAAGCGGACAGGAGACAGCTCCTAAAGCAGGAAGCAAACCGCAGTGCCTGCAATTCTGGGTGAATATGACCCAAGAGTCTAGATATGGCGAAAGAAATGGATCTGCCTTTTACCAAACACAAAGCAAAAATCCTACTATCGCTAAAATCTGATGCCACTCCATTCTTGTTTACATTTTATGAAGAAAGAGTGTTGTTTCCTTCAGTGGTTCCTGGTGCAGCGCCACCACAGGCGAGGAGGGGAACAGGTTGCTTTTATAGTTTGGTTCATTTGACAAAGTGCAGTGTGAAAGCAAAGCGCAGCAGCAGCAGCTGAAAACGTAACAAACGTTGCAATTTTGGTCCAAACACAAACAGAAAAAATAAATAAATTCAGACTTTTCTTCCCCCTGGAAAAACAACAACAACTCTGGACGCCTGATTGAAACAAAATAGACCCAGAGTGGTTCTGCTCCTGGCTGCTGGCTGCCATAGCAACCGCTCACTGATTGGTCAGGTGGTTCTTTCAGCAGGAAAAGGTGGCAGAGTGACGAGCGAGAAAACGAGACTGAAGATTAAAATACAGGAGAGGACAAGGCATAAACGAGAAGCTCACAGAGAAAGCTGCAAATCTCTGATGGGAATAAATGATTTATTTTAATCAGATGTATGAATAACGGCAGACAGAGCCATGCCAGCAAATGACTCATAAGTGCCTCTGAAACTGTGCCAAAAAGCTGCTATTCAATGCCATTTCTTAAGGCTGGAGAAAATAAAACGCCACATGAGTTCACGCTTCAAAAACAGCATCCAGCTCCTTTAGAAATGCAAAAACATTCACTAATTTAATTATTTTTGCCTGAAGTGTGGTGAAAACTTCTCTATCATCTGCAGAAATAAAGTATTCTGATCTAAATTTTTAGTCAATATGTTGCCTATGAGCTGCTTTTGTTGCAAAAATTGGATAATTAAGACATAAAGAACAATGTTGTCTTTCCAAATAAGCATAAAGTATTAGAGTATTTTTGGTCTAGTTTCTAGTAAAAAAATCTTAGTATGCTTAAAATAAGACAAAACTAACTTACAAGTAGCTTTTTAGAATGATATACAAGTTTATTTTAGGTAAATGATTCCTTATTTTTTATTTTAAAAAAGCACTGTCAGATTATTTCACTTGTTATAAGATAAGCAACAAAAAAATTTAAACAGTATTAAGGATTTATAAAAACAAGCTATTATTTGCTGCTGAAAACTTACTTGTAAATTTATTTTGTGTTATTTCAAGTGTATCAAGATATTTGCACTATAAACTAGACCAAAGATACTTGGCAAGATTTCATGTTTTTGCAGAAATCCAATGCCACGATTATCAGCATCTCTAGTAACTCCTTTAAATAAATATAACTATTTTCTTTAAGTTAATCAGGTTCTCTAGTATTTTAAATTATTAATCCTTTGATATTCTCTTATTTTCATAAGTCTGGACTCTAAAACTCAAATTGACAGGAAGAGCAATAAATAAATAACGAGTGCGATAAATAAAGCTGAAGAGGAACCAGGTGCAAAAGTCGATACCAGATGGCAGCTTAATATCTCCCACTTGCAACCTGAGCAACTAAGAGCTATTTTTCAAGTACAGATACAGCAGATATGATGTTACAGTGCGGATTTAGAGATGAAGAAAACAGAGGAAAACATGAAGCCATTAGTGGTGAAAACGCTGCAGGATACAGGCTGAGCGCCGACAACACCAGGCCTCCAGGATGTCATGTTTTAAAGGGGCAGTACTGATTAAAATCAGCATTTTGAAGCTTTACTTTATGTTGCAATGTTATTCCCTCATCAAAAACAAACCCAGAGTGTCGCTTTGATTCATTCATGCATGTTTGAGAAGTCATTTAATCTCCATGGCAACCATTGAAAACGCCTGGGTGGACTTAGCCCCGCCTTCGAGACGCTGCTCCTCCTCAGAGCTGCAGTTTCCAAAATTAATTTTACGAGCTACTTCTCTGTGAAACCCTGGTAAAGAAGTTGTTAAGGGGTTTTTCAAGCAGCCATGTTGTGATGACTTTCTGAGGGCGGAGTTTCGTAAAGAGCAGGAGTTCTTAAAGAGACAGAGGCCCAATTCAAATTGTGCCACTTTTCCTGAAGAAACCCATTTCAAATGGGGATGTTTGTTAAGTATTTCTCTTTGTGTCGCTATGAACGCCGTGTCGTGCTGACACAGTCATACAGTTACCTAAAGAATAAGTAATTTAAGTAGTATTATTTTTTATAGATGCTAGACGGTAACACTTTGCTCCATATTACACATATTTATGTAACCTTACCGCATTTTGTGATAGCTCCCCATTGTCAAAATGACGCTCCACGTAGTCTGTAGACAGGAGGTTGCTGTAAAGTAAAGGTAAATTAAACGGTTATAAAACACTTCTGTCATTACTCAGTTAAATTTAATGATTAATCTGGGCTTTTTATAGTCTGGTGTTTATTCTAATAGATTTGAAAAACCTCTTAGTTATGTATTTATAGAGTTGTGTAGCTACAACAGCTAAAAAAAACAGAGGATGTACTGAATGTGGGGGAGTGCAATGCAGAAACACAACAAATCTTTGTGTAAGGAAACGATCAGACGGGTCGCAGGCGCGTTTACTGACTGGTTCAGTTCCAGGTCAAGGGTGAAGGATGTGCCAAAGGCCTCCACCAGGAAGCTGCTCTGGGCCAAATGAATGGGCTGGAAGAGAAAACAACATCAACAAGCAGGAAAAATCAAGACAAATTCAGTAAAACATTTAATTTCATTCAGTAAATTGATTCATTTGAACTATTTTTTAACTTAAAATTAACTAAATTAAAAATGCTAAAATTTGTTTATTGTTATTTTTGTGTTTTGTTTCCCTAAACGGTATGGACTACTTTTTGTCTCGAAATAAAGGCTTTTTATTTTATGTATTTATTTATTTTAGTTTTAACTGCTCAACAATAAATAACATTTTTATATTGTTAAAGATGCACAACACAAAAAGGCTTCAGACTTTTGCCTTAAGTCAACAGTTTCAAGACTCTTTGAGTCATTAATTGTCAAAATTTTTCCCATCGTTAGCCAGCAGTCAGCGGCCGAACAAATTCATTTCAGGGGTCACAAATGGCCCGCAGACCACACTTTGGACACCTCTGATATAATTTAAAAGTTAGACACATTTTTAAGTGGTTATTAATCAAATTTAACATGATTAATTTGTTCAAAGAAAACAAGTGAAGCAACAGACTGAAGTGTGATAAAAATCACAAGCTAATTTTTTCATTTTCAGTTTAATGAATTTCGGTGGTTAATCCGATTGAGATCCTTTAGTTTTAAACTGTAAATGTTTATTTTTTTTTTTTACTCTTCATTGACATTCTTTTTCTCTCTGTTCATCAGAATGAGAAACATTAAAATTAGAGCGATTCTGCTCCATCACCGGGGAACTGAGTGATTATTTGCTCACTGTACCACCAGGAGAACCAGGACTGGAATAAGTAGAGCAGCTGGAGTTATTCTGTCATGCCATTTTTGCTCTGCATTGTGGGACAAAATTTATAAAAATGACCCTCTAAATAAGGACTGTGAAAACTTTGTGTATTTATTTTGCTTACATACTCACATACATCATCTATTAACACAATATTCACCCTCTTGTATGTTTTCACCTTTATTGTTTTGCTTTTATAAATCAACCAAGAACAACAACATTTGGCGTTTTGGACTGAATAATTTTCTTTTTTGGTTTGGTGAATTGTTGCGATACAAATAAATTCATAAAAAAAACTGATTTCTTCAAAATGATGAAAATTTTGTGTTTAATATTGATATAAATTTTTACCTACCGCCATGATGAATATACAAACTTATCCAGGTTCTTCAATAAAACTTCACATAAAAACTAATACAAAAAAAATGTTTTCCTATTTGGTACCCTCATTTAAATTCACATGCACATGTCCTTTAGTTTCATCAACAAGGTCTGGAAACAACATGCTGACCACAGAGGTCAGCTCAAGGTCAGACCTGCGACGCCGACAGTGGGGAAAGGAAAGGTAACAGGAGACAACAGGTAGAGGTGTGAAATATAACCTGACAGGGTGGAAAGTAGCAAGAGATTGAAGTGGAGTTTTTATTTTTTCTCATGAAGGAGGTGTGGTCGACAAAAGAGAGAAAACACAGAGAGAGAGAAAGAGGAAGAGAGAGGCGTCCAGGATTGAGATGACAAAGAGGTGAACCAAAACAGTGTCGCTTTTCATTGCAGTTTACAAAGCATCGTTTGTCGGCAACAAAAGACAGAAGAGAAATTAGTGAATTTCTGCCATAAAACTCTGAAATTTTTTAGATTAAACTTAAAAGTTTTCAAGAAAAAACTGAAAGTCTGAAAGGATGAAAATTTGTGAGAAAAAAGTGAAAAATTTTCCAGATTTTTTTTTTTTTTACAAATTTTCTGAGCTTCAAAGTTAAATATTTTGAAGCTCAGAAATTTCCAGACTTTCTCTAGAATATTTGTGAGGTTGATCTTAAAATTTCAGAGTTTTTTTTTTTCCTTCTTTTCAGAATCAGAAATTTTCCAGATTTGCTATGAAATTTTTGAGATTCATTCAAATTTTCAGATTTTTTTCTGGCAAACTTTCAACTTATAAAACTCGGAAATTTTCAGGTTTTACAGAAAAATTTCTGTAAAAAAGACATGATTCAGATTAATACGTTTGATTTTGAGGCACTTATGGAGCGAAGTTTTAACATTACTTCCAGTTCAATGTGAGAAAACCACAACTTTCTGTTTATTTGGTCACTATTTAATATAGCTGACAAAATTTGCCCTAATTGTAAGTCAAGTGATAAGATCAATCAACTTTATATTAACTCATTAATTGACACCCTGTTGCATCCCTACTTTTTGTGTAAGTTGGAAACAGTGGTAGCTTTTCTTGAGAGCAGCTTGGCACACCACAGGCGGAAAAGAAAAGTTTTCTATGCCTTTGCTAAGGCTTATTTCGTGCCCCATTAATGGAGATGGCCGACCTCTGTGGTTTGCAGAGTAAATTCATTACTGCTGCAGACAACATGCGGCTGATGAAGCCAAGTTCTGAGACTCAGTTTGTGATTCAGTGAAAAATTATAGGACCTTTTTTACTGTTTTTCCATATTAGTGAAAATCATCTTTTACTGTTTCAGGGAATAAAACAGGATTAATGGCATAATTCCCGGGTCCTGGAGCAATTAGCAAATCCCACTGTTCTTACTTGCAGAGCCATAATTAGAAACAACTTCTATATTTTATTTGTAAAAACACACGAAAAGAGCATTTTTAATTCTTTTTATGTATTCATGGAACATTTGAGCAAACTAAATTGAAGGAAGTGTGAAAAAATACTAACGTAATTAGCTTTGCCAGGCTCTTAACTCTGGTTTAACATAGTAACACAGTTATTTAGTTGAAATAACAACAATGTTGAAATTTAATTTTCATTAAATTTCAACATAGGAAACATACACATCTTCTTTTCTGTTACCAAAAGTGCACAAAGTAAGGATATTTGTAAGCTTAACTACATATTATTAGTATGGATGCACGATATATCGGATATATTGGCATCAGCATCAATATAGAGCGATATTAGTATTGGTATGGGCACCATAAACAAAACTGGGCTGATATTAAGAACCAATATTTATTTCCATCTTGTTGCCTTTTTGTAAAGGTGTCAAAAAAGTAGAGAAATATTTATAATATTGTCCAAAAACATCTATATTAATATAGATGTTATCGATTCAAATGTTTATATCGGTGCAACCCTAATATGACCCTACAAAATTCAAGTGTACCATTTCTCTAATGTCTTTTTATTAATCCTGCAGTTTTATTTTGTAATTTCTGCCTGTTCCTGGAGATCATTGATTTATTTTTTATTTTGTTGCTGTGTTTTCGTTGTTTTCTGTTTAGATGAAAATAACCATTCGCTGGTGTTGTGGTTCATTTGTGAACACAGTTGTTTGTGTCTGAACATTCTTTGCACATGAAAGACATATCAAATTTCATGCATTTTTGGCCCATGAGTTGTTCCGTACTCAGATTACTGTTTGTTTACATAGATGTATGCGCTCATATCAGTTTCACTGCACATTCAGCTTTTGAGCAAAACTGTGGGGGTGTTAAAACATATATGAGTCTAAAGCTCACCTGCTGAATGCCATCTGGCAGGTTTCTGACCCGGGTGTCCAGGTGACCATGCAGCAGCTCCTCCTCTGAGTGGATCTGTTGCAAGAGCCGCTTGGGTTGGACGACCTCCTCTGCAGAGGGCAACCTCACCCACTCCCCCGCACCTGCTTGGAGGACAACCCATAATGAAAAATCACCCAAACAGTCCATTTATCTCCGTTTGTAATTAGACGCATGTGCAAAAATGGTGGGTATGGAAAAATAAATCCACGTTTTTACCTGTCTCGGCGTACCTCGCACAGAGTGCGGCGAACAGCAGGCATCTCACAGGGGTCATGATGCTCACATAGTCCCAGTGATTTCCAGGGAGCTGCGCCGTTAGATGACCCGACAGGAGCCGAGAGGAGCGCAGCGGGACTGATGCTGAACACGACAGCTGCTTTCCTCTGCTCTCAAACGCGACGCCCGCATTTCGCAGAGACCGTCCCCACGGTGCGCGGGGTGAAAACACGCGGATGGGGTTTCCTGCAAACGCACCTGTCTGGCTCTGCGCGCGCGTGTCGGCTGCTTCAAGAGCAGGAGTCCGCGAGAGGAGCTTGGAGAGGCGAAGCACGTGGCTTTACGTGCTTCCCCCCCCCTCCTCCTCCTCCTCTCTACGTGTTGAGATTCAGACCCTCAAGGGTCTGAATCTACAATCACCTCAGCATGATTGACCAGAACATCCCGGATGAACTGATTCACCAAAACAAAAGCGCCAAGTTACCATAGCAACCAGAGGACGAGAGGGCGTGCCAACCTGAATGTCAAGAGAGAAACAGGAAGAGTAAATGTCCACCATAAAGCTAAGACATTTTTAATCACAGAAATTATATTAAAAATGAGGTAATTTCTTAGTATAAGTTGAAAATTTGCAAGAATAAAAAAAAATTTTAGATTAATTTCTGAAATTTTCTAGAAAAAATTTCTGACCTGTTGGAAAATTTGTTGGAAAAATATCAACATTTTAAATTAAAATCAAAAAATTTCAAAATTTGCTGGATTTTTTAAAATTTTAAGATCAATTGCAGAAATTTTCTAGAAAAAAATTAGAAAATTTCTGAGTTTGAAAAGTACAAATTTAGCAACTCAGGAATTTTGAGATTAATCTCAGAATTTTCAAAGAAAAACAAGGAAATTCCTCAGTTTCATAAGTTTAGAATTTGCAAGAATTAAAACAAAACAAAATTCCCAAGTTTCTTTGAGACAATTTCCGTGTTTACTCGTACATTTTCGACTTTGACTTTTGCAATACAATTTTTAATTTAATTTAATTGCACCACGTACTAAGGCCAAAAAACAAGAACATTTCTGAGTTTGGAAAATCTAAATTTTACTTGGAAAAAAAAACAGGAATTTTGAAACTAATCTCAGAAATTTTCTTGAAAAAATCTTGGAAATTTCTGACTTTGAGCAATTCCTGAGGTTTACTCCTTCATTTTTGACTTTTGCATCAAACTTTTGCACTTTGCATATGCAGCTGATATACATGGATGTTCTATAAAATACCATAAGAATTCTTCAAGAATTTCCTCAAGTAAAATTAAAAAGTACAGAGCAGTAAAAGTACCACAAAAAGATTTTTTTTTTCCAAAAAGAATTCTCTTATAAATATACCTAACTAGAATTTACTGTCGTTTACTAGTGGCAAAAAATAGTAAAAATAAAATTTTTGATAATACTGTGTTTTTTGAATTAACATTAATTGAAATTTATCGAGACAATAAATCAAAATTCATGATAATTTTTTCACGGTACATTCCCACCGCTTCAGAGCTGAAAATTTATGGGTATTGGACGCAGAAAATGTCGATTAAATACCAAATATTGTTGATATTAAATATCAAATATTGCTGATATTAAATGCCATTTATTGCTGCCGCCAGCAGGAAGTTGATCCGATGAGCCAACAGGACCTGCAGCTGCCCTTCCTTTCACCTCCCACTTTGCGCCAACAAACGTCAGCATTTGCTTAGATGAAGGGCAAATAAACGCCTTTGTGGCTACAAACATTTATTTTTGAAAAAACACACAGTGCAATTTTTAAATTAGATTTCTCCTGGAGAACAACTAAATAAAAAACTCCAGCAAATATCCTCTGGCCCACCTTCAGGTGACATTAACCTGACAGTTTGTGTCGTCAGCCGTATGAACGCCTGGCCTGTTGGACCGTCCGCGTCTCATGTGGGATCGGATCCAGGCGCAGCACTTACAGTAATTGAGTAATGCCTGCCGGCCTCATGAACGTCTCCGAACCGCCGCGGGTTCCCGGAGAGACACCGAACGACCGCAGTCAGCAAAACAAACCGAACCTCACGTCAGGGTCCAAACCGCAGAGAACCAGGAAGAAAGGCCTGGGCGATATTAACAATAAAATCTGACTTTTTATCGTAAGAGAGCCGATTTACGATACTAATTTTTGAAAAAATACTTAAAAATACACAATTTTCTCAAAATTTTGAGAAAAAATCGTAATATTACGAGACTAAAGCTGCAATATTATAATACAGTTTAAATTATACAAGTTATATTTTGAGAATAAAGTAACTATTGCAAGAGTCGCACAAAAATAGTCAATAGGTAATATTACAAACATGTAGCAATAAAGTCAAAGTTTAAGTAGTCATAATATTTGAGAACACAATTATACAATAGACATAATATTTGCAGATTAAAGTCAATATTATGACAATAAGGTTGCAATAATTGCAGAATCAATTAATCAATTTTATGATTTTAGTCATAGTACTTTTTTCTTGTATTATTTCTACTTCAGTCTTGTACAATTTTAGTCTTGTAATTTTATTATTTTTACTTTCTTGCAGTGACCCTAATAGTCTGTTGTAAAAAAGAAATTACTAAATATTTTTCAAAAACAAAAATTTAAAAATCAAAAATTCTGTTAATTGATCAAATTGATTTATCGCCAAGCCCTAAAAGAAGAAAGAATGAAAAAAAGTTTAAAATTATGAAATTCAATACTTCCAAGGAGGCATTAGTAACAAAAACAATGTTACATCACACCTTCAAAAAAAGCAACTTCATAAACTCATAAAACATAAAATCTTAAATATTTATTCGGTAGAAAAACATTTCACATTTCATCAAATCCATCCAGTTACTAGAAACAAAACTTTAAAACCCAAAATCTCAGTGCTGAACCTCAACAATCTGGACCACAGTTCTGGAAAAGGTCGCCGGGTCGACGTCCTCGCCGCACAGCGCCGCCGCCGCCGGCTGCAGGACGGTGTGCAGATGCGACTCGTAGCTGCTGTCGTGCATCCAGGGACACGGCCGGTGGAGCAGCTCCTTGTCGAGCTCGCCGCTCGCCGGCGGCGGCGCCGACAGAAGGCCGCAGTCCCAGTCGGAGTCTGACGACTCCACGCCGCGCGTTGCCAGGTCTGGGATGAGCGCCGGCTCGATGCACTCAGAGGTAGAATGTGGACGCCGACACTCAGAGTCTCGATTTGAGATCGCCACTGGAGTTTTTTCATCGTCTCCAGGGAAACCGAAGTCTCCTGAATCCATTTGAAACAGAGATGGAGTGAAATTCTGAGCGACGGAAAACGAGCTGAGCTTCTCGGGGAAACGTCGTCGTACTGGATCAAATGATAAGCGATCCACAGCGTTCGCCATGTCGTCAGTTTGTGGTTTCAACGGGAAGCATCCGTTCTGGGCCCTCCTCCTCCTCTTGCTGCTCCTGTGTTCGGGGCTCGCCGACCTGCAGCGCTTCCTGGGGTTTGGTGCCGCGGTGGACAATCGAGGGAATGAACTCCATCTACTGAAAGGTAGAGTGGGAAACTTTACACCCTTTTCTTCCTCCAAACCATCTGAAAACACAGGAAGTAACGACGACAGCAGAAGAGTTGACCCATAAGTCTGTAATCCATGTGTTTCCTCTGAGTTAAACTTCTGAGGACTGAGAATGGGGGGTTCTGGATACAGGTTGTGTGGATCCATGATGCTGTGGGAGTGGGGAACCTGTGGGCTGAGAACCGGCGGCAGGGAGTACGGATCTGAGAGGAGACATGGAGTGTCCAGCTGTTGGTCCAGAGGTTCAATGGTGAGGACAGGCATCGTCGGGCTGGACGCCTCTGGCTGGACGTGAGCGTCAGTCAGGTCGGAAGAAACATTTCGGCTTGTAAATTTTAAATCTGCTTGGTGAGAATCGTCTCTTTTGAGGTCCTGAACGGCGTCCTCCACTTCAGCATCAGTGCAAAGTTCAAGTTCATCGACAGGCAGAGGAGTCAACGCTCTATTGAAGGACAAAATTTAAAAAAAGAGAATATTTGAGGAAAACTGAAGAAATGTGGTTTAAAAACATCTACTGTGTCATGCAAAGGTAAGGCAATGTTAGGCCCACACTAAAAATATATCAAAAAACATAAAACTATGAGAATAAAGTCAAAGTTTCCCCCAGAAGACTTGCTAAGCCTGGTGGTTGGGCGCGAAGGCAGCCATTTATCCAGCAGCTCGTTGTGTTTTTGGAGTTGACAGGAAATTTGAAAATATCACTTGATAATTATGAACTATTGCAAGATTAATACCTGGACACCAATTATAAAGCCTTAAAAAATGCAAAATTTTAAAAAAGACTTATTAAAAAAAAGCAATGCTGAGCCTGGTGGGGGCAGAAGTAAAGCCTGGCGGCCCGCCAGGCTTATGATACACTGGGAAACCCTGAAACTCATAGCATTATTAGAATAAAGTCATGATATTACAATAATAAAGTTGTACAAAAATAAATTCGGATTACAAGTACAAAGTCGTTATATTATGAGAATAAAGTCGGACAAAAATAAATTTACAAATTCATTCTCATAATTAAATTTTTTTATTTTTCTCGGTCTGGCCCCAATACTTTATCACACAAAACTATTCATACCTGTTGAACGTTTGGGCCTTTACAGGTGCAAATGTCAATCTAGATTTCTGTGGTTTCATTGATCAGGGCAACACAAACAGGATTATGAAGTGAAACGAGAAGGTCTGATAGCCAAGTCTGTCACAATAATCAATTAATCAATTAACTGCATGATGAATTAAAACCAGCTCTCATCTTAAACATCGAAAATAAAACAACAGCCACAAGCAATAAATAAAAATGAAACAAAAAAATAAATAAAATGGTTTATGAAGTTTTTGTAACCAAAATTTTCTTTCAAAAGAACAATAATCAGAATGGAAATTATTGATTTGATTCATGTGATTAATTGATTACTGCAACAAGCTTCCTGTGAGAAATGTTTCTTTTATATAGATATAGCGATATATAGAAAAATAAATTGACTCCATTCTATTTTATTTAATGACAACAGGGGAAAGTTGTGTGAAAACAAATCTATGCAACATTTTCTCTATTATTATTTGGTAAAAATGCTGCATTTTCCTTCCACTGTTTTTTGGTGCATCACATGAAAAAAACCCAACAACACAGTAAAAAGGTTTAAAATCAAGTAGATATTTTTACACCAAGCTGTAAATATGAGTAAACTCTACAAACTATGAGGTTGTACCTTTGTTCTGGTTGCTGAGGCGGGTTTGGGTCGAATCCTGGAAGCATCTCAGCCACAATCTGATCCACGGATTTGTAGTTCGAAGGGTCAAGCACAAACGAACGGTGCGCATCCGACTGCAAATGCTACAACAGCAAAAAAACTATTAAAACTGTAAAGAAAATATATATATATATAAAAATAGAAACAAACAAAAAAAGAAAGACTCCTACTTCCTCCAGATTCGCAAATGTTTCACGACAACATTCGCAGTAGGAAGCGTCTTTTCTGCGCGGCCGCCAAGGAGACGGGTTGCAGCTCAGCTGGGTCGGAGACTTTTCCTTTGAGTCGTTTTCAACTTTACTTTCCCTAATTAGAAATAAAAACTAAAGTAAACACCAAAACCTAAAGGCATTTTGGTAGCAGTTTAAGTCTATGAAGGGCAGAAGAACAAACCTCTTTTTATCGTTTCCTTGCCCAAACAGAGGCGGAGGAGGAGATTCGAAGGGACTGAATCGACCCAAGAAGTACAGAGAAGGAAAAGCCACAGACTGCATGTGCAGAGGCTTGTACTTCCTGGTTTTGTTGCAAAAGAAAACAAAATACAACTTAAAAATAAATGCTTGGATTAAAGATTGATCAATTCATTCTGAGCAACATCATGCTTTATTATTTATTTTAAATAAAATGTGGAAGTCCTATTTGCACTTTCTGAACCATTTGGAAGAAAATTTGTTGCCGTTTATCTCCAGATGACCTCTTGTTCTTGTCAGTTTTAGTTTATCACTTATTTTAATGCTTTACTCTTAATTGCACAGACAGAACAAATTAAAGTTGTTATTTTTACATTTTTTGGCCAAATGCGTTTGTAATTCAGTACATTTATACCTGTGTTTTTAAAAAAAGCAACATTTTAAGTGAGTTCAGCACTGAACCTCAGGTATCAGTTGGTATTGGAAGAGGAAAACGTGGATCGGTGCATTCCTATGGAATTCGTTATGGAATACTCTGAGCTGCAAAATATTTCTATTCATTAGGGGAACAAGAAAAAAAAAAAGGTGGTTTGTATGTGACGGCTCATCTGGCCCCAGCTGGGCTTCCAGATCTAATGGGATCGCTTTCCAGACATTAACCAGAGCACTTCAATTACTTAACGAGAGACCAAATGAAAGGATGTGTTCACACATGGAGATCCCCTGCAGGAATGCACAGCAGAGCCTCATCAAAAGAAATCGAATACGCCTCAGCGGCGACCTCCTGGGGAGCGGATCCTCCGGGGGTTCGTTTGTCACGTTGCATGATGAGAGCTCTTAACGAGTTCAATTAGGAAAGTCAGTTGGAGTGAAAAGCAGCCTGACTGAAGGACGTAAGAGCAGAGAAAACTCAGTCTTACTTTGGTATCCGCATCATTTCACTACATTTTCCTCAAAAATGTTTTTAGGATCTTTTTTTTTAAATTGAGATATACAAAAGGGGTATTGGTGAAGTATTTCCAAATGTATTTATTCATTTTTAGAAAAATACACTTCTTAGTTGCTTTTGCTTCAACAGAATTTAACTTGACTTCCTAAAAAATATTTTTGAGGACATTTTTTTTGTCTTTAATTGAAAACAATAAAAACGGGTTGGTGAAAAATTTTTATTCTTGGGAAAAATAAAATTTTTAATTACTTTAATTTCAACACAATTTACTTATGTCTCAACATGATTTCACTTTAATCTTTTTTGTTTTTCAAAATGAAAAAAATGGTAAAATATTTCCCAAATTCTATGTATTTATTTTTTTGTCCTTTTAGAAAAATCCACATTTTATTTCTATTAAATTAGGAAATAATTTCACTTGACCTCCACAAAATCAGCTTTTTGTGGAGACTAAACAAAACGAGAAACTCACCGGTTTGCGTCTTCAATTTTAAGATACGGAGCTCTTAAAGCTGTGGCTGCGATAAGAACAAGCAGAAAATATTATATTAACTAGTACAGAGTAAACATACGAAACTGGAAAACAGATACTAACCTTTGACAGCAGTAACACTTTGTTTGGTGGATGACTTCTACATAAATATGAACAAAAATGTATCAGTATTCAAACTTTAAAACACATTTAGACAGGTTTCTGCTATAAACATACATGAGCAATTATGTTCAGTTTACTTGTATGCAGTCTAAAAGTTTTATAATCATTTTTTATAAATCTGATTCTTACTTCAGGCCTTTTGGGTTTAGTGCTGAAGCTCTCTCGACTCAAATGCTTCAGATATAAAAGGACATCTGGCATTAAATTAAGGGACAACAAATTATAACATTTTTGCCAAACAGACATTTTTGTAATCAACTATGTCCTTTAAAGGTGAAAATCCTCAGAACAACTGGAAAACAATAATATTTCACATTCAAGAAATCCAATTGATGCATTTTTTTAGGTTTACATGGAGGATAAATTTAAGAATTTAAGACATTTAGTGACATAACAGACTGCTTTAGCTGTGTGGTGCAACAGATTGTGGCGCCACCTGCTGTAAGCACTGAGTACTGCATGTTTCCGCCATTAAAAGGATACCGTCCACATACAAAATCTTGACCCCCCATGATCGCGCGTTGGACAACACGCTGCTCCTCTGCTGCCGCTCCTGCAGAAAACACCGAGCAGAAACAAGCCGGAGTCAAAATTCAACACTTAACACAAATAAAGGCTTATTAAAATTTATTTGAATTTTGTTTACTTACGTTGTTGGACATGGCTTTTTCAAGAAGAGCCTTCCCCCGGCTGCCACAAGCCTGAGGAGACAAAATCAGCTCGCATGTTTACTGTTTATTTTAATGCTACAATCACAACCTTCAGTTTGTTTTGTAGCGATTTTATGCGATAAACCACAAATGGGGGCATAAATGTAAAATGGGGAAGAAAGAAAACATGGTTTTCTTAAAAAAAAACTCTGAAAAGTGAAGAATGCATTTTTAATCAACACTCTAAAAATGGAAAAAATAATTTAGATTTAAGAGAGAGGGATTTATTTAAAAAACTAAAAGGTAAGGATGAATATTAAAAACAATCAGTTAGAGGGTTTCAGGTGTGAAATAATTGTTATGTGGCGTAAAAATTGTGTTTTTCACCATTTAAATACAAAGATTTTTTATAAAAATCACTTGCTAAACAAATAAAATAATGTTTGATTTTGTTTTCTTTTATGGATTTGTCTACATACTTGGTTACCTTTTACAAAAATATATATTATATAAATTCTGCTGCTTTGATTTTGATTATGCTTAATGTATTAAAAAAGTGATGATCCAAAAACTATTTTTTAGTCTACGCCTGATATTCTTGCTACTGACAGAAATTTAAATATTGTTTTTTTTATATTTTTGTACTTGTTTTGTTTTTCAGCATTGTGTTTTTTTTATTTTTGACTTGTGCATCGATCGATTAAAAATGACAGAAAAATAAATAAATAAATAAATATATCAGATACTGACAAAAGTAGAGAGTATAACAAAAGTGTAGATTTGTATTTGTAATTGTTTCTCTCTTTCTACTTCATAATTATGTGATACTTTGTATTGTTCTATCCCATCGCACCCAGAGTACATTAAACATTACTGATTTAGCACAATTTGTAAAAGTTATGAATACATTTGCAAACTGCATTTCATGCTAGAGTTTGTTTGGAGGCTAGAGGAATATCTTACCACCAGTCGAGGATTCACTGGTGGAAGTTTGTCTTTGCTGAGACAATTATCTGGCTTCTTCGTCAGCTGCTGGCTTCCTTCGTTTGTCCCTTTTTCTTCACCTTTCTTTTCTTCTTTTAGGCTCTCCTGGCTTCCAGTCACAACAAAGGTGACGTCTTTATGCAGGAAGCTCTCAACCTTCTTCAGAAGAAAAAAAACAGAACATCAGTTTCTGTAGGAATGGGAAATTTTATGAAATAAACTGGTGCATTTCCCCCCCATCTGCTCCTGTAGGATTTTCACACATGCTTACCCCTCCTAACAGAGGAATGGCCTCCAGCAGCAGGGTGGTTGAGCGTTTCTTCACATTGTCGAGGTAGAAGGTCTTCCCCTCCAGTTTCTTGTCTCCAGCACAGAGTCGGCCAAGAAGCCCTCGCTCCTTTGCAGACTGCTGAGGCTGCATGGTCAAAGCGCTGCAAAGGAGTTCACCGCAACAATTTAGATTGAATGTAAAACCTTGACTAAAAAGTGTAATATGAAACCTGACGAAAATATAAACAGGGTTAGCAGAAAATTAGAAATGGTCAAAATAACCAAAAAGATGCAGTCACATAAAGAAGTGTACTTTGTATCTGTAACTCTATTTTCATATTTACCGGTATTTATTGAAAAAAATTGATAAAATGGTGAAACTATCAAACCCGACAATAAGAACAGTTTTGGGGGTTTAAATATTACAAATTGAACTTTATCATGAGAAAGATGTTTTTGTGTTATCCAAGGATAACACAAAAACAAAATCTAGTAGAAGTTCCTGCAGCTTAAGCAATTTGGTATCTTGTCCAAACTCAATAAATTAACATGGAAAACATTTTTCCTTCCTTTTGATTTCAGTTTTTCTGGTGAACAGAACATTAAAAAGAAAAGTTTACATTTAAAGGAACATGATAAATATCATGATGCAATTTTCAAAATTACAGAATATTGAAAATGAGTAATGATAATTTTTACATTTTAAAGCTACAGCACGTTTTAAAGCTCTCCCCTACCTTTCAGAGTAAGATTATAAATGTCCTGATCGTAACATTAGATTTGCCTTTGTGGGAGGAAACATCTACAACTATTTACATTGTTGTGTTCTAATCTTTCTTCCTATCTAGAATAACGATTAGTTACTTCTGACTGTTTATCTGTTTTCTCCTTAGTGGTCAAACTGGGAGGTTTTTCTTCTAATCAATCGAGAATTACATCTCAGCCTCTTATCTTCTGAATTTTATATTTTATTTTACAAACTACAACAGCGCATCGCCTCGCGAGCTTTAGCTGACCTAAGCTAGCTTAGCTTTGCTCTCAGTACGGACGAAAAACGCCTCAACCGGAAACAGGGCTTCACATTCAAACACAAACACGGAGAATCACGAAATAAGACTGTATACTTATGGTTAGTTATGGTCCTGGAAACGTTTTGCGGTGAAAAGTTATCCATTTACCTCGTTATGAGATGCTAAAATCCCAAACCGCCGCTTTTTCGAAAACAACGGTGACGTCACATCCGGAAGTTGTGTTTTTTTTTGCGGATGTAGTGAAAGCAACTTTCATTTTCTCGATTTTCATGCTTTTTATTTTTTATTTCATACAAATTTATATATTTTAATCAATTCACACTAAGATCTTATATTTTTATGCATTTTCAGTTAAATTCGGGAAAACTATGAAATTATACGTTTTAAGTAAAATATTTTTTAGAAGTGTACTTTTTAAAAAGCTTAAAGTGAGTAGATCAGAGCAACGTAAGCAGGTTAATTCTATAAATAAAATGTTTGTCATCGTTTTGTTGTGTGTCAACGGTTCAGGTAATAGTTTAATTTTGACTCGTTTCTAACAGAGTATGCCTATAGATTATCAAATCACTCATCATCACCAGCCAGTAAAACAAAATTTAGCTTATAAAATGACTCAAGCTAAATATAGTATACAGAATAAAGCAATACAGGTATATTCCACCTTTAGATATACTGTTTTGCAGGGTAAAACTTACTGCAGCTGTCACTTTATTTAATTAGCTTCAGGAACTAAAACCACCAGCAGATGGCGATGTTCCTGCAAGTATCAAGGAGTAAATTTATGATTTTCAGAAATCATAAATTTTTTGATATGATTTAAATTTTAAATACGTATTTTTGAAAACTGTTTTGTGAAAAGCAAACTCAACAAAGAAAATAGAGACTTTTTATTGAAAACATGCTGTTATTTGACAGTAAAAAAATATCTTTGAACAAAACTAAACCCTTTCAGTTTGAAAATCAATCAACTCCATACCAAGCCAGATAAAACATGAAATTGGGGCCCTGCATTAACCGTTGAACTAAAGTAGGAATAAGGAATAAAACACAACTAAAAAAAAAAAACATATGTAGACAACATCTGGTGAGCAAATAGAAAAATCTCCAAACATAAATGAGGATTTTCTCAAGACCAAAACGTTGTAAAATGTTATCTCTAAACTGGTTATGGAAACAATCAATGTAAAGTTGGCTCAACAGAAAAACAAACTGTTTTGCATACTCAGAAACAACAATATTAGTCAGGAATTAGAAGTATTTGTACATAGAGCTGGTCATGTCCACTTTAGTGAGAACAGTTTATATATAAAAAAATGTTAAGCAGTTCTTTGGCTCTTCAGTGAAGGCACTTAAAACAGAGGCCTCTACTGCCAGACATAACTGACATTTTTAACATCAACTAAAAAAAAAGAAAAAACACAAACATACCAGGATACAAGTATCTACTCTGTATTTCTGAAGTGTTAACTCAAAGATAGACCCGTCTTAGTATTTTCAACAAGTTTTTGCATATAGATGTTAAAAGTTATGTCGTTGGGTTTAGCTAATCTCTTCTATAACTGCTTAATGCCAAATGTAAACAACAAAATAATTAAAAATATTGTAGAGGAGTCGCTAATGCTAACTGAAATGAGCCCTTGGATATTTTATTTGTCCCTGAAGAGCCTTGTTTTACCCAAAAGTTACTGAGATAAGCAACTGTTTTAACCCGATTGACACAGTTGGAGATTGTATTCATTGGTACATACATGTATGTGAGACTTTTATTGAATGGTTCATTCGAGCCAATCTCTGTGGTCTAGCTGCATCAGTTATAACCAAAGTTCTGAGTCTGAAGAGTGTTTCTTTATTTCAGATCCACTCAGAACTCTTTATCACTCCATATTTGCTGCTGCTGCTTGTGCCGCTGCTGCCCCTGTTGGTCTCGGCCTTTCCGGAGGCGTGCCGGGACGTCTGCCGGTGTTTACGTTCATGGTTGGGTTTGCTGCTGCTGTTGTTACTGTGGCCCTGCAGCTGGCTGTAGGTCTGGTTGTTCGCATTCAGCTTCTTCTGCGCCTGGGCCACGTCTTTTTGGGCACTTCTGGGGCCGTCGCCCCTCCCAACCCTGCACAGGTTCTCGTCGTTGTTGACGTACTGCTGACGCTCCTCCTGGGCGATGTTCACGTGGTTCTGGCGGCAGGTGATCTTGGCGTGGGTGAGATCGGTGATGGGAAGAGGTGGGATGTGGTTCCCCTTAGACACCAGGAGAGGTTTGACGGCGATGTTGTATCCTGGAGGGGCTGACGGTTCGTTCCAGGTGAAAGGGGAGCTGCCGTGGCCGTCGCTCAACCCCGCCTCATTCACTGCTTTATTCCTCTTTGTGAGTCCGTACAGCTCGTCATCACGCAGCTGCAGTTGACGGGATCGGGCTATTTCACAGATGGTGCCAATGCCCAGGTGAAGCATCTCCCATAAATTGAGCACCAGGCAGAGCATAGAGACGGCGTACATGATGAGGAGGAAAATGGTTTTCTCCGTGGGCCGCGACACAAAGCAGTCCACGCTGTGCGGACAGGGCAGGTCGGAGCAAACATATCTGGAAGGCACAGCAAATCCGTACAGCACATACTGTCCACAGAGGAAGCCGACCTCCAGGATGGAACGCGCCAACAGCTGGAAGACATAGATGCGCATCAGCCCATCTTCTTTAATCCTCTGACGACCATCATGGCGAACCTTTTCTTTCACTTGTCTCTCATTACTGTCTCCCTTCGCAGCTAGACTCCCATCATTCTCCGCTTCCGTCACTTCGTAGATCATTGGGTCTTCCTCGTCGTCATCCTCAGCCTCTTCCACGCCCCTGTGCTGCTTTCTGCTTCCCAGGTAGCGCTTCTTCAGTTTGTTTTGTGGAAATCTCCTCACTCTCCCCGTGTCCGCCTGCTCTTCTGCCCGAGCAATTTTGTTCACAGCGTAGCCCAGATACATGAGGGACGGTGCAGCCACCAGGATGGTTTGGAAAACCCAGAAGCGGACGTGGGACAGAGGAGCGAAGGCGTCGTAGCAGACGTTCTCGCAGCCCGGCTGGCCTGAGTTGCAGACAAACTTGCTCTGCTCATCGTAGTAGATCGACTCGCCTCCCACGGCTGTCAAGACGATGCGGAAGACGAGGAGGACGGTGAGCCAGATCTTGCCCACAAACGTGGAGTGATTGTGAATTTCCTCCAGCAAGCGCGTCAGGAAGCTCCAGCTCATGGTAGTGGCAGAAAAACTACGGCAAGAGCCAGCATACGCCTTCTGCTAGTGACCTGTGGACGGAAAGAAAAACCAGCTTAGAGATATTCAATGTTTATTACTTGACTCTAAAATATAGGTAACTTCTTCCTCGGTTGTTATGTTTCCTACAAATTAATAAAAATGAAGATAAGATGTTATGAATCAAACCCACATGACAAGAGTTGCCAAAAAGAGGAAAAGACAGAATCAAAAGTTCTGATGTGTTAAGAAATAAAACTGTACCAGATTTATATAAAATAACTGAAAGGTTAAAAACTTAACTTTACAAATTACTTGCAATCAACTAAATAAAACATAAAATGACTGTTTTTATTTAAATTTTACAAAAATGTATGTAAAACTTGCATTTTATACAGCTCTGGAAAATATTAAAACCACTTAAAATGATCCATTTCTCTGATTTTACTTTTGGTAGGTTTATGTTTGAGTAAAATGAACATTGTTGTTTTTTTTTTTTATTCTACTGACAACATGTCTCTAAAATTCCAGGCAAAAATTTTATTTATTTGCAGAAAATGAGAAAAGGTCAAAATAACAAAAAGATGCAGTGCTTTCAGACCCCAAATAATGCAAAAAAAACAAGATCATATTTATTTAGAAACAACTATACTAATGTTTTCACTCGGGAAGGGTTCAGGAATCAATATTTGGGAGGAATAACCAGGTTTTGAATCGGGTTCATTGCAGTGGCCCCTTAGTTTTTTTTCCCAGAGCTCTAGATTATTTTTAACATATTTTATGAATATGCTTAATGTTTTCCAACTAATCTCTTAGGCATTGCTCCAGTAACCTCTCTGGATAAAATCTCCACCAGATAAGTCTAACATTTGTGCACTGGAGCCCAACATGGTTTAAACACGTAAAGAATTAAGGTGTTGACAGCGGCTGTTTGCAAACCAAACCCAACAAATTAAAGCGTACTTCCTCTCTAACTGCCTACCCAAAACCAGCCCAGTCTTCAGAAGTCAGGAATGGTGGTTTTCTACATAATAAATACCAGTTGTGTGGTAAAGCTGTGGCCCGCTTCTAATGGTGAGATACAAATCCCAAATGGGAGACAGTTTAAATAGGATCTTATTTGCTCAAACATGAAGAAATATCAACACTTACCTTTTTGGTGTTTGAAGATGAGCAAATCTAAGAAAAAAAACTTTCCCAGGACTTAAAAACAAACAAACAAACAAACAAAAAAAACAACAATTTTCCCCCTCCGCCTAAAGAAAACCATTGTTAATCTGTTCTCAACGAGCTTCTAGTCATGTATGAGAAACAGGGTATCCCCTGATGTCAGAACACAGGAAGTTTACTCAGATTATGTCTCCCCCGTTACACAGAATCTAAAAATAAACATAAGGATGCCAAAAGGAAAAATCACAGGAACAGATGGATGTGGTAGTCCGGAAACGCTGACCAGCGTCAAACAGCTCCGACCAGCACCAGTCCTCTGGGAAACTGGATCACACAAAAAACTCAGGGAAAAGGCCCATTTACATTCAAGGCTAAAGTAAAAATAACACCAGAAATCACGATACAAGACTTGGAAAAGTTCTGTCGGGGAAAAAAATCTGTTTCTTCTATATGAGCCACAAAGACACTAAAAGGTGAAACTTTATTTGAAGGAGTGTGCATAAGACTGACATAATACTGTCATAAACATAACACCTGAACATGAAGGAGTCTCATGAAGTGTCATTCCATAAATAATGACACTTTTAGTGCAAAGTTGGCAATATTAATGGACTTTTAATGCCAGTTTTAGTACAACTTTGCATTAAAAGTGTCATTATTTACCAAATGACACTTCATGACACCAGTCATAAACATTTATGAAGACTCCTTCATGTGTTATGCCATATTTATGACAGTGTAATAAGAGTAGTCATAAATTATCTTCAAGGTGTTTTTCCCGTATTTATTGCTTTTGCAGGGTGTCACTGTTTCAGGTTATGAAACTGTAATGGCATCTGAACTTATTTTAGGTTTCTTTACACCTCTAAACCAGGCCAACAGTTGGCGAGGACACATTATATAATCAGTCATTTATTGGCTATTTTCATTCAGTGTACAGCTCTGTTAAAAACTTAAGCTGTGAACCCCATTGAAAACCTCCTGGTTATTCCTCCCAAGTGCTGATTTCTGAACTCTTCCCGAGTTAAAACATTAATGTTGTTGTTTGTAAAAGAATATGAACTTGTTTTCTTTGCGTTATTTTGCGTTATCTTTTTTTGTTATTTTGACCAAATACTAAATTTTTGCTTGTAATTTCGGAGGCATGTTATCAGTAGTTTATAGAATAAAAAAAAAAAAACAATGTTCGCTTCACTCAAACTTATACCTACAAATAGTAAAATCGGAGAAAAATGATAATTTTAATATTTTCCAGAGTTGTATAATTATCTACATAGGTTAAATTTTTAGAAAATATAAATATGAACTGTCCAAATGAGAACTTCTGTACTCAAATGAAACCAACACATATACCACACATTACGTAACCATTTAACGCCTCAATTTAACGCCCATCTGCTCCAGCTGAGCTCTAACTCTTAAGAAAGGCTTCAAAGGAGCAGATTTCATTGAGATAATAAAAGAATAAATGTAAAATTATCCTGAGCTTATTACATCTGATTAAACAATTTTTCATCATTTAATTGATTTCAGATGAATAGCTGTTTGTTCAGATTCATTTCATTTTACATGTGCAAGTAAAATATTTGCTATGTGATTACTAAGACACACATCTCCACGGTTTCGCCTAATAATAGAGTTAACACGCTTCCTGACGTCTGCTGCTGCTTTGAAGAAAAACACCATCCCTTTTCACGGCTTCATTAACAGCCACGTGACGTTTGAAAGTGCACATCTGGCCATGTTGTGTAACGTAGCATGTGGAGGGCCAGTGGCACGGCTCCTTCCAGCCAAAACACGAATCCCAATCCTGCGCAACGCTCACCTTCTTCTTCTGCTAACCGAAACATGTCGCGATCAATGATAACATCTGTTTCAAACTCAACGTTTTGGGTCTTAAAGAGACGGTCGTGCCAGGATGATTTGATAAAACCCATGAACAAACCGTTAAAATGATAGTAAATACTGCATTTTGTAAGTATTTCTTAAATTCGAACAACTTTCCACATTGTTCAGTTCACTAATTTTGTGGCTTTAGAAAAAGTTTCAAGGAATTTTGCAATATTTGCGATTTTGTAAGACGATAAGATCACAGACGAACTAATAAGTGGACATCAAATAACGCTGAGGCAGAGGTGTTGTAAAGTGCAAAAATACTGCCACCTACAGGTGAAAGGTAGAGATCAATTAAAAATCAAACACAATGTTTCTGACAATTTTCGCTGAAAAATTTCACTAAACTCCAGTTATGCATTAACAGCAAAAAATGTGGGAATCTTTTTAACATAAATTTTCACAAAGAATCACAGAAAACTGGGTGGACAGGTTGATTTGATGTAATTTAGCATCTGGAGCCCAGAGGGCCACACAAAAAGCTGTGGCGAGCCAGATCTGGCCCCCGGGCCATGAGTTTGACACTTGTGTTTTAGGGGACAACTTGTATTAATGGGAACAAGTCAAGCCTGGATGTCAGATAAACAACATGCAGTGACGGTACTGATGACTGAAGATAATGATGTTTTTCTTTAAATGTGCATTTTTGATAGTGTTGAAGTTCATTCAAGCCTTTGCTGCCTGGAAGTGGCAGCAAACAAATCCAGTGACTTAGGTTTATTATTTTGAAATTGGGTGAAATATGGCAATGGTTTTGATAGAGGCCAATATGGAAACATGAGTCCAGAAGGAAAACCACAAATGTTGCAGAACTTTTAACTGACTGTATTGATTAGCCCAAAGTTTCTTATGCAGTTTTGATTCTCAGGAAAGAAAATTTGCAGCTGGGCATTTTATACCTGCTTTGACACCCGATTATTAATTTTTGAAAACTTATTTATAGTTTACAGTCACAAATTCTGATTAAGTCGCAGTAGTAAGTAGTTTTTACCAGCAGGAAGTCACTCATTGTTATTGTGATTTGATCAGAGGTGATGTTCTGTCAGATTTTATAAAGGAAAAAAGCCCAAAAGTGAATCAGAACCACAATCACCAGAAATAGTGAGCAAACAAAACTGTGATGAAGAAATGTTATTAATCTGACAGCAAAACAAAACTCTACAAATATTTTAATATTTTAAGCATCGTGGTTCATTTACGAGGACAAATCTGAGATCACAAACACAAAATTTGTATCAGGACACAAAATATGAATTCATCTTTGCAAAATATTTCTTCTTTCTGTCTGAAACTTCAACGTAACAACTGCTAAAATCAAGGACTCATTCTGTTTGTTGCATTTCCAAACATTTTGTTGCGCCGTTTATATAATTTTCATTTCAAAGATTCAGCTGCCACATCTTAACAATTTGGGGAATCTCAGTTTGTGAGAGATAACATTTTGTAATTTGGCTCAGATTACTTGAAGTCTGCCATCTAATTCAGAGAAAACAAACGTTGCTTGTTCACAAACATTTCATTATCTGGAAACAAAGATTATCTTCAACTGTTTTCTCTAAAGTGAGTTCACACTTTTTGGGCTCGGATTCTTTATTCGGTCCGAGCTTTTGCAGAAAAGTATCGTAAAACAGTAAGGAGAAAGAAATATGAAACATGGCTTTCAGATATTCTTTTAGTACACAAAAGGTGCATTTATGGAGCTGAACTCGGCGATTCTGGGGAAAACCTGCTAGAGGCCACAAAAGACTGATGTGAGTTTCACCTTCCTGCAGGACAAGCACCATCAACATGCAGTCAGAACCGAAGCAGAATGTAATAATGTGTTGGAATGGCCCAATTAACGATCTGAGGCACAAATTAACACCACATACCGGGTGACTAGAGCTTTTCTGCAAAGCGGAACTGGGTTATTACCTGTTGGCAGAAGTGCAAATTGGTAAACACATACTCCCCAAAATTAACACAATACTTTTCAGAAATAAATATATTACATTACATTGTTTCACATTACAACAAACTTTGTAGTGTGAAAAATGTTTTTAAAAAAGGTCATGTAAAGTTCACCTGTTTAGTTCCATTACTGGAAAAGGTCAGAGTTTGTGAATATCTCAAATTGAGAAGCTGGGAGTGGCGCCGCACACCGACTCCAGATGTCTCCCATCCTGAGACCGAGAACCTCCTGTTTCCTATAGAGCCTATAAAAGAGCCAGCTTTGTACAAGCCCGTCTAAGTGGGCTTCAAGCTGCGAACATGAAGGTTTGTGGTTGCTTTCAAAGCTCCAAAAGTGATGCTCCACCCAAAGGCTGCTTGAGATTGAAACGCTCACCGACTATTTACACAAAAGGCAACTTTAAAAAGTTTGCAACTTGCTGACAGCGCCGTTTCACGCAGTAAACTGATGGGAATTCTCCATTAAATGGATTCTCCTGAGTCTGCATTAAGGTGATCTGATTAAAAAACAGGGAAGTAAATGACTTCCAATTGGACAAAACCAGTCATGATACATACGTCTGCACCGTTACCATTTCAAATGAAATGAAGAGTTGTAGCAGGAAATGACAGAATGACTTCAACAATTATAAAAATGTAAAAACTAAACAAACACAAAAAATATAACTACAAACAAATGGCATCAGGATCTGTTTTCATTAAAAGGTCGTACTAAATTTGATGGACGATAAATTTATTGCGATAAATGACGTTATTGTTGTTTTCAGACAATGGTAATGGCATGGTAACGCAGGAACACTTTCTCAGTGATCAATAAACTAAATTCAAATGAACATTTAACAGTGGAGCTGGAAGACATTGTAAATATCCAAATTAAAATTAACAGCAGAAGCAACAAATAAAATTAATTATGGCGTCTCTGTTAGCAAAATTGTCAAAACTGAAGAGTTTTCTCATCCAGTTTTTGGCAGAAAGAGAAAAGAGAAAATGGAAATTACTGAACTTGTTTTAATTGAATTCATTTATTGCTTATTGTGGCATACCTAATCAATACACTGTTTGCGAAACTTAGGTTATTCACCAAAGGGCATGTCGGTGAATAACCAACATGTTATTGGTGATTTTTAAATATATAAAAAGGTTTTTTGATATCAAAAAAATTGTTTCTTTATAACAAGATTTTTTTTTTTTCTGCACAATTGGGGCAGAAAATAATTAACGCATAAATAACAGAAATTAAAACCAGATTAATTTCTAAACTTATTCATTTATTATTTCATTTTACTTAATAAGAGTCATGATTTGTTTTTCTTGAAAGGGACAACTAAATTGTCTGCTTTTTGCAGTGCAGCCTTGATAGGTGAACATTACATTGTCTGTAAATGTAAAACAGTTTTAGAAAAAGGACACGCAAAATTCTGCTGTGCTTTTTAAAAAGCTGAAGTCTTACAAAACCAACATTCAAAATGCAACTGCACCTGCGTTCCTCTGCAAATAAACACAGTTTGAGCCAATACACTCATAGTCACATTTCTAATGAAAAGAAAGTTTAGAAGTGATAAAATATGTTTTTCGGCCATTATTTACCCATTTGTTGTCAAATCACTAAAATATTGCAATGTTAGATGTTTTCCGTTAACAAAAAACATAAAAACTTATGTGGCAATGAGAAAGCATCAGAAACCTTTCTAGGAAGTCAGTTTACTAGGGTGTAATTTGAGGAAGGTTTAACAGTTTTAAAAAATTCAATACCACCCAACTCCACTGTATAAACCATCAATTATCCTCCCACACAACTGGGACCTAACTGGTTCCTGTTGGAATAAAATGTTATTTAAACAAGAAGTTTTATAGACACATGGAGAGAGCAACAAAAATGTACACCACTTTGAACTCTCACTTTTTATAAAAAAAAAGAACAAAAAAATAGATATTTTCTTTCTTAAAAATATTTAAGAAACACTGCAAAAGCTCAGGATGAAAGGGAATAATGGTGTTACCTTTTTGTGTAATTATTTGATCCTCTCCAACTTGATGTCTTGTCCAATACCTTGAATTTAAGCCCCATCTGCCTGCAGAGAGAACAGAAAAGCAGCCAAACAACTTTAAAATAAGGGTCAAAAAAGTGCTTCAATGAAAAAATAAATAAATAACTACTTCTCATCAACATCTGCACATCTGGAACGGAAGTACCCCATAACAAGCTGTTATTAATTGGAGGCTCAGTGAAATCCAACATCTTGACTATTAAGTTATAAACTAAGCAGTCGTTTTGGTTTTGTGGCAGTTTCATTGTTTGTTTCCCCTTGGTCTTGTACATCAATATTAAAATAAACACAATGCCTGATCAAACCTGCCCTGATTTATTTTAGGCAAGTTTGGTATTTAGGCTGGTGTTTTAAAACACATTTTAAAACACTTTAAAATGACAAATTGTGTTGTAAAGTAGGACTAAAATAATTCAGGCCTGGTTTAACCAAAGTTATTGTAGTTTGCAATAACTACAATAACATGTAAGTGCAGAAAAAAGTAAAACTTCTGACATTAATCTCAGAATTATGAGAGTAAAGTCAGAATTCAGACATTAAGCTCAGATTTCTTAATTTAGAATCTGAAAAAAAATCAAATAAATTCTGATACTTTAATCTCAGAATTGCAACACTTTTCATTGAATTCTGACTTTTTTGTGAGAATTCTAAGAAAAGTCAGAATTTTGACTTTAATCTCAGAAGTGAGACTTTTTTTGTTGTATTTAATGAAAAGTCAAAAATTATTAATTTAATTTTAAAACTGTCTTCAAAATTAAAATTTTAAGAAGAAAGTCAGAATTTCTCAAAGTTCTGACATTTTTAGGCAACATCTTGAAATTCTCCGTTGGAATTTTGGGGGGGAAAATTCCGAGAAAATTCCAGAGCCGCCGATCAAAACCCAACTGTTTAAAATTTGCTCCAAAGATCATTTTGTAGTGTTTGAGAGTGCACTAAAATGTTATAAAAAAAATTATTCAAAATCATTATCCAGGGGTACTAAATTACATATAGTACAATTTGTAATTGTAACATCAGATGGCTTAATATTTGACTTTAAAATCTATAAAAATCTCGCAGCCATTTCAAACAGGCAAATCCACAGGCTGCCTAAAAAATTTCGTGATTTTAATGCTAGCAACTTGCTAACACGAGCAAACTTTAGCCTAGCAAGAAATTCTGAAATATTAAGAAAATACATCACTTTAATTTTAAATATTAGTTCATTTTAATAAAACTTGATCCATCAATACTTGCTACGTTCTTATTTTGGCAAAAATATTTTCATATTACAATTATTTCGTTTGCCAGCAGACGGTAAAAACTATGAATTAGTTAAGCTTCGAACTTTTAAAATTGATTCCTAGCAAAGTGACATTTTTAGAAATACAAATCTATATTTCTTTGTTAACTCACCGTTTGTTCTCCGAGTCATTTGTCAGCGGTTTCTTAGGTATTTCACAGACTTTTTTTGCCTTGCTCACCTTTTCCAAGCGCATCGTTGGGTTTTAACGTTTCCAACCGGCAGAATGCAGGAAGTCCAGCAAAGCAACCGCTGATTTAAAAAAATAAATAACACAAAAATCTCCGGCGAAAACAGCAGCAGCGTCGACTCCCTGCTTTTACTGCTCATTAAAATACTCAAGGAAGCGTAAAGAAGTTGTGCCTTAGTTTTAAAATCAACATCTCCTTTTCCTTCTCCTCTCTGAGAGCCACAGGAACGCAGCTGGAGACAAACTGGCTGAAAGTCCCTGAGAGAATCAAGAAAGGAGGAGTTTGACTTTCTGTGTGAGAGAGAGAGAAAGTCAGACATCACGGTGGTTTATTAATGGGTTTAATACAACAAACAAATAAGTCTTCCTTTTGTCTGGTTTTATTCTTAAGCTTCATTGTTTTAGGACTATGTTTACAGAAGAAGATTAGGGCCACTGGAAAAAAAAAGTAAAACAGTTCTGACTGTAATCTCTGAATTCTGAGTATAATCTCGGAATTCTGACTTTAATCTCAGAAATCAGACTTTAATCTCTGAATTCTGACTTCAATCTCAAAGAATTCTGACTCTAGTATCAGAAATCAGAATTCTGACTTTAATCTCAGATTAAAGAATTCTGAGGAAAAAGTCAGAATTCTGACTTTGATATTGCTGATGCAATATTAAAGTCAGGTTTATTTGTCTGAAATATGCTAAAGACAAAGACTGAGCAAACTCTTAAACCACATGTGTCAAACTCAAGGCACGGGGGCCAAATTTGGCCCGCCGTAACATTTTATGTGGCCCTCTGGATTAGTTAGCATATCTACCAATGACAGCAGATAAACAGTTTTTCTGCAACAGAAAAACTGTTCTCCTTCTTTAAATGTGCTCCTTCTTTAGCACATTGAGCAGCGTACCTGAGGGTGATTGACATCCTCTTCTTGGCTCTAATTGGTCATTTTTGACCAGAAGCATTGCACCTTTTTCAGATCACAAAAGTGACACAGAGAGATGCTCATTTTCCCCCACAGATTATCTGTCTCATATCTAACTGTCACAACATGGTGGCAGTTTTAATGAATACTGAAAACTAAAACAAATTCATACTGCAGCTCTTCTTCTCCCACACTCAATAACTTCTGAATTCACAGGTTCACAAAGACGGGAGGATTTATCCCTTCATATTTAACTTCCTCAAGGACATGCCGATAAAATTCATGCATTGTATTCTTTGCAGCTGGTGACCCTCAAACAGAGGAATTACTTTCTATCTCTGCAGCTTATCTCAAGGACGTGAGATAAAATCCAGGCCAGACAGGGAACTCTTCCATCATCCTTTCCGACTGTTTGTCTCTGCCACCGTCAAAGCTATTAAACTTGACTTCTGGCTGCCATTGTGTTCTTAAACGATCACCTGAGGAGTCAAATGGGGAGGAGTGGCGGAAAACAACTCCAACCGTAATCAGACTGATTGTGTATTGGCACGATAATTCAAAATGACCTCCTACAGGGTTGAAGCTCCCCCTAAGTGAGTTATCTTTCACCTCGGGGTGGAGTAATTGAATAGAGGAGAGTAGATAGGGTTATCCATAAAAGCAATCATCAGACAGCAATGCCGATTTAAGGCATCTCAGCAGCTAACGGTTCCCTGCTGTATCAGCTTCTGTGTGAAAATTGAGATGGTGACACAAGCTGGGGAAGAAACTCCAATATAATTTGTCATATATTGATCACTTTTCTCTGGAGGTCAGAGCAGATTGTAGTATGTTCTTCCTATTAAACATTAACAAATAGTTGGATACAGCGACAGGCTCAGTAAAGGGCAAATTGGGCTTTATTATGCTACAAACACAAATAGATGCAAAGTACTTTATCATGATTTTATATGATAGATCAACATATTCTATTGCCTAAAGCTGCAGTATGTAAGTTTTTTACATCTGCTTTTTACGTATTTGTTAAAACTGTCGCCATCTTGTGACAGTAAAATATGAAAAGATTAATGCCCTCCACCTATTGTCTTCTGAAGAAATACACCAAAAACAACCAATCGGAGCCAAGTGGAGGGTCTTAGTGCTGTCAATCATCAACATGTACTAGCTGCTAAATATGCTAATGATGGAGAAACAACGACGGTTACAAGAAAACCGTTTATCTGCCATCATCATGCTAACTAGCCTGAGCATTCACAACAGGCTCTGCTAGTTGTAGCATAAAGAGGATGATTGGCAGCACTAAGATCCGCCTCCTGGCTCTGATTGGCTGTTTCTAGTCAGTTCTGGGAGACTGAGAGAAGCCAGAAGAGCTCAATTTTACACCAATTATTAATCTTATGCTGTACAATTTTAACAAAAATGTGAAAAATATACATTTTTAAAATGTAGAACAAAAATTGTAATTTTAAAAACACGTTACAAATGAAAGTCAGAAAAAAATTGACCTCTTCATACATTTTCGCCCTTCTTACTTTGAGTCCTTCTCCACATTGCTGAGTCTATATAACTCAAATCAAATTTAAAAAATAACTGTCGTAAACACAGGATCGGTTTCAGAACCCAAAACCAATTCTGAACCAATACAGCCTAAAAAAATAAAATCAGCTCCTGAGAGCAATTTTAAACATGCCAAACCTGTAGGGGGCGGTGTAGCGTAAACTTAAAACTTATCAGCCAACCAGATTGCTTCAAAACAAGCACGACTTCCTGTCCGGAAGTTTGATTAAAGTTTGATTAAATTAGTTTCAAATGGCGTATTGAAATATAAAGTTATTAAAACACAAAATATTGTCGATTAGGATTCCTGTTAAAGCATGGATGTGAATTTATTGGCACATTGTTTGCCTCAGACCCCGAAAGTGATGAAGACAAGCAACTACGACCAACTTTGGTTGGATTATTGATCAATAATTGTTTCTAATAATTAAACTTAAGCAAAATCACATAAAAATATGTTCTTTCTTTTTTCACAAAGTCCATCCTGTCAGGGTTGGCGTGACAAATCAGATCAGCGGATTAACAACCAAATGTGATGATCTGTGAGATTTAAACAGAAGAGACAGATTATTGAGAACGCTGAGTCGTCAGATTACTCCTGAGACTTTTCCAGCTTCTCAAACTCACATCATGACATCTTTTCTATGTCATCACAGCCTGGAGCCTCTTCTGTCCACTCTGCCTATCAGAGATGCTGAGCGATGTTTCATGATCTCCATCACAGCACTTTGTTGTCTTGCAGAGGGCGGAAGGAGATAGAAGTTCAAAGCCACTGGATTATATTGGGACTTTAGATTTGGCGCCATCTGCTGGTTAATTGGACGTTTGCAGCATATTCAGTGTAAATGTGTGTTGCTCCTGAAAAGAAATTAGGTAATTTAATGCAAGGACCGTTTTCAGTTTAGAAATAGATAAAATAATATTGACTTTTTTGCAACATCTAACAGGTTTTTCTTCCGGGATTGGTTTCATGAATAGTAAATAGGACTAAATACAAATTGACTTACAGTTTTTTATTGAATCATGATCTACTACTTTGCTGATGTCTACAGTGAAAATGAAGATCAGGATCATTTAGCAGCTTGTAATCTGTGCAAAAGATGGCCAAAAGCCAACATTTCTGCACAACTAAATCTGGGAAGCCCTCATTGTCCCAGAATGAACTAAAGTCTCATTTTGAAGCCTTGCGGTTTTGTTGTTTAGTTCAAGAGTTTAAAGATCAACCTGACCTGCCTGCAGTTCAAATCCGTCAGTTGTTTATATATTTTTTTAAATAGAAAATGTATTTCAGTCAAAACATGTCAACTCAAAAGAGTTCAGGTCAACTGTGTTTCATTCATGTAAGTTAAAGATTTTGAATTATTCAGAAATCAGGGACTTTTATTCCTTTAGTGGACAAAATGCTCAACGCTATATCAACAGTGCAGCAGGTCCAAAATGCAACAACAAAATCCTTAGAAATGTGAATATTATCAAAATCGCAGGCTTTTAATCATTTAAGAAACATTATTTTGTTTATTTCCAATATAAACTTCTGCCGTTTACCTCATCTTGACCTGCTCTTCTGCCTGGACTCTGTCCTCCAAGCTTCTGTCTTCGCTTTGACCTCAAGCCGACTGTGGATGAGCAACATGCTGACAAACTGCTTTGGATGACGCCTCTGACTTCAGGACTTCTGCAGCAACAGCAAATTGTCATCAACTTGGCCAAGACTGCATCATCGTCGTGTCCTTCAAGCTCGCCGTCCTTCCTAATGGCTGCCACTTCCTTTAATTCAATTGAAGACAGACCCAGTCTGTACAGCCAGTTCCTCTCACTGGATTGTTTCCTTTAGAAACAAACCAAAATATCCAAACTATTCTGGAAGCTTTTAAACTACTTTGATAACCTGTTAAAAGAATTAGATCATTTCCTCCTTTTTAAAGTGATGAGTTTGAATTGATTGAAGGTTTTGAAAGTGTAAGTGTTGCATGGTGTAAAAGAATCAAACCTAAACAGTCCTGGTGATTCCTGTGAGCAGAAATGTTTTCTTTAATTATTTAAAATGTAAATATAAATTTGAAGCATGTATACTTGCTTTGTGTCCCCAATACTCAGAGAAATCTTTCAATAAAAATGTTTTAGTAGAAAGTATATATTTCTAATGAGTAAGCAGAAGAAAAAGTAGCAATCAAATCCTACATTTTTAAGTGTAGTTTAACTGGGACAAATACTAGTAATTAAACACAATATCTACTGAGTAACTTTCGCAAAGGTTGCTCAAGAAATTATAAATTTTTGATTTTATAACATCTCATTATTATGGAGGCTCTTAAATTGGGAGACTTGGTTCTTGTTTCAGCTCTTTCTTCTTTAAACCACTATGAAATTAACAAATTTCACAAACATTTGAGCCGTTTTGCATTTCTGTTCATCTCAGTTACAAAGCACACAGAAGAAACGGAGTCCGATAATGAATGGCTTTATCTTCCTGTTACAATGATGCATTTACACATTGTATTAACGCCTTAGATTAAGCGTACAGCAGACAGCAAGCAGCACAATAAGAAAAGGGTTGCACAGAGTGAAAACAACATTTTATGTAGCGTGTCACTAAAACATTGCTGCACTGGACCCGATATGCTACCCTGAAAGTGTCGGGTGTCAAGTTTTTCTCCTGATTATTTCTTTGCACATCAAATACACATCACTTAATTATTGCACAAAAGATACAGGGAGCAGCTAAATTACTCTAAGCTGGTGAATTCGTAGGAATCGTAGCATCACGCAAAGGTAGAGTGGGATCTTAGGAGCATTCGTAAGATTTGATCACAAAGAATTTCAGGTTTGTTTTGTAGCTGTGATGATTTAGCCTCTATTTTATTAGTCACTAACACTTTTTATAAATTAGATTTGCTATTGTGACAATGCAAAAAAATTTAAATAAAATAAAAAATATATATATATATGAAACATGTACAGTTGAAACCAGATCTTTTCATGCACTATAAAAACACAATCTTTTTTCTGACTGACATTAAATGAAACAATTCCAACAGAATTGTTTAAAAATGGGTTGAATTTGCAAGATGCCAGAATAATAAGAATTTTATTACTTGTTCAAAGCCAAACATAGAAACAATGTCTTAATATTTGAATCTGAATTTCCCCTGCTGTTTCTTTCCTTGCATATCAGTTTAAACGGATACAAATAGTGATTTCCTTTCAGGCATCTGGAAATTGCAGCCAAGTATTAACCAAACCTGTTAAAAGTTTAAATTTGTTTTCCTGATTTTTATTTTATTTTTAGGAGAATTTCCCCATAATGTCACAACCAGAAGCCGTTTAAACGCATAGTTTCTTACAGAGAGTAGAAAGCTGACTTTCGTGAAAATATTAACAAAATAAATAGATTTTCTCACTAGTTTGACGTTTTGCAAGTAGAAATTATTCCGGTTAACCTGAATGACTGAAAACAGAAAACATTTAGTCTCTTTTAATGTCAGACAGTAAAAAAAAATGTCAAATTTTTTACAGTGCATGGAAAAATCTGTTTTCAACTCTGTTAATTGTAATTATTATCATCTTTGCTTATTTTCTGTCTCTTCTCCCTGAGAAACTGAACACATTAAAGGACATTTCTAATACTTTTTTAAGGCAATCAGGCATAACATTATGACTACCGATCAACAAAATATCAATACATATTTGAATCCTCTCATTTAGATCAATGTTGATCGATAGGAATCAGTTTCAATCAGTAAAGACCATGTATTGATCACAATGTTATGGCTGATGAGTGATAATATTTTTTTATTTTTTTTCAAATGAATCAGCTCACAAATATTCCACTGCATGGCGTCAAATGACAGCTGCATGATACGGAAAGTAATACCTTAACATCAACCAACCACCCTCTTATTTATTCAATCTAAAACCTGATGGGGTTTGAAAGAACCAACATTCTGCAATACTGTTTTAAACGAGGGGAAAAAATATTTCAAAAAGGCCTCATTTTGACTGATTTCAAACATATTAAAATACTAAAAACAGATCAATGAGATTGAATATTGTAAAAAACAAAAACACTCCCAACACTATTCATATCCAAAAGTTTTAGGCACCCCTGCTAGAGATGTGTAAAAAGCCTTTCAATGCATTTTAAGGAAATTTTTGTTTTTAAACAAAATCCCTATATACTCATTTCAGTTCACTCCACAGTTTTTAAATGTTATTTTTTAGGATTTAAGTCTGAATTCCTAAGACTACATTGATCTGAGTCCTGATTAAAAATGGAAATTATATTCCAAAACATGCATAATGCCATGCACTCTGATAAAGTAGTATTTATTCATCCCTAAGTTTGTGGGACAGAAACTGATTTTCCCATCCTATGGTTGAGATTTGATGACGTCAAGAAGCCACTCTTTGCTACAGTTTTCTAAACAGCAGGATTTGCACATTTTGTCCTTCCTTTGCCTTCCTCCTCCCTGCACGTTGTGCCAAGACTCCTGATCCGGCGCTGATGCCGTCTGCTTGTTTTCAATCCCTTCGCCTCCCCAGCTTTGCATTTAAATTCATGTTGGTCATGTGTTCAATTTTCTATTTGAGATCATATGTATTTGCTGTGGTTGTTGTTTTTTTCTTGTGTATTGAATGAGATTAGTTTAACTCCAATACTTGCTTTTGCAGTTTTCAACAATTTCCAGACAGGAAGATGAGCTGATGATTCGCTGGCATAATAAAGGAAGTGAAAGGGATTAAGATAACATGTTGAGAGACAGAGATTAGTGATAAAGTTAGAGACAACCTTGTTCTATAAGCCAGTTAAGCAAACAACCATTGTTGTTTTCTTATCTTTTCCATTTTGGAAGATACAAATTGTATTGCGTCTATATTCTCGTAATTAAAACAAACTTTTTGTAGCTGCATTATTCAACTCACACAACATATGATGGGAATAAAAGTCACTTTCTGAAAATATTTTATGTCATTTGGAATTTTTTATTTTTTTTTCAGAAAAAAAAAGATTTTATGAGCTCTTATTTTTAAGCCTGGAAATGGAAGTTTGTTTTTAAAGTTTCAGTGTGAGATTATGCCTCTCTTACAATAGATTAATTTGATTTCAGGATTTTGTTTACTTTAAAAATAAAAGGATTTTTCTTACATCCCTACAGGGGTACCAATAACTGTGTAGGCTTTATGCAATACCTGGAAATAGACCAATATATCTAAACTTTGCACTTTGCCCTACATTGTTCCATGGGGGAATAGAGAGAGTGAATTTCTTCAGTGTTCCTGTTGTGTTTCACGCCAGTGTAGATTACTGCTGTAAATATCAACCCCCAGATTAAGTTTCTGGTACCGTGCCTGAGTATCTGCAACGTTATCTCTGCTGTGTCCCTGCCTGATGAAACCGCCGCGGTCTTTTGTCCCTCGCTACAACCCACGCGTGGAACCATTGTCAAACCTTCAACAAGGCGTTGAAGCTGGACAAACCTCACCTGCTGTCAGAAATTACATGTTTTTCATAAAAAAACTGCTTTTACTCTTGAGCTTATTAATGTTGCAGTATGTAACTTTTACAAAAGTATGTTTTCTCCATATTTATTAAAGCTGTCTCATCTTGATGAGACTGATAATTCACCCTGAGCTGCAAAAACAACCAATCAGAGCCAGGAGGCGGGTCTTAGCGCTGTCAATCAACATCATGTAGGCTGCTGAACATGCTAATGGTGGAAATCACCATTTATCTGTCATTGGTGGCTATGCTAACTAGCCTTAGCATTGGTGGAAAGCTGTGTGAACCAGTTATAGCTTAGCAAAGAGCAAGCACTTTCTTATCACAAGAGTGATTGACAGAGCTAAGATCCACCTCTATTTTCTGATTGGTTGTTTTCTAATTTACTTCTGTAGTTCGTACAGAGAGAAGGCAAAAGAGCTGAATTTTTCACTTCTCTGTCTTATATTATATCGACCCGACATGATAACTTTAACAAATATGTAGAAAAACAATTTTTTTTCCTAAAAGTTACATACTGTAGCTTTAAATCTTTATATTCTGTTCAAAAGCACATCCGCTTTCCCTTTATCCTAAAATTTTAAAAAGTATTTTCAAAAGCTAAAACAAAAGATAAAAAGTCCAGTTTTTGATTACTGATCATTGTAGTGATCAGGTCCTGTTGATTTCATCTAAATTTGCTGCAAATTGCAAATGTTTTCTCACCTTTCCTGTTTTCCCTAACACTTAAAAAGAAAAAAAAACCAGAAAAAGTCATCTCTCCTTCATTATTTTAGCTAGATAGTCCTCTATATCCGCCCCGGTGACCCAGGGAACTACGTTTACTTTTAACTTAGTGAACTCTGACTGCTGCATCTCCATCATCAGCTTATGCATGGGGTAATCTTTCCTGGCGAAGGCGGTGTCCTGGGGTCCCATGGCCCGAGTGGGGCACACGTCGTTGGACCCGTCGCCGGCATAAAACACCCTCTGGAAGCCGACGCCGCCTCGCTCCTTCTCCCGGCCCGCCACGTACTCCTGAAGAATCACCTGCTTGCACATGTTGTCGGGGCAACGCGGGCAGGAGTGCGAGTGGAACGGCTGGAGCACGAGTCGGCCGTTGTCATCAAAGTGGGAGGGGTTTGTGAAGACCCTCCGGAAAAGTTGACTCAGGCCGTTGTGCTCCAGCCACGTCTCAATGAAATTGGTGTTGGCGTCAGAGACCACCACCAGCTCAAAGTCCTCCTGGTGGCTCTGCTGGAAGCGGAAGAGGTCCAGCATGCCCGGATTGGCCGGGATCTTCTGCACCGCCGACAGCAGGGCATCCTTGGTAATGCCCTGATCTGCCAAGTAGGCCATTATCTTTCCTGAGAACTCATGGTAGTGCCCCTCCCGGTAGCTGTCTAGGAGCCACCTGGGGAGCTGCTGGTTTGGCAAGAGATTCACCGCAGTGTCGTCGCTGTTCTCGCTGATGATCGTCTCATCGAAGTCGAAGAACATCAGAAAGCGAGCGTTGTCCGATGTTGATGAAGATGCCATCTTTGGTGGTCCTTCCCTGGGAAATAAAGATAGCTTGTTTTTGTTTCTTGTCATGTCTTTACTAATGGCACAAAATACAAATCAGCCTTCTGAATCACACTGTAGGAAAAATACTAAATAATTAGGCCACAAACTGCATGGGATGTTTCCAACTGCGTATTTGTTCATTAGAAATGTTTGTTGCACTTTTTGAACAAAATCAATCTTAATTAAATTAGTCAGCTCAATTCTACCTATTTTGAGCTCCTTCCAGAATAGGAACTCCCCCCCCCCCACTCAACATTTACACCCTCACAAATGAAAATGGCTGCAAAGACATGCGCAATTACACAACCTTCTATCTTTGAAAAGGCTTAGTAAAGTCTCAACAAGTACGGTAAGTTAAAAACAACAGCCATCTTTTCCATTATAGAGTGCATAAAGCGGTAAAATCAACTGACCAAACGTTCTGGAACTCTCTGCTGAGGTTGCTAGGTAACGGGGCTGGGCTTGGCTAGGGTTGCTAGGTAACGACACAGTGCCCGTGGAATGTGACAAGAATTGGTAAGTTTTTGAAATGGCTCAAAAAGTATTAAATTATTGCCAAAAAAGAAACTGTTATTTTCATTTTTAGCACTTGGGATTTTTTTTTAGAAGCATTAAAATTAAAACGTGCAAAATAAACAGTGGTGGTTTGGAAAGTTGTTGTTTTTATTTCCCACTGGAAACATGAACTCGTAAATTTAAAATTGCTTTTGTAATTCCTGTCTTTGTCTGACACCTAATAATTGTTTAATTCAAGACATTTGTCACCAAAATCTCTCGGGAATTTCCACGAGGAATAAAGTGAAATTGTGAAAGCGTCTAAACAAACTTTATCCCTGTTTCTGTGTAAAGAAATACAACTGCTTCACTTTAAACTACAATGCTGAATAATTGCTGGGATTATTCAGGATTGTAGTTTCAGGAAATGTGTATTCGGGACACAAAGGTGTGAGAGCTGTAAGATCTTGTTAATGTATTTTATTGCACGAACATGACTGCAGACCTGAACTCTTATCTGACATTGCAAAGCATCTGCTCTTTATTGTGTTTATCTGATCAAATATCAATGAATTACAATGTCCTGTTGCTGTGTGGAAAACCATGTAACTTTTAGGATCAGATCTGTGACATAGAGATGATTCAATCTCTCTTAATAAACGCTGCGACCTTATTAAAAACACAATTAAACGTCTCTTTAATTAAGTGGCGTCCTGCAGAAGCTCATTTTTCAAATGGAACAGTAGAAAATATGCGATAACTAGTTCTTATCGTCACTTTCATTGTAATCACAATAGCATTGCAAAATATTGTGATAAAATTCAAAATCAGTATCCCAAGAAAGAAAGAAGCAAACAAAAAGAAAAAGAAAATAAAATGAAAAGAAAACAGAAGGAAGAAAACAAAAACTAATTAAGAAAAAAGAAAGAAAAAGAAACAAAGGAAGGAAAAAAGAATGAAAGGAAAGATAAGGGAAAAAAGAAACAATCAAGGAATGAAAAAGTTAAATGAATGTAGAAAGGAAAGAAAGAAGAAAATACAACACAGCCTAAAGGAATGGCATGAGAATGAAAGTGACGGATAGATAGAGGGAGGGGGGAAAGAAAAAGAAAATTACAATTTTTATTTTAAGTTTTAAATGAACGTCTTGTGTCTTTCTGCAGCTGACTCTTTCCACCACAGATATTTCAACAAGTCATTGCAGGCGACCGCTGCGTAATGACTGCATTCCCGTGCAATGAGTTGGATTTGAGCAATTACTTCCTCTGCTTTGACTCATCAAAACTGCCTGGAAAAATACCAGAAATGGAGTGCTTTTACTTAATATGCATTTTATTTGTTTTTATAAAAGCAAAAATCGGGTTGCCGAGTCAACTTTAATAGCCTTAACCTGTCTTTCTTTCTTCCTTGGAACAAGAAGTCATTTAACTGAGATCAGTTTGACAGCATGAAGTCGATTAGTTGTTGTCGAGAATTAATAAGCCGTCCTAAAGAAAATAAGGGAAACAGAGTAATTATGTTAGAGAAAACTGAAAAACACATTTCCTGTAGTGCCCATCTTTCTAAAATTACTACAAAAGTTCATCAATAACGTCACAAAACAACAAATTGCTTAATTTACTCTGCTAAAACTCACTTTTCACCAATAAAAGAGACAAAAAATGTAATAAAAATCACATCCATTGGGGAGAGCTGAGGGTGAACACAAAGTACCGTCTCAAATGTCCCCCAGAAAACGTCTCATGACGTCTGAGACGTTTTGGAAAATATTTTGTGGACTGAAGAGACTTTAAAGTGGTATAAAACTGGAAATAACATTGTACTAACAGTCAAATGCTGTGGTATTAGTGTGATCAGACCAGTCAGTCCGCCTCTGAATGGTAAAAATAACTAAATAAATAAATAAAAGGAAGTTTTGAAGTGGCCTACTCAAAGCCCAAATTTATATCCAATTAGGAACAGTGCAACCTACAATTTTGTAAGAAAAATAAAAAATAAAATAAAAATTTTAAACTTAACCTATGGTTTTGTCCAGAAGACGTTACTGTGAAATATTGTCTAATTTAGCTATTAGCATGTCGTGACAGTCAAACAGCCACAGTCTTCAGTCAGAGGCTGCCTCAGACTCAGTGTCAGACTGACTGCTACTGGAAACCAACAAATCTTGGAAGACAGATGGATGATACAGTATTTTTTAACTGAATTTTGACTTCTTTATATCATACTGGCTTAAGAATGTTCTAGAGTACCAAAGTTAAGGAGGCAGATTGATAATAATGGCATTATAAATCTGTAGACTTCTGTACTGCAACCGCTGAACATCAAAGGTACGGTTGTTGGGTTTATTGAACAATAAACTGGACTGATAACATAAAGCAGTTGAAGGCCGGAGCAGGTTGTAGCCACTGCAGTGGCCTGCAGTGGCAGGTCAAGTCAGGTCAGAGGCTGGGGGCAGCAAGAGATGGAACAGGTGGATCTGGATGCCCAGCTCTGTTCTGGAATGCTATCTGGACCCAGCTGAGGTGGTGCATGAAAGAAAATGGCCGCTAAGCCGTCACATATATTGATATTTTGGTATTTGTGTTTTCTCCACACTGTAATGTTATTTTTTATTTGCATTACTCTTGTTCTGTCTGCTTTGACAGAATAAAATTATCTTGTTTGTTAGATCAGAGGTGTCTAAACTGTGGCCCGAGGGCCATTTTTGACCATTGGATTCATTTGGTGTGGTCTTTGACTGCAACTCAAGAATTGTGCTCAATTCTTGAGCAAAAATTATGTTTTTAATCCGAAAAACATAATTTTTTAGGATTATGTTTTCCTGAGCAGGTTCATGTTTTCTTAAAACTGAAAAGGATAAGTACAACATAATTTTCTAAGTTTTATTTTTATCTGATAAGCCATGTTACAAACATCTCAAACACAGACTTGGGCACACCCATCTGTTATATTTAGATAAATACAGCAAAGTTTGTAGAGGAAAAGTCTTATCTTCTTTCCTGGGAATAAACTATAAACTGGGAAGTAATAAGCCCAGAAAGTTAAACAATTATAAACATCAAGTGAAATGTAAAATATTACATATTTTACTTATTGTTGTGTAAAGAATTCACAATAATATTTGGGTTTTTGTAATTGTTGACGATGGAAAATACAATTTTGGCCCTTTGGACACTTTAATCTCATGTTTTTAAAGCAACCAGCAACCCATGCAGTTAAAGTTTCTCATCATGGAGGCCAAATCCCTAATGTTACATCAGCTGATTGAATAACTGACCCTCCACATCTTCTCGCAGTGGGAGGTCAAAGTTCAGCTTTTTTCTAAAATTTGCACCAAAACAATAACTGATAAGAAACATGGACTTCAGACTATTTTGGAGAATATGATTTATATTATATCAGTCATTGATTTGATTGCTTTCACATAAAGGAAATTAGCTCCGCACCAAACGATCAAACTGATCAAAGTCACACACACACACACACGCGCGCGCGCACACACAGGGTGCATGCAACTCGCCAGTGCGGTGTCATTACATCAGAGCTGCTCACTACACCAGAATGCCGGGTAATCTGCAACAAGATGTGCCAACTGCTGCAGCTGCATTATTAACGCGACCAATTCAAACTGCCCAGGTGAGGCGGCTACATTTAAACCCACAGCGCTGATCCTGAATAACAGGCTGAAAGTCAACTGCGCTAATCCGCTAGGAGTCACGTAACTCCCGCTGCATTTCCGAGTGATACACAATTAAAATACTGGTTTAAAAATAATAACAACTCACTGAAATTGGACGTACCGGTGAAGGTGGAGGAGAATAGCAGGTTTAGCAGCCGGACTCCCGCAACTGCATCCCGGTGACGCGGCGAGACGGAGGATTTACCTATTTAAAGCTGCCGGTATCAAGCAAGATGGCGTGAGCGCTACTTCCGGTAGGGAGTGTCAAAATAAAAGCAACCCTATGCTCGTTTTACGCCGAACTTAGCTTCTTTTTTGATTAAAACACACGAATTAATTTACATTAATTGAACAGATGGGAAAACCCATCAAAAAGGAAGTATTATAAAACCAAACAAGACGTGTATATGTGTTTAATTAAACAATTAAATGTTTTAATTTGTAGTATTGTGTAGACAGTGTTGCTTCATCCGGTCTACGGTTTCAGATTCCTTCACAGGGTACACCATGTACGGACAGGACTAATTGGAAATATTACACAAATATTTATTTCTGTTAGGAGAACGACCCACAATGACATTCTGAAGCTTTAAGAAATTAAAAGTTGTAATCACTGCATCATAATATTTATTTAAATATTATATAATTTATTTCAGCGGAACAGCAACAATTATTCACTGAATGAATCAGCATGTAAAATATTTTTTAAAGAAATTTTCTTTTGAATAATTTCTATACCATTAGTTTTTCTAGTGTATTACTTTATTGATTTTTAAATGTTATTACAGTGTTATAGACTTATGCAATTTCATGGTTTTCAATTGATCTATTTGTAAAATGTAGTTTCCATTAAATATTTTTTTCTTGCTATTTTAAAACTCAACTAAATATTAATTTTTTTTTTTTTTTTTTTTTTTTTTTACAGTAGGAGTTGGTTTGTTGTTTATGCACTGCAAAAACTGAAATCTCTGTAAGATGAATATAGCTTAAATTAAGGGGATTTGCGCTTGTTTCCTTTCTGGCAAATTATTTTTTCTCACTAAGAGGGTCTATGTTAGAATATTTTTCCTATTTTAGTGTTTATGTATTTGATGATCACAGTAACATACTAAAGCTTAATATTAAGAAAATATTACTTATGAGTAAATATATAGAAACTACAATATCACTAGCTCCCCAGCAAATGTCAGGCCTAGAACTTGTTTTTCAAAGTAAAAAATTCTTATTTTAAGGACAAAAAAAGAAAAAAATAACTTACTTAACTGCATCTCTTCAGATAATTAACACAGACATTATCTCATGTTATTGTCAATAAAACATCAGAAAGCATGAGCTTATATACATACTATGCATTATATCTTTCTTTCTTTCTTTCTTTCTTTCTTTCTTTCTTTCTTTCTTTCTTTCTTTCTTTCTTTCTTTCTTTCTTTCTTTCTTTCTTTCTTTCTTTCTTTCTTTCTTTCTTTCTTTCTTTCTTTCTTTCTTTCTTTCTTTCTTTCTTTCTTTCTTTCTTTCTTTCTTTCTTTCTTTCTTTC
>VMRN01000009.1:1557207-1583675 GCA_010277015.1 Poeciliopsis turrubarensis | reverse complement strand
TTTCTTTCTTTCTTTCTTTCTTTCTTTTTAATATACAATTGAATTACAATAAAGTCTGTCTATTTCCATGTCTTTCCCTGACTTTGGAAGGATTACATCTTGGGAGTTTTAACTGCTAGTTTTCTAGCTTCTCGCAGCTTGTGGCTGTGCTGCAGTTCCAATATAGCTTTCTTTGCTGCTTACATTCGTTTTCAAGCTGCTTATGCAAAATTTTGCAGAGGGATATTAGGTACACCCTTCAATCAAAATGTATGAATATGAAGGGAGGAGAGGAGTTATGGAGGGTTTATATGTTAATGAATTTCAGACCTCTGATGGGTCGTAGCTATGGATGTCATGCAGATGTTAATGACTTTATCACTGCCCTGCACTGTTCTTGGTGAGTCTAAAAGTCACTCCCTACTGTTCTTTCGCAGGATGAACAATCTGATTCCTTCCCCCATTCTTTGTTCTTGGTCTAAAAGATGGTTGTCCTAGTGGTCTGAACGACTTTCCTCCTGTCTTTGTACTCAACCAGAAAAGCACCTTTTCCTGCTCTTTAGTGATGTAAAACGACTCGCTACCTTTGCTCTAGTTGTTGGTACTCAACCAGAAAGATGGTGTTTTAGTTGCAGAATGACTTTAATCTTATGTAAGGATTTTTTTTTTAAATTGTCATTTCAAATTTAATTTTAAACATAAAAGTCAAAGTTTAGATTTACTCTAAAATATAAAAGCAGATTTAGTTCTTACAGTTTGTACTGGCAGGATGTATTAAAATATTTACTACAGTTAGTATTTATTTAGCTTTGATGTTTTGATGTGTGCACTAGGATTTTTATAGATTTATTGAATGATGGCATGTGTAAATATTTATCAAATTCAATGTATGAATGGAATGATCCTAATATATTATGAAAACATTTAATTTGCAGAATCCTGATAATAAACTTCATTTGAGAACTGAGTGATTGATAGTTAATTAGTAATCATACGATGGAAATGACTCACAAGACCTGAACAAACCAGAAACTTGACTTCCTCAATGGGTTTCTCTCACTGGAGAATCAGCTGTCTGACTTTCTTTAGCCGAATAAATTTTACCTTTCCAAAGTTTTGCCCTAAAGCAAACAGGGACTGAGTTTGAAGATTGGGTAGAAGAGCAGGAGATGGGCGTCTTTCAGACTGAGTACAAAGACAGGAGGCAAGTCATTCAGGCCACTAGGACAGCCATCTTTTACACTACAGAATCAGAGTGGGGGAGAGAATGCAGATTGGGTAGACCACTAAAGAGCAGGAGAAAGCCGTCTTTCTGGGTGAGTACCAACAACTAGAGTAAAGGTAGTGAGTCGTTTTACATCACTAAAGAGCAGGAAAAGGTGTCTTTCTGTCTGAGTGCAAAGACAGGAGGCAAGTCGTTCAGACCACGAGGACAGCCATCTTTTAGACCAAGAACAAACAATGGGGGAAGAAATCAGATTGTTCATCCTGCGAAAGAACAGTAAGGGATGTCTTTCAGGCTCACCAAGAACAGTGCAGGGCAGCGATAAATATTACAATATGTTATTAACATCGGCTCTATCTCATGACATCAATAGCTATGACCCGTCAGAGGTATAAATTCATTAACATATAAACCCTCCATAACTCCGCTCCCCCTAATTTCATGTTCATATTCATAACCTGCCATAAATATTGATTGAAGGGTGTACCTAATGTCTCTGTTGCCAATGCATTTCTTTATTTTAAGTAAAGAAATTATGTCAAGTATTGGTTAGAGTCACTTTAAAACACAAATCAAAGTGAAACACAAACTTGTTAGAGAGGAAATTATGTGTCCTCTGAACTTATAAGCTGTTGCTTCCCCTTGTGGTGGAAATATCCATCTAAAAATAACTAAAGACATTTCTACTGACCCGAGATATCATGTCATTCACCACAGCTGAGGGCAAAACCAAGGACCAGGGCTGGACGTGAGATAGTGTTACATTTTATTTGTGTCTTAATTTCCCATCAAGAAACACTGACAGTCTGGAAATGGCTAAAGGGCGATTCCATCTAATTTTTCACTACCTTCAGGATATTTAATCTACTCTAGTTAAAACACTAAAACACCCTGACACCTCAAACCTAGACTAGATTAGTCTCAACTAATAGCAGAATATTCAAAACCATGTTTGTGATTTATAAAACCTTTATCTAATTTGTGAAACTTCACCAAGGTTCAGATTACGATTCACACTGGGTTTTTTTCCAAGCAGTTTTTTACACAAACATTTAAGATAATTTGGGATTAATAAAGTGGTTTTGAATTAGAATTGAATTTGAAAAAAACTGCATGAAACGAGTGTACATAATTATCTGAACTTTAGTGAAGTTTCACAAATCCCATTCACCATTTTATATATTCTACTGTTGGCGCAGAAAAATCCAGTCCCGGTTTGAAGATGCAAAAAAGGTTCTGAAATCACCCTTTATTGAAGTTTTACAAATCAGATAAAGGTTTTACAAATCACAAACCTGGATTAAAATATTCTCCTATTAGTTGAGACTAACCTAGTCCAGGTTTGAAGTGCCTAGGTGTTGTAGTTTTTTAACTAGAGTAGATAAAATATCCCGAAGGGAATGAAAAAATGAGGTCGAATCGCCCTTTAGCCTTTTTTCCCCTGGAATCATCCGGTTTCTCATCAGAGACCAAAAGATCCCACGAGATCTTCTGTCTGGACCGGAAGCCGAAGTGTACTTGCTTTGATTACTCAACATTTTTAAATTTAAAGCAGCCATCACGTTTGTTTGGACACGGGGCCACCTGCTGGTGGCATGGAGGTACAAGATGGATGTTTGCTTTTGTTATCATCATTATTATTATTTTTTACTTTTCACTTTGGTTGCATTTGTCAGAAAACTGTTAGATTTTTCGAGATTTATATTTAAACATACCGTTAAAAAAAACCTACCTCACTGAGACACAATCCTCACATGGTTTCGACAGGAGCCTGCGTTGCTATGGAAACCAAATGTGTTTATGTTTAACCTTAATTCTGTTTATACGTTAAGTTACATATTTGAATAAAAAGCCAGATTTTAGATCAATACGTTCATTTCCATCTGCAGTTTGACAGACATAAAAACATCTAAATGTGCAGTTACACTTATAAAATAAAAGTTCAAATGTGAAAACATTAAAAATAATTAGATAAGTAACATTGGGACTTCCTGTTGGTAAAATGCACTGTTGGAATACCCCAGAATATGTCACAAAACCTGCCTTTTATTCCTTGATATTGCTGTTTATTTTACAACCAGCAGGTTATTTGTAAATGATTCTCTAAACTACAGTGATGTTCTCCTGGTTAATAAAGGTTCAGTGAAAGTTCAGCTCTGATATAGGATTGTTTGAAAAAGCCACCGTCATATTTCTGGGCTCCATAAACCCTAAGCTGTGCAGAAATGCCTTTAAAGGCTACTATCTCTGATGACTGTGATACGTCTCTCGCTGCAGTCGATTGTTTTTTTAAGGAATGTAAATTATTTACATGAGCTTGACCTCAGACTTCTGATTAGTTTTATGGTGTTAGTCTCTAAAATGTTTTAATGGGTCTAAATATTGTTTTAAATTTCCAAATACAGTCACTTTTGCTCTAAAAAACACCATTCTTTATGGTTGGATATTAGGAACATTCTTTTTCTTTCTTCTTGCTGCACTAGTCGCTTCACAGAGTCGTTCAAATTACTCCACATAACAGAAATCATGATACTGCCTTGGGAAATTTGGGTCATATTATTATTAGCAACAAAATTGAATTGGGTTTTTTATTAGCAGCAACCCATAATTACCAAAATTACAAGATATATGTGTCATGAATCTATCTAATACACGAGTTTCACTTTCTGAAATGAACTGAAATTATTATTACTTCTATTTTCTCTAAATTTTAAATCAAATTGAGGAATAACCTATTTTACTCCGATTTTAATGAGAATAAAGTACCATAAAGAGCATGTGAGGCCTTCCTGTTTGAACTCCACACTATTATTTTGAACTTTCTGTTAATGATCAACTTACTTTACCTTTAGCAGCATTATCTAACTGTTGATCCTGCTACTATTCCAACTGATAAAATATTTGTCATGTGGAAACAAAATTTCCACCCTCAAAATGATTAACGCTGTCGAGGATGTTTGATTTTTCTATGCTTTTGAGCAAACCTGTATTTCCTCCAGCTACCACCAGGGGGAGCCAGGGGGAGTTTATGACCAGACAGTAAGAAGAACGACGAAGTAACATAGATAATTATTTTAAATAATAATAATACAAGAATATTCGTCATAATAATATGTGAATAAGGTAATATTTTGAAAATAAAGTCGTAGAGTCATAATATTACGAGAATAAAATAGAATAAATACAAGGAGAAAGTTAAGTATGAGAAAATAAAATAGTAATAATGAGAAAAAAGTCATTATATTACAAGAATAAAGTCTTAATAAAAAATAGTCATAATATTTGAATAAAGTCAAAACAATGAGGCAAAAAGTCATATTACGAGAATAAAAAGTCATAATATTAAGATTTTATGCTCATATTATTTCAACTTTAATTTAATCTTTTCTTAGTCTGGCCTTAATTTTCCATCATAATGTCCAATTCTGAGTAATTTAAATCTAATTTTTTCTGCGCAGATATATAAAATATTTATAGATTAACTTATCTGCATGTGTATGTTTGTTATTTTATTAATTTACTTATATATAGTCATATTTGAAATTCATCACTCTCAAGCATAATTTTAAATTTTTTTTTATATTTATTTTTTTCCGTTCCTGTATTTGTATTACTCCTATTTAACACCTTGTATTGAGTAGCTTGTCAACTAATAAACAATTTCCTCTTGGGGCTCAATAAAACATCTGTTATTTTGTTCTTAAAGAAAAAAAAGGGATTAATGATGAAGAAAGAGAGGAATGTGCTCCGGTTCCAGTTGAAAATCCACACCAGGTTTCCGTTCCTACTGGGAGAAGCAACAGCTGGCCAAACTTAAAAATTCTTAGTGGCCCAAATAACAGAATGTCACCAATGTAAACAACATAAAGCAGCATCTGTTTGTTGTGAGTGTGAGTTGGCAGAGCAGCAGCAGCAGATCAGATGAAGAGGAGAGACAGAGAGCAGCTCTGAGCGGGTGGGAAGAGGAATGTGAGGGGCTGGGCAGGCCTGGATGGAGGAAAGAGACTCTGGACTACAGTGCAGCCACAGCTGGACAAAACATCTGAGTTACGTCATGCAGGCGGAGAAACAGGCACCAAATGTTAAATATTTGGAAGTGATCACTCACACCTTGACTGAAACGCCATAAAAATCCCCCTTTATCTCATTATCGACACACTGTTTCTATAAGAAAAAGTACAAACAAAAACAAAACAAGCAAAAACTTCCATGCAGATTGTTTTCCAGTCAGTTTCGGTTCAGGGAAGGAAGGCCAAGAGAGATTGTGGAGCAGGAAAGTCCCTCTAATTGTTATCCACAGGAGTGCTGCGGTGAAAACAGGCCTCCGATTTGGCACAAATAAGTGAGGAAAAAAAGTATATCAGGACTTGGGCTGTCCTTGTGGAGCACGTTTTGAAAACAAAAGCTGCAGTCAAAGTGGAAAACAGGAAAAAAAGAAAATGACCTGACCTAAGTGAGTTTATTTTTTATGAGGTTTATTAATTATCTATTAGTGAGATTCTTGTTTGTTAGTGCAAACATCAAAGAAGCAAAAATATACGGATTTTTAATTTGTGAACTTGTGGATTTTTGTTTCTAGAACATATATAAATATCGGCTGAACAAGATTGAAATAAATGCTTTGGTTTGCTTAATGTTAAAATCAAACTTTTAAGTTCATTTGCTTTTAAAAAGTGTTTTTAAAAAATTGCTTACTACCATCTGAGCAACAGGAAATTTTACTTTACCTCAGATAAAAATACGTAAAAAGATGCAAAGTAACCTTTTCTTCAAGTATTTGTTAAATTGGAGAAAACAATGAATCGTGTAATTGTCTATAAAAAAAGAAAAATACAAGAATGGTGACAAAGTCACAATAACTGAAACATTTAAACTTTATTAATTGATCAAAGTTTCGAGTTTCTAAACGACAAGCCATAGACGTCTAGTTCTCTCAGAAACTATTCAAATTGGGAAAGATAGGAGAACACGTTCAATTAAGAGATTTCTTTTGCAGTCGGTTGATGTTCTCTAAGTCCCAACTCATATCTTGTGAATTTATTACATAATCCTACTCAGTTCTGAATTTCTTTTCTTACTAACAGTAGACTATTTCCATATGTTGTAACGTTGTCCTTCCTTTACAGTCTCTTACTCTTCTGATGTCTTTTTAACCTACAGTGAGAACATGAATTTATGCTGTCGCACATGAATCTCCCTAAAATGAGACAATTCATCCAATATTGTTCCCCAAGTTGCAAAATAAAACTAAATTTAAGGAAAAAAGTAAAAACTATAATAAAAAAAAAAACATGGCAGAAAAGAATCACACAATAACAAAAAACACTTAAAAGATTTTTAAGTGTTCTTTGTTTCCCGAACATTTCGGAACTCTGCTTGAGTTGCTAGGCGACGGGCTGAGCGTGGCTGACGTTGCTAGGTAACGGGCAGAGGCCATGGAATGTGACTTAACAACAAAATAAACTTTTTCTTTGTCCCCAAGGGAAAATTGCTCATTTGTTGACAAACTATTCCATCCAAAGTGTAAAAATATTAGCAGGTACAAATAAGCGATTTCAAATTTATTTAAAAAAAAAAAAAGTACATTAGTATGATATATTCATTTTAAATATGACCTACATATAAAATAAATAACAGCAAGTATGTACATAAAAATATGTTAATCTACTGTTAATCCCATTGATGAGTCCAGAATAAATTTAAAGACACTAAATTGGGATTTATATTTCTATTACATATTTTGAACTGCTTTTGTTGCTGTGGAAACTTACTTTCCCATTTTTTGATGATATTTTCTGGGATTGTAAGAGGCACTTTCTTTGTTTCCTGAACATTTTTATGATTTTACAGGTTTTTAGTTGGATTTGCAGTGGTGATGTGACGTTTCTGAACAGTTTTCAGCGTCAGTTGTTGATTGGGTGGATAAAACATGGCCTGCCGTCAGCGCAGCCAGACACAGTACTTCAGTTTGTTTATGTGAAGCTCTTCAGCTTGAGCATCTTAGTCTTTCGTCAAAGTTCAGTTTCATGCAAATGGTACCAATGTTTGTTTTTTTCAGAACTGCTTCTCCACGCCGTCTGGTAATACAATAAATGATTCTTCAGATATGTATCAGAATAAAGTGAACTTTAATTTCCAAAAAAACAAGTGTTCCCAACCAGACGACATTATTGACATATTGCACAACAAAAACAAACAGCTGAATACTGACAAAAATCACAGAATTCAAGACATTTTTTCTTGTTTTTTTTCTTCTTAAAAAAAAAAAAAAAAAACTGGACAGATTTGGGGAGGAAGTGCTGGAAACGCCACCAAAATCAGCTCTCTTACTCAATCCTTTCCTGCTTCAACTTCCTCTGCGGCATCCTCTTTCTTCTCGCTGACGGCAGCTTCCGCTTTTTCCACGCTTTCCGCTGCCTCTGCGTTCGATTCGGGCTTCTCCTCACTCTTCTCTTCACTCTTTTTGGGCTCAGGAAGGAGGATAACTTTCCCGATATTTTGACGATCGTGCATGCGCTTCATGGCGTCAGCCACCTGGGAATAAAAAAAGAGGACTTGACCATGAACCCTTATCATTAAAAAAATACATTTAAAAAAATCCAACATTCACTCTTTTTGATAATTTTGAAGTAAAACAATGATTTGGGATAGAAATTGTCAATTTTTCCAATATGTTCAGCATGTATATACCATTATTGAGTTTTCAATTCAGCACAGATGCACTTAAAAGTGATAAATAAAAACTACAGAAGATATTAGGAAAAAACAAACAAAAATAAAAGAACTTGGGAAGATTTTATCCTAATTACTTGACACATGATTGGTGCCACATTCTGCTATAGCTAAGCATCCTTAAATAGTATGACGTTCTGTTGCTAGGGTACTGTATTTTCTTTAATCCAAGATATATGAGCAAGTTTTAAATAAAAAATTTCTTAATGTTGATTAAAAAGGACTAGATTATTTCACGAAGGAAAATTATTTCCTTTGTTATAATGGAAAACTGTTTTCCATTATACTTTTAATTATCAATACTAGGGATTATTCACTCAAAACAAGCTCTTATTTTGCTGAAAAGCTAAGTTAATTTTGTGTTATTTCAAGCTCACCAAGAAACTGGATCAAAATTACTGGGTAAGATTTTGTGTTTATAAATATAAAATATTTTAAAAATATTTCATATATTTTATAAATGTATATAAACATATATTTATGTAAATATATATAAACATATATTTACATAAATATATATAAACATATATTTATATAAATATATATAGCTCACAGACAATTTTAAAAATCCTCAGGTTATTTCTTCAGCTTACAATTTTTAAGTTCTTGCTAATAATAGTGTTCAAATCCTGGAAGTATCATTAGTCAAGGTGACCCACTATACTCCCTTGAACAGGTTAGGATAGGTCTATGGACGACTGCAATTTTTAAACAAAGTCATTGAACCAACAACAACAACAAAAAAAAGCATTTTTCTTTTCCATCCGCCACTGAATAGCGCATACAGCAGTAAAAGTAGTTGACCAAACCTTCCGGAACTCTGCTTGGGTTGCTAGGTGACGGGTTGGGCTTGGCTGCCGTTGCTAGGTGATGGGTTGTGCCCATGGAATGTGACTCAACAACAGAATAGAATAGACTTTATTTTCATACCCAAGGGAAAATTGCTTATTTGTTGATAAACTACTCCATCCAAAGTGTAAAAGTATTAGAAAATACAAATAAGCTATATAAAATGTATTTTAAAAAAATACACATTAGTTGTTATATGTAAATTACATATAATTTACATATTAACATAAATAAAATGTTAATATTATTTATGTTTTAATCTAATAATAAATCTACAGATCAGCCCGGAGTAAACTCGAAGTTAAAGAGTTGGGGGTAGTGTATTCTGACAGCTAGAGGCAGGAATGATTTCCTGTGGCGCTCTGCAATGTGTTTTTTTTATGTGATCAGTAATTGAGAGGTTTTTGAAACGGCTCATTTTCCAGACATACACAAAAATAAATAAATAAAAAAAATAAAAATTATTACCAACAAACTGGGTATTTTTTTTGAAAAACACTTGGGCTGTTTTAAGAACACAGCTAATCCATTTAAAACCTCATCATCATTTATTTATTTTTCTTTTTAACATTACAGCTGTTCCATATTCCTATATTTTATATTTACTGAGATATCCTTATTTATTATTATTTTAATCAATTATTTTACTTGCCTTCGAGTGTTGCCATTTTTTAACTTGTGTTTTGCACAATGACAATCAAAGGAAATCTGAGTCTGATTCAGCTGAGGTACAAAAACTTGAAAAATGTGAATTTTGGATAATAGGTGGCCTTTACCAGTGCCAATTCAACAGCAACGGATAAAAATAAGCTTAGCTTTACCGATGCATTCAAATGTTGACAGGCCAAGCATTCCTGCATGAATATTTCTTCAGACTCACCTCTTCAAAGTGGTAGCAGGAGTCAATATGGGGCTTGATCTTCCCCTGCTGGTACAGCTCCAGCAGCTTGGTGAGAGTCCCCTCGAACAGCTCCTCATCCCGGATGTAGCCCAGGTGGAAGCCAGAGATGGCCTTGTTGGTCTGCATCAGCTTCAGCGTGTTGAGGGTGAGCTGGTTGTACCAGGTCTTCGCCATGGCCAGCAGGTTCTTCTTCTGGCCCGTCACACAGTTGGCTGCTCCTGGATCCACAGAGAGACGAAACCAGAATCTAAAAGGCCATTTAAATGTTGGCACAGGAAACAGCTGGAGGTTTTAACGAAGCTTGTTCGTTTACATTAATGGTACTTTGAGGGAAACCAAATATTCAGGATTATTTCACTTTAAAAATCTGTTCAAAAGATACATTTTGAACAGAAAATTTGGTTAAAATTTTATTTTACGAAAATAAAAGTTGAAAATTAAATATTTTCATTGAGAAAAATATATTTTTTAGTTAAAAAATGTGTTTTTTTAAAGTTTTGGTTTTTCTGCAGAAAAACAAAACCAAAACTTTAAAAATACGTATTTATTGTAAGCAAATATCTAAAAAAATAAGAAAATAAAGTTTCCTTATTTTACACCGTCTTCTTCACTCGAATGCCAGCAGTTTTAGATGCAAGAGCGTCTAAAAACTGCTGGCGCCTCTGCACCAAATAACCTGACAATCAAATATTTAATTTGATTGCCACTTACCGAAGACGATAAGCATGCCCAGAGGTTTTAGCAAACCGAAACCTTTTTGAGTGTCGGAGCCACCAAGAGGGTCCAGGACAATATCCACTCCTGGAGAGAAAAGAAAGGAAACCATCAACAGAAAATCATAATGTTCTGTTTCACAGCAGTAAAAGCTGTTTTGTTTTCTCACCCTTAGGGCTGATTTTGCGGATTTCAGTCACATAGTCTTTGGTGCGGTAGTCGATGGGGTGAGTGACGCCACCTTGGCTGATGGTCTCATGTTTGGAAGCAGACGCGGTGCCGAAAATCGTCACATCCTTCACGGTCTGACACAGCTGGGTAGCAGCGATACCCACGCCACCTACAGATGTGCACACACAGATGAGACTGGCACCATCAGGAAGGCGGTTTGTTCTTTTAGTTAACGTGCCATTTCAAACGCTCTGCACTGTGATTACAAAACAACATCTGTTGTGGTTTCATACGCACTCTGCTGATCAGACACTTTTATAAAACTGCTTCCTGACTCACTGCAGCCTGTTTGAATGTAAAAACCTGCACACAAACCAATAGTATGACTTTATATCAAATCAAGTTTGTCTGCATATTTCAGCGACATGTCAGTGGAAACTCGTCATGTAGTCCAAAATTATGGAAACCAGTAACAAACGTTGCATTTTGTCAACTGCCATCGTTAAAATTATCAATAAAGATCAAATATGTTGGTCAATGGTCCATTCATTGTGACCCAAAAGCAACTCTAATTGGTTTTTAGTCTAGATTTAGAGGAACTCTGTTTCTGCTGAGTTCTGTTTCTGGAAGTATGATCCAGAGCTCCCCCGCCTCTGCATACCACACAGGGAAATAAAACTTTAGAAAATATAAAATAAGGTCAATAACTGGGATATTTAAATCCTACCGGCAGCCATGTGAATGAGGACGCTTTTCCCTGGCCGTAGGTTGGCCATCTCGAACAGCATCATGTAGGCCGTCATGTAGTTGATGGGCAGAGCAGCGGCTTCCTCAAAGCTCATCCCGTCTGGAATGGGGAAGGTGCGGTTAGCGGGAACGACCGCCAGTTCCTGCCACATGCCGTGGCGGTTCATGGCGATGACGCGATCTCCTACCTGAGGCGAGAGAAAAAGGAAAATGGTCACTTCTGGTCATCTGTGGCTGTCAGACTTATACTTCACAAGGTTTTGTAGGGGACGTATTGTACAACAATCACATTTTTACACGTTTTTGTTCTTCCATTTGTATTTTTACTGCTTCGAGAAACAACGTAAATGATGACAAAAATACTCAACCAATTTTTTGGGCAATAAGTTAATGATTTTGGTTCAGTTTCAAAAAACTCACCTATTAACCCCAGTGAAGTACAGCCCACATGCAAAGGTCAGCAAAGATTTGTTTGTTTTTTTTAAATACATGAATAAAGTTATAATACTAGGATATAGTCATAAGCATACAAGAATAAAGCTGTACGATAATAATTAGAGTAAAGTCGTAATATTAGGAGAATTAAGTTGTAATTTTACGGGAATTTCAACACTAAAAATGTAAACAATCATTCAAGCTTTTTTCTCATAATTTTAAAATAATCTTAAGGTAAAATCATGTTTTTAATACTAATATTATGATTACTTTTTGTAATTGAATAAAAATTATTGTGATCTTGCCCTAATACTCTTTTTTTACAACTCACAAAAAGGAAGGATTGAAAATAGCACATATATTTTTCAACATTTTTCAAAAAATATTAAAAGCATATTGTTAAAATACTTTAAAAATATGTGAAATTATATTTTTCAAAATATAGTTTTAAATATTTTCTTTCATTTTTAAATTATGTTTTAGCAGAAAAAAATCTGATTAAAATCAGAAATTGGCTCTGGTCTGAAAAACAATCACTCAGTTTGATGAAATTAATTTTGAAATTTTGACTCGTCAGTTAACACAATATTGTCCTAAAAGTCTTTAGGATAATCAGAAAGTCACTTGGAAAATTTACCTGCAAGTTCAATCACAAATATTTAACTTTTAACCAAATTCTGTACAGTTGGACATAAACTGAAACAATGCTTTGAGAAAACATTTGTTGGATCCTCTTCTTGCTTCTGGAAAATGTTTATGCTCTGCATTTTCTCAAAATGGGGGGAAAAAAAGCATCATTATGGTTAAAAAAAGGGCCCAAAACAGCAAAGGACACAGGAAAAGTGTGATCTGATTGCGAACGTTACTCTGCTTCCTCCCCAACAGTTTTAGTAGCCACTTCCTGCAGAGCGCAACTCATGACATTAGATATAAACAGAGCTTTCATATGTTGTAACTGTTCTTTAGTAACTGCAAATGTTTTTTTTTGTTTTTTTTACTTTCACCTCAGATGACTCCCCTGATCCAGCATCTAGACACTGAAATTTGTGACACATATTTGCCTTGCAGGGTGATCCCCAAACTGCATGGTCGTCACTTTAAGAAAGGGGGAAAAAAATTCAGTTCCTGGAAAGATGGCATGAACTTAAGTAACTGCAGGCGACGCTGGAGTCAGGGCTGTAAAAACATGTTTTGACAGTTTTGTACACAGCTAGGCGTGCCCAGATATTTAACAATCACCCCAACCAACCGGACAAACTTCTTCTAAATAATGGAGGAAGAGGTCAAGCCTCGACGCACTCAATGAGAGACGTAGTTAGATGTCTTAAATAAACATTAGAGTTGGACAGTATGTGGACAAAAAGACAGTTTTGTCTGGGTGGTGTTGCAGTTAGATTAATAATATTATCATAACAGTGATGAACTCTGACCTGAACATTCAGAGCCACATAAAGATGGTTACAAAGTCAACCTTTTTAACCCCTGAAGAACTTTACTGATGTCTTGGCAGGATCTAGAGAAGCTCATCCATGCGTTTATCTTTAGTTGCATCGATTACTGCAACAGTGTCTTCACAGGTCTGCCTAACAAATCAATCCTCCAGCTGCAGCTGATCCAGAACGCTGCTGCTGGAGTTCTGACTAAAACCAGGAAATTTAAAAGTCCTTCCCCTGGCTCCCTGTAGCACAGAGAATATACTTAAAAAAATTGTTGTTAGTTTATAAATCACTGAAAACCTCAGTACCACAATACATTAAAGACCTGTTGTCATTGCAACCTTCTAGACCTCTCAGGTCTTCTGGTTCTGCTCTGCATCCAGAACCAGAACCAAACATGGAGAAGCAGCATTCAGCTTCTATGCACCACAAACCTGGAACCAACTTCCAGAAAACTGCAAAACAGCTGAAACACTGAGTGCATTTAAATCTAGGCTAAAAGTCCACCTGTCTAGAGTTGCTTTGAAACATAACAAATGAAACAGTCTGATGTATAGCGGCGGCAAAATGTAATGTTTCATGCTGACTGTGTTTCTAAGACTTTCCGTTTTGTGTTTTTATGATGTAAAGCACTGTGAAATGCTTTGTTGCTGAAATGTGCTATATAAATAAAATTAGATTTGATTTGGTTTTATTTGGCCAGGGCTGGATTGAGGCCATGGGCCGGAGCCAGTTTGGTGCCCCACTTATTACTGAAAAATTACTTGGTACTAATGCAAATTACATAACATTAATAGGTCATGCTATTAATATAGTCACAACAGCAAGCTCAAACTGATGCATGGCAGGTTTAATATGTCCTGTAGTTATCAATGCCATATTATTCCCAGAAAAACTTCCAATATAGCTTCAAAATTTCCAAATCCTTTATTATTTACAGTCATAAAAATCCAAAAATAAAAGAACTCATTTATTTTGGGCAGTTAATTTCTATAAAAAGTACAATGTGCCAAACATGCAATCATCAAAAATATACTAATTATTTAAAAAAAAAAGTCTTTGGGGCTCCCCTGAAAAACGCTGCCCTGTAATACTGTCCCCTTTTCACAAAACCCCCCAAAAAACATCCCATTAAAAAATAGCACTTCATCCTCTTTTTGCACAAGAGCTTTTCCTAATTTGAAAACCCCAAAATTCATTGTATTTACTCTAAGAAAATACAATCAAGTTGGTGGTTAACATCAGTTATGAGCTTCTGCCCCACAGTTACCGACGGCAACAGAAAAAGTGGGAGGAGCTTCCAGTTCGGGGTTACTATGGTAACCACCACCTGCCAAGAGCAGCAGAACAGAACTTAAAACATCAATAAATGTCCGAAGAAACAACTTGAAGACTAAACTAAATTGAATTCAAAGAATAAACAAACTTCCCATTTATGATATTGTTGAAACAAAAAACTGCTACAGATGTTGAATCAAGAGTTGCCTTTTTTTTTTTCAAAAGGTCATGCCACATTTGTGGCTCTAAACAAACGGGTTTGATTTGGCCGGACAGAAAGCAAAAATGGCTCTTTGGATTGTAAAGGTTGCAGATCATGTGTTAGACCATATAACCATCACTGATCCCCCCAAAAAACGCTCTATGTTTACATTTCTGCTGCCATTTTTGTCACTTTGTAAATAGTCTGTTTTTATTGGACATTTTTATGGACCAGAGTACACTACCTTTAATAACCACACCATAGTTTATGTAGTAATTTTTCCCTTACTGTAGAGTATGTTACTCTTCAATCTGTTTTTATTTATTTCTACATTTATCTTGTGTTCCTCTATATATTTTGATTGCCTATCACAGGAGTTTAAACTGCATATGTTCTGCAGGAGACTGCTTGTTTACAAAGTATTTGCAATCTAAATTCACACAAAAACATTTTTGGTTACGAGAATAAATAAATCCAAATAATTTCTATTTAAAATAACTCCAGTTTAATGGGAACTAAAAGAAAAAAAAATACTTATCTGATTTTTGCATTCAAAGTTTTATAAATCATTATAGATTTGAAAAACATTAAAAAAAAGAAATTCATAACACCAAAAATTTGGGGAATTAATTTTCTTACACTGTTATGGTCTACATATTTTTGTAAACAAGATTTGTCACTTGAATAATCTTGCTTTATTCTACAACAGTTAATAAATGTTCTGCGTTTTTAATAAGTCACTACTTTATCAATATTTAGTGACCTAGAGACGCAGCACAAATCAAAGTCCTGACATCTGCGACACTTGGATGAACCTGAAGCCGTCAAGTTTGTCTCATTATGAATGTGAACAAAAAGAGGAGGTAATTTTAGTTTTTAGCACCAACAGGGTCAAAGTTTGTTGAGGAGAATGTGATCTCTTCTGATGCCATCTGTTGGGAAAGCAGCACCAGAACCAGGCACTTAAAAACGGCCTGACAACCTGATAATGAACCCAAACCTGAAACCGCTGCTGCACAAGTTACTCAGCAGGTTGTTGCTAGGTAACCAAAGAGCGAGTGAGTTAGTTGAGTCCACCAAACTCGCTTAGTTGGCGGTGAGAGTGACTGACTAAAGCCTTTCCCCTGCCTACATTTCCCAGAATGCTGTGCGGTTCTGGATTGGAAGTTCAGTGATCTGCGCCATCTTAGAAGGCGAGCGCATGAGCAGTGCATAGTGGACAAATGGCTTCGAGACCAAAAAAAATAGAAGACATGTGGACACCCTTGACCAATGCGTGAGAGAAACATACATGAGCAAAATGGCTGCTGTTGAGATCGATTCGTATGAGACGGAGAAGGAAAATATGCTGAGGACAAGCTGCCTCCATTCTAGAGAACACGAAGAGTGCATACAACAATAAACTTTAAAACGAATTTGTATAAACTGTGTGAATTACAAGCTTCTGGTAACTGACAGAATAAGTAAACGTCAACAAACACGAAGAGTACATGTCCATTTTAGCTAGTAGATAAAAGCTACATTAACTAATTTTGGTAGTTCAGTAGCAAATGCTACAGTAAATATCACTGATATTTATCTGAGTATTATGTAGAGAAAGCAAGTAAAGTTCTTGTTTGCAGCATAGGAACGAGACGAGAGATAGGTCTGAGCTTGTGGCTTGTTTGTTGTCATAGCAACTCCACAGCAACTGCCTGCCAAGATGGCTGCCAGTTACAAAGTTCACGGAAGTGTGACGTCACAAGACCTATGTATTGATGCTGATCACACGTCTGTTGTGATATACATATTGCTATTGATTTATGACTGTAACAGAATAATAATCGATAGAGTTGTAAAGGGGTCAGAACTCCACAGCCAGTCAGTCCTGTTTCCCAAATGTTTTCTGAAACAGCCACACCCTCCGGTCCTTTTCTGGAGACACTGACCTGCTCCGCCTCACTCCAGAAACACTTTGGCATCCTTTTATGTTATTGTCTGCAGCTCTTTGCTCTCACACTGAAAGGCCCACCCAAATTCTTAACAAAACGAAGCCAAACAACCTCTGGCGGCGGACTCCATTTTTCTTCAAATCTTCACATCTTCAGGGTGGATAAGTTTCAGATTTTTACTCCAAACCCTGCTGGGATTTCCGACTGCTTCCTGTACTTCCTTTTTGAGGTTTCTGCCCGAAATCTCACTGCAGTGTTTTAGGAATCCTGCTCTAAGAAAGCGGAGGGGAAACATGGCAGCAGGAATGAGAGTGTAGAAAGAGGAGGGGGAGGGAAATTCTTTACAGACAGCGAGGGATAATGAGCAGCTTTGGTAAAACTTGGATAACAAACATGTCAACCATGTATGACAGCAAAACCAAACCCAGGACAGAACATTTCAAACTTATTTCTACACTGACAAATCGCTACCAAAACGTGGGAGAGTCTTCAAAAAGATAAACAATATTGATTTAAGCATAACAATGATTTGAAAACAATTGATGGGGTCAGGTCGGGTTTTCTGAAGGAGGATTAAGCGGAGTTGTTTCTGCCAGTCGGACTCGTTGTTGATAATGTACGCCTCTCCCTTCGTTTTAAACCTACCAGAACAAACTGTTCTATTCATTTAAATGCATTGATTATGACAAGCTGCCTTTGCATTCCAGTTTTAGTATTACTGTGCAGAGCCTGCTGCAGGCAGGGCGCTAAGTGTACCACAGACATGCAGCTGCAACGTTTCTGTCCAATGACTGGAGACGTAAATATAGATTACGTAAAAGCTCAGAGGTTTAGTTTAAGTAACTGTTTACATTGCAAATGCATGCAAAACTTTGTCAATATTCCAATAATGTTGAAAAAATTAAGTTTCGCAATTGCAGCGTCTCCGTTATGCGATTAAATTCAGACGTGAATGCGTTTGTTCATGTGATATGTCATTAAAAATCATGCTGAGAAATAATCTTTTGCAAACCAGTTTCTTTCAATAAAAAAAAAAACAACTTACATTTTGTCAAAAACTGAAGGTATTTGTTAGTAGAGATACTTCACAATAAAATGACTCAAGTAAAGGTAAAAATGTGCAATGTAATACAAATACTGTAAAAAGTATTTTTACTACAAATGTATCAATTTAATTGATTATAACTAGTTCCTGCCAAAATCTGACTTTAGGTTACTGTATTTTTTCTGCAGAGGTCTATAAAAATTTATATGGATTGTTGGAACTTTGGAATAGAAAGTAGGGACTTAATAAAACCAACACATTGAACTTTTAGTATTTTATTTGTTAAGACAGTGGAAGGTTGCAATATGCCATCTCCATAATGGATTTTATCCAAAAGTCTAGGTTCTTGAAACTATTTTAAGGACGTCACTAAAATACCCTCTGCTGATCTTCAGATCAGGCTTCAAAAATGTTTCAGAATTTCTCAGCAAGAATAAATCTAAATTTGGCCTCAAAACAAGAAGTGAACTCTCGCTCTGAGATGCATTTCATGTACTGGCGCAAAGTGCATCAACTCTGCATGTCTGCAAAAAGCTGACATTTACAATTAAGCGTCAACAGTTTGCTAGCTTTAAATAGCATTTTTATTTTACGGTTGAAGTCCGACTGCAGCAAACGGCACAGACTCAGAGAAGCTGAATGAAAATGCACAACAATTTTTTTTTTTATTTGTAGAAAATGTGTGATTTTTCTTCCACTGCACAATTGCGCACCACTCTGTGTTGCTTTACCACATAAAACCCTGTAAAGTTCACTGAAGCTTGTGGTTGTAGCATAAGAACAGGTCGGGGTGCATTTAATAGCTGCAACAAATTCTGTTCCTTGTATATGCAAAAAGAAAAAAAAACATCCCAAAGAATACATAGAAAGAAAACAGGATACTCCTTTTCACACAATTAGATAGATGCATTGTGAGGAGGTTCGATTTGCTCCTTATAGTCTGAGCCACCAGAGGAAGTAGCTGAACTTTCAGCAAGAGCTACAAGTTTAGTTGGCGTGACGCGCTCTGCTTTTATCTTCAATATTCTGTTGGACATACCGTGGCTCCATTTTGGAGTAAAAAAGTCTTTTGGACTATCGGGAAAAGGCTGTTCTACCTTTGCTACCAGGGTTAGCTGTGGCTGTAAGGTGTTTACTATCAGTTGCTGGGGGAGTGGCTCTGCCTCACCCCGTAGTCATCGACTCCTAGCAGCTGTGCAGCGCCGCCGTTCCCCTGCTTGGATCTCTGAGCCTCTCATACTGCCAGGATCTCATTGTACTTTCAGTCTCTGATACTTTTCATCAGTTGCTAATAAGAATAATCGATCTGCCATCATCATCATCATCATGGCAATCCTCACTGCACCCAGACTGCAGCTGCAGTTTCCCCTCTTCGTTTTCCAGCTCGAAGCAGAGCGCCTCTGCCTGCTGCGTGTTCATTCTTCAGGTAATCCTTTATGTACAGAACAGAAGCCGCTAAGAACAAATTATGAAGTGGATGCCACCGATTGCTCCGATATCCAAACTTTGCATTAGTTTTGCATGTTAAAAAGACAGTATAAGCCTATGGACCCCTACGGTTTAACATATTGATATTTGCAGATGAAAAATCGATACCTTCTGAGGATGGAAAAAGTTTATAAATATCACAGAATCAATATAATTACACAGCCCTAGCTGTGGCTCAGTATAAATAAACATCTCATGAAAAGGTGCCTCAAATAATAAATGTGTCCTGACACTTTTAATACTGTCTGATCTGCTCAAAAGCTTCTATTATAGGAACATAGAACAGCCATAATCGATCTGCAGGTAAATAACTGATCTACTTGTTTACATGTCAGCCCTGGCAGCAATTGAAATGAATATGTGGAAAGTTCTGACCAAGGAAGGTGGGAAATGAGGCGCTCCTGCTGCGAGTGAGAGAAAGAAAAGGCCTCAAGGCCACGCTGCCAACCAGACAGTGGCAGCTTTCATCAGACCAGAGTGGAACATAATGCAGGAAGAGAGCTTCATCCCACACAGCATTCAGAAGAAAAAGCCCTGCATTACATGAACGACTCACAATTATTCAACAGCCACACTATCAACTCTTTTTTTTAAACCCAGAAAGCATATTTTAAAGGTTTTGTCAGACTTAAAACCCACTTGTTTAAATGAAACATTGACCAACATTTTGATGTGTAATGACAGCACATGATAAAATATGTTTACTGGTTTACTGTGGTGACTTTGCATTTTTATGATCTGAACTGCCTTGTTGCTGAAATGTGTTATACAAATAATCTTGATTGATTTACTGATTTAGATTAAGCTAGTTAGCATAGCCATTGGTGAAGGTAAGCTGTTTCTCCATACTGGGCACATTTAGCGGCTACTACACGAGCTTGATTGACCATGCTAAAGCCTTCCTCCTGGCTCTGATTGGTTATTTTTGGTTGGGAGTGGTAATAAATTTTGCTGGACAAAAAAAAATAGTCCCATAATTTATAACAATAAATGACAATATTGTTGGTTTAAGACCATTTTCAAGTAATATTATGGTAATGGGATAATAATGTTAAAACATTCTCAAAGATGAATAAACTTTACATCCTAATGAACATTTAACAATGGAGCTGGAAGACATTTTAAATATACAAAATAAATAAGCAAAACAGAAACAACTAATTAAATGAATTTTTAGAATTAGACTCTTTGAACAAAGTTGATCTTCACAAACTAACTAAACAAACTGAAGACTTTTGTCATCTAATCTCTGGTAGAAAGAAGAATTATGCAAATGGAAATCAATGAGCTCATTTCTATTTATCCTGTGATTGATTGATTTATTGCTCATTCGGACAGGACTGGTGCTTTTTTCAGATGGCAGTAGTCGCTCAGGAAGGAGATGTATCTTTTCACAGATTATCTGTGTCACAACATGGTGACGGTTCTAACAAATATGTAAGTTAAAAAAAACCCCACACATTTAAAAGAAAATAAAAGTTACATACAGCAACTTTAAAACCCAAACATGATTAAAAATGATCAATAACAGTGAAATGTCTGTAAAACTGTAATGCTCATCAGTATGACTGCCTCCCACCTGCCCTAGACATCATGTTTGATTGTGTGTACCTGTATGTTTAAAAACAAATAAAAATAAAGTATTAAAAATAATAATAATAAAAACAAAATTAAAATTAAATAACAGAAATTTCAGGCCTGATATAGAGGCTGTTGGGCCCCCAACCTGAATCCTGCCCCGGACCCCATAAACTCTCTGACCGGCCGTGCGTGTGGGCGCGTGAACGCGTTCAGCCACTCACTTTTCTGTCCGTCACGTCCTCCGCCACCGCCTGGATGACCCCGGATCCCTCCATGCCCAGCGTGACGGGCGGGGACGGCAGCAGCTCGTACAGCCCCTGCTTCCCCAGCAGCTCGGCGAAGTTCAGCCCGCACGCCTTGACCCGAACCAGAACCTCCCCGGCCTTCAGCGCCGCCTTCTGCATGCTCTTCACCTGCAGCTTGATCTTGTCGCAGCCTCCGTATCCCGTCAGCACCAGAGCCCGGAAGGTGATGGGCTTCTCCTCCTCGGCTGCCGCCGGGCTGCCGCTGCCTGACGCCGGCTCGGCTTCCTGCTCCTCCTCGGCGGCCGGTGGAGGTCCGCCGGTCTCCTTCACCTGCTCCGGTTCTTGCTGCGGAGTTGGAGCCTCTTCCTCGCCAGACATCATCTTCTCCACTTTCAGGAAGCTTTCACGAGATTTTCACTTCGTTCTCTGGAGGCTCAACAAGCGGAAACGGGAAAATTAAAGATGAAATTAAAAACAAGATGTTTGCGATGAATCAGAGGCTCCTAATGAAGACACCCGCGCTGTTTGCAAACCAGATTGATTCTCCGCTTCCCCGCGTGCGCTCCACTCAACAAGTGGTTAAAGTGTGACGCCGTAGCAATGGGGTTTCCGGTGCGAATTTTCACAATAAAACTCATAAAGGCCAGTTGGACTGTTTAGGCAAGAAGCACAACAAAAAAAAAAAAAAAACAAACGTTAAAGGCTATTGTTAACAAAAACAAACAAACAAATAAATAATCAGGGTCTGATTTACTAGAAATAAATTATGTTGCTTTTGTAAATTAAAGGGCATTAATAGGTATTTTTACACATAGTTTGGTATGAACTCATAATGGTAGCATTAATAAATCTTTTGGTCAGTAACTCATTGTTGGCCTCCAAAATAAATAACTTTAATTTATATTTTTCAAGTACTTGCGTTCTGTTTATATTTTTAAAAATACCAAAATATTATTGCAACTCACATGGTATTGACTCTTACATGAACAATAGTGTCTGCAAAATATGCATTAATTTAAACAATTTCATAAAAATTAATTTCAGGCACGATTGTTAAGATCAATTTGTGTCTTTTTAAAAATAAAATTGCATTAGAAAAAAGATCTTTCATATTTATTTTGTATTATTTAATTCATTGAATTTATATTCTCTCCAAATGCTTATTATTTTCTTGTTTTTATTTCTGATTTTATTTGTTGAATATGTTTATCTTTTTTCCTATAATGTTGTCATATAAGTAAATATCAGTGAAGCTGAGCAGTTGTTTTAAAAAAAACATATTTAAATAACTGCCCCTTTAAACAAAATTCAAAAACATAAATACATAAATCAGTGCATGAAATATGAAAGCAGGGCACATTTTATTAGCGTGATTTACTTGTTTTATGTCAGATTTGAAATTTCAAGTTTCAAATATGGATAAATTATCGCGGTAGAAAAAAAAAAGAAAAAGAAAAAACTCTTTTATTGTGATAGGTGAACTTCCTGTGTAGTTCTGCCTGTCTCTGACTAACTTGACAGAGGTTTGAAAAACTGGCAGATCTGTTATGTTGGCATGAAAAACTTCAGGGATGTGAGGCGGAGAGATACAAAACTCGGACACCGGAATCCCGTTGAGGAAAGACTGGATTTCCTCCAGTTTACAGCTGAAAGAAATATAATGTCTTTCTTACATTGAGAAATAAAAACAGATTGGATTAAATGTGTTTTCTAGTTGTTGATCACCAATTAAAGCTTTTATTTGTGCATTTTTGCATTATTTTGTTGTCTCTTTGGAACAGCTGTGAAACAGTGAACTCAGACTTCTTGCTGGCTGCACTATAAAACACACCCACAGCTTTTTGCACACACACTTACATCCTGCACGCAGAGCTGCTGCTGTTACATTTCTTACTGCTGACTGAATTAGGCTGACAGGAAATGGTGACAAACACAGAGGTTTCTTTCTTTTTTTTTTTTTTAGTGGGTTTGAGTCTGTGAAATTTCCACAACACCATTTCTTATTCCTTAATGAAGTTCAGATAGAGTTGTTAGAGAAGTATTACTGATCCAGGGTCTGACTTTTCTATTTAAATTAGCTCTGAAAACTTTACACACCCGTTAAATTGTCTTACTGTAAACAAACGAAAGTCACTCTTTTGTTGATTTGGATGCATGAAGACTCACTGTGGTACTGAAAAATAGAAATACATGATCATCTGCTTTAGTTTGGATATGGAACAAATGGGCAGTCACCCAGGGCGGTATTAGAAAAGGGTTTGTGGGGAGGCATGAACATCTATTAAAGCCATATCAAAAATCTGAATCTTTTTAAAGGGCTGTGTGCCAGATTGTATTGATAAAACCAATTCAACTGTTAAAATGTAAATAAAAATCTATTTGTTTCTTAAAATTAATCCAGTCCATCCAGGATTTTGTGATTGTTTGTATGGGGTTTTTTCAATGAAAATCATAGATTTTGTGGTGCTAATTTAGAAATATTTGTACCAAGTTTTAAAATATATTTTTTCTAATGTATGATGTTAAATGTGACTTTTTATTCATTTCCGTATCGATCACGGACTATAACTTGACGTCAAGTAAGGCTGAAGACCAAACGTTTTTTTGCCAATTTTGAGAAAAATTTGCAGGAAAAATCTGAAAAAATTTGGGGATTTGTTGATTTTGTGTGAACTTTGAGTGAGTTTTGCAGATTTGTTGAACGACTGGAGGGACTCATTCATGTAATTTAGATTCAAGAGGACCACACAAAAAGCTACGGGGGGCCACATTTGGCCCCTGGGCCTTGAGTTTGACACGTGTATTAAAAAGTCAGTACTGTTTTTTCCAGGTACAATAAAGTAATATGTTACCTTCAGTTGTTGTAAAAAAAAAAAAAAAAAAAAAAGAAGCTGCACATAACAAATATGATGTAAAAGAAATTTGACTTTGTAATTTAAGGCCTTGAATTTGGCCCTCAGTCTCGAAGAAAATCCTGCTCTTTCAGGAAGTTATCACAACATGGCTCCTCTATTAACCCTTTAACAACGCTGTTACCAACTAAGAAGTAGTGTTTGCTAATTGCTGCTGGCTAGTCTGAAGGAGCGGCGTGGGGAAAGGTGCAGAAGCTCAGAAGCTTGGAAACTGCAGCGACAAGGAGCAGCTGCGTCTCGAAGGCGGGGCTAGGACCACCCAGGCGTTTTGCACACCTAAATGGTTGCCATGGAGACGAAAGGATTTCTCAAACAAGCATGAAGAATAAAGGCAACACTCCAGGTTTGGTTTTGATAACATGATGTAAAACATTTTTTAAAAAGTAAACCTAACACTGATTTGATAATTAGATTTTTAATCATATTATTAACTTACATAGTCCAATTAGCAACAAAACTCCAGCTATAAATAGAAAAAAATAACTCTAATATTACCAACATTTAAAACTATAAACAAAACTGAAGTTGCTGCTATCCAGCTTTATTGTTTTTTCTTGTTTTGGCCAGAAGATGGCGCTAAAAACTAATCAACAGAAGAGATTTCCTGAGCAAAAGAAATCTGACATTACCAGCTTTTCACAGAGCAGCTAAATTACATCCTGTCATTACACAAAAATGTCAACAATCCCAGTTTTGTGCAATTTAATGACCAGATTCACCAGATTAAAAGTTTTGCTTTAACGCCCCATTCTTATTTCCAATCATATGTGCGAGAAAAGATGTTGTTTTAAAAACTTCTTTATTTATTCCATTTATTTTTCCCCATTTATTCACTTAAACTTGCGAACAGAATAGTTATGGTAAACTGACGGAAAGCATGGACACGCACCAAGTGAACTATAATTAGTCAGAGAAGAACAGGAAGTGCTGAAGCTCAGCCTTCAAATTAAGTCACATTTTTTATGTCTCGTTTAGTTTATTTTTCTTTTTACAATTTCTTTTAATTGCAAAGAAATTTAACAATTTGTTTAATATTAGACATATTTAAAAGGGAGAAAAAGAGAAAGAACAATATTATGCTTTATATTTGCCTTGCAGACTTTTTTTTTTAACCTAAATGTTTTTCTCGCTTCTCCTCTCAGCTAGCTGTGCTGCACTGCTCACACTAATTTGTGTATAAACAGGACCAGTCACTGTATCTTCTGTTTCTATTTGCTTTTTCTTTCCTTATTTATGAAAAAATCTCTCAAATGTTTAATAAACTAATATTCAGTGATGTATAAAGTACTGAAGTCTCAGAGTCAAGTAAAAGTATAGGTACCTCTCCAAAATATGACTTTGGTAAAAGTCCAAGTCACTGAAATGTTACTTGAGTTAAAGTATTAAAGTATCTGAAATGTCTTGTACTTAAGTATGGAAATTACTGTAAAAATGGATGTACTCAAGTAATGTAATGAAAAGTATAAGTAAAAAGTAAAACAAGACAAATGCAGTTTGAATGACATTTTTTATATTTTGTTAAACTTGTCAAAGACACTTAAAATAATGTACACAACCAAGTGCAGGCAAAATGAAACTTGCTAATAGATATACCTGCAGGCATCATTTAGTTAAGAAAATTAGGTGCTTTACCTAAACCACAAGGTTAACTTAACCTGCTTTACAACTGAATCAGCTTCTTAGTTTACCCTCCAGGACAGAGGGTAAACTAAGAACCCTCTGAAAACTTAAGCCTTAAGTTTTCCCTTTCAGTAAGGTCAGTGCTGAAAATGAGAAAAATAAATGGTCAGTAAAGAAAATGCGGCCAACATGAAGAAAAAAAGCCGTTAGGATTACTCTACTTCACAAACTATAGGTGCACACAACTGGTCATTATGCAAAAGAAAGAAAGAATTGGGAGGGAAATGCAGCTTATTTGGCATCTGAAGAGGGAGAGCTTTTTTGTGAACTTGGTGTTTAATGGGAGAAGCGAGACAGACCTCTGTGAAGTTGACACCCCACCTATGTCAAAAAATCCTGCAAATAGTCTGATTGGTGAGTGCTCCGTTTGTGCAGCTTTGGTTTCCGAGATATTAAAAATTATTTTTTAGGCCATCCAAAATGTGTACTTTTTAAGATTACAATTATTGAAACTAGAAAATTCCTGAAGAAATGTAACTGGGGCCTGCCAAAGTGTGCCCGTTGGTTTGGACCCAGCGTTCTGATGCTAAACATTAGCATCAATGCTCAAGAAAGCTGCAGTGTAATCAATAGTAGGTGGAAAGTTACAAGCATGTTAACTAACATGGACTTGCACCATTCAGTATGTTAAAAGTAGTGTATAAGCTAAAATTACCCAAAATGCTAATGTGAGCCTACATGCTTTCAGTAGCATGTGGGGCATCTCTAGCATGAAGTCTGTCATTGACTTACTCAATTCAGTATACTAAACATGGGTAATAAGTTACCCATGTTTAGGACTCTGCTTTGCTGTGCAAAGCAGAGTCCTAACCTGAGTGAAAAAGATAAGGCAGGATAATCTTATTGCCCTGCCTATGGCAGTGCACTAGTCAGTGAAATGGTAATGTTTGTGCTAATGTTAATGCACTGTCTTGCTG
>VMRN01000009.1:1521847-1547207 GCA_010277015.1 Poeciliopsis turrubarensis | reverse complement strand
CAGCAAGACAGTGCATTAACATTAGCACAAACATTACCATTTCACTGTTCTCGACTAATTAGATACTATCTGAGATAGTATTTCATATAATAATCCCTTCTCACCCACCGCGGGTGGTTCTTATCCTCTGAGCTCAGGTCCTCTACCAGAGGCCTGGGAGCTTGAGGGTCCTGCAGTATCTTGGCTGTGCCAAGGACTGCACATTTCTGGATTGAGATGTCTGATGTTGTTCCTGGGATCTGTTGTAGCCACTGCTCCAGTTTGGGGGTGACTGCCCCGAGGGCCCCGATGACCACAGGCACCACTGTGGTCTTCACCTTCCAGGCCCTCTCCAGTTCCTCCCTGAGGCCCTGGTATTTCTCCAGTTTCTCGTGCTCCTTTTTCCTGATGTTGCAATCGCTTGGTATTGCTACATCTACCACAATGGCTTTCCTCTGTTGTTTATCCACTACGACAATGTCTGGTTGGTTCGCCATTACCATTCTGTCTGTCTGGATCTGGAAGTCCCACAGGATCTTAGCTCTGGCGTTCTCCACCACCTTTGGGGGTGTTTCCCACTTTGATCTCGGGGTTTCCAGTCCATATTCTGCACAGATGTTCAGTACACTATGCCCGCCACTTGGTTATGTCGTTCCATGTCCGCTTTCCCTGCCAGTATCTTGCACCCTGCTGTTATGTGCTGGACTGTCTCAGGGGCCTCCTTGCACAACCTACACCTTGGGTCTTGTCTGGTGTGGTAGATCTGGGCCTCTATTGCTCTGGTGTTTAGGGCCTGTTCCTGGGCGGCCAGGATGAGGGCCTCTGTGCTGTTCTTGAGTTCAGCTTTTTCCAGCCATTGGTAGGATTTACTGATATCAGCCACTTGGGTTATTTGCTGGTGGTACATCCCATGTAGGGGCTTGTCCTCCCATGATGGTATCTCTGGCACCTCAACCTCCGTTCCCTGTTGTCTGAGACATTCACTGAGCACATTGTCTGTTGAGGCTTTGTCCCTGATGTATTTATGGATCTTAGTTGTTTCATCCTGGACAGTGGTTCTCACACTCACTAGTCCTCTGCCTCCTTCCTTGCGGCTCGTGTACAGTCTCAGGGTGCTGGATTTGGGATGGAACCCTCCATGCATTGTTAGTAGCTTTCTAGTCTTAATATCTGTGGCTTTTATCTCCTCCTTTGGCCAGCTAATTATTCCAGCAGGGTATCTGATTACTGGCAGGGCATAGCTGTTTATCGCACGGATTTTGTTCTTGCCATTGAGCTGGCTTCTCAGGACTTGCCTTATTCGTTGGAGGTATTTAGCTGTGGCTCCTTTCCTTGTGGCCTCATCGAAGTTGCCATTTGCTTGTGGTATACCTAGGTACTTGTAACTGTCCTCTATGTCTGCTATTGTTCCTTCTGGGAGTGAGACCCCTTCTGTGCGGATCACCTTCCCCCTCTTTGTGATCAACCGACCACACTTCTCTAGTCCGAATGACATCCCAATGTCCGTGCTGTAGATCCTGGTGGTGTGGATCAGTGAGTCGATGTCTCGCTCACTCTTGGCGTACAGCTTGATGTCATCCATGTAGAGAAGGTGACTGATATTGGCCCCATTTTTGAGTCGGTATCCGTAGCCAGTCTTGTTGATAATTTGGCTGAGGGGGTTCAGGCCTATGCAGAACAGTAGCGGGGACAGGGCATCTCCTTGCTATATGCCACATTTGATGGACACTTGTGCAAGTGGTTTGCAATTGGCTTCAAGGGTGGTTTTCCACAGCCTCATTGAGTTTGCAATGAAGGCTCTCAGAGTCCTGCTGATGTTATACATCTCTAAGCATTCAATGATCCACGTATGCGGCATTGAGTCATAGGCTTTCTTGTAATCAATCCAAGCCATGCACAGGTTGGTGTGTCGGGTTTTGCAAACTCGGCCAACTGTGCGGTCTACGAGGAGTTGGTGTTTGGCTCCTCTGCTATTTACACAGATACCTTTCTGTGCCATGCTCATGTGTTTATCCATGTGTTTGCTTATCTTGGCCGCTATGATGCCTGACATGAGCTTCCAGGTTGTGGAGAGGCAGGTTATTGGTCGGTAGTTGGGTGGGACTGGGCCCTTTGTGGATCCTTCTGGATTAGGATTGTCCGCCCTTCAGTTAACCATTCAGGGTGAGTCCCACTTTGTAGCAGCTGGTTCATTTAGCTGACTGGATAGCTCAATAGATAAGGCATCAATATATCACCCGAGAGGGCAGGGTTCGAATCCAGTCTGGGTCCTTAGGCAAGACCCTTCAAGCTACTGCCTACCTCATACCATGAGAGATACTAAGTTGCATAACATGCCGGCTCAGACGTCGCCCGGCCAAACAAGGTCTGCGTCAGGTGTTGGGGAACCAGAGCACCTTGATGACAAATGGGCTACTGGAACAAGATGGAAATGGGCGAGAGATTAAAATGTGGATCTGTTGGAATGCTACTACTCAAGTAACCCTAATCAGAGAGGTTACATGCAAAGACTGGGGAAGGAATGGTTACTTCGACATCCCCAGTCAATACTAAGCGCTAAACAACTAGTAGCTCAGTGTTCCAACATCCGCAAACGGCAACTGCTATCACAACTTGAGATTGACGAGATACAACACAAATGCTACGGCAAAAGGGAGGAACCCAGATGTCAGAACTGTGGGGACTTAACTACAAGTCCCCACCCAGTGAGGGGATATACGGTCCCATTGAGCGAATCAGAGCTGAACGAGACAGCTGCTGACCTGAGAGAGAGAATCATGACCCGAATGACAACCAGGCCTCCTCAGCGCTAATTACAACGGCTGAGTGAAGTTGAGAATGTGAATGCAGCATTGAGAACGATCTCTACCAATACCATAACAGAAAGTGAAGTGAACTTAATGCAATACTGTAAAAACTTAAATAAGTTGGATCAACTTTAAGAAAAAGTCAATTTAACTGACGTTGCAGCAATAAAGTGTTCTGAACTTAATTTAAGTGAATAAAACTAAACTGAGTCAAGTTGAGTCATAAAATGTTTTGTACAGTGTAACCTAATTATTTTTGTGTTAAACTTTGATTAAATCCAACTAAAAAACATTTACATTTAAGTTGCAGAACTGATGCATTTAATCTTTGCAGGCGATTTCAAACTACCGCAGAAACGTTTTGCGCTTTTATTGTGACAGACCCGAAACGGAAGCAGATCTTTGTTTGCGTCACCTTTACGTGCAGGTATGAGCCCAGAACTGCTCGCCTGTTGGAGCAGAGCAGCGCAGCGCAGCGCGGAGTATGGTGCCACCGAGCCCGACGGACACCGAGTGGGACTGAACTGTTCAGTTTCTCGGGAGGAATCCTCCGGAACCAGCAGAACCGTCCGGTCCACGACCCAAACACCGGGATCTAAATGCCAAGCAGAGCCGCCCAGTGATGGAGAGCAAAGCTTTACTTCGCTGTAAGATCGTGGTGGTTGGGGACGCGCGGTGCGGGAAGACGGCTCTCCTTCACGTTTTCGCCAAAGACTCGTATCCAGAGGTAAAAACACATTTATTGTTTTAAGAAAAGGAAACGCAGCCATGGACATTTCATCAGCTGAAAGCCTCATGAAACGGCGTTTAATTTATTAACTGTTTTGGGATGAAACTGGAAAAATCCGCTTTTGTTTATTAGCTGTCAGTGTTAAATATCTTGGAACGGACGTTTTTGAGATACAGTCTAGTTTGGTTCAAATATCCACAAATAATAATATTTAAACAAACTTTTAGTGATCATTTTACTTTTTATACTTTTTCGAAGTCATTAACTGAATCAGCCTCCAGGTGACAGTTAGTGTCACTTTGCGCACATTTGCGCACTGAGAAGCGCAGGAGCGCACTTCACTTCTTCCACTCAGCGCAACTTCAAAGGGTTTTGTGTTCATTAAGATTGTATTAAAATTGCTAACCAAACAATTAAAGTAATGATAAAGAGTTTAAAATGTAAGAATTTGTTGCTTGGAAGTAAATCATTAAGCATAGTGAATCCACGTGAAATAAAATACGTAATAAGTTAATAAATAAGTCACAACCTCTGCCTGAAATATAGAAAGATGAACTTATCTTTATTCAAATGTGGCTGAAATTTGTTTCAAAATTTGTCCAAAATTTCTTACTCACCTTCACTGGCATGTGCCTCTTGTGACGTCATCAACCCAAACACATTTGGCAGGGATTTCCCTCTTACTGTACCTTTAAAAAAATTTAAAGAAAGAAAATCGATATTATCATTACCCAATTGTGTTTTTTTTTTTTTTTTAAATCACGACTAAATGGGATCTCTAAATAAATTGGTATCAATATAGAAGCTACAAACTGATTTATTTATTATAAGTTTGCGTCTTTATTTACATAATCAGAGCTAATGGACATAAACAGTCAAAGCTGTGCAATGCTTTATTTTCCATCTAATTCCTCTTGACATTCAGTGCCGGTTTCTTTCTGAAACACGGCAATTTGTGTTAAAAATATAAATCTGACTATACGGAAGGAAAACCCTGCCCAAATGTCTCTGACCTCCTGCCGTCTCGTTGCAGAACTACGTCCCCACCGTGTTTGAGAACTACACAGCCAGTTTTGAAATCGACAAGCAGAGGATTGAGCTGAACATGTGGGACACTTCAGGTAGGATTCACCACAAAAGCCGCCGTCAAAAAGACATTTCCCGAGCGGGCCAAGGCTTTCTGCCGAGCATATTTTCATTTTTACACTGTCGTCACATTTTCATGTGTCGTTAATTATGAAATGTAACGAGCTGTCATCAGCATGGGACAGAGCCTGTTTCACAGTTTGGAGAGGAATATAAGCAACACATTCAGTTTAATGGCTCGTTCGAAGTGTTGATGTCTTCACGTTGGGTTTTTACTCAACATGAATAAACTGATGTTTATTTTATGCTTTCAATCACACTGAGCTGGAAAATGTTTACATCCACTGAACCTCCAGCATTTCATCAGGTTACATCCACAAACTCCAACGTGCTTCACTGGGATTTTATGTGATTCAGGACAAAGTGGAAGAAAAATGATGGAAAAAAATGTTTTCAAATTCTTTACATAGAAAAATCTGAAAAGTGTGGCCTGCACTTTCAATTACGTTTAGGTCTGAGCATCGGTGACCAAATTGAATAAAAAATGAAAGTGATTTTTCTGTCTATTTTTTCAGTGTTTTATTTTTACCTGTTCAATAGTTTGACTGAATATTAGGGAGAAAAAATTAAATAAAAATGAAATTACAAGAATAAAATTATAACATTAAGAGAATAAAGTTGTAATAGTTCAAGAATAAACTCATTACATAAAGTCATAATATTAGCTTTATTATTGTATTATTCTGATTTTATTCTCATAATATTATTATTTTATTTTCTTAACCTGGCCTTAATACTCTGCCATACAATTTTAAACAAACTTTTTAAAATGAAATCTATAAATAATTAAAGATCTAAAACATAAAAACAACTCTGGATTGTTTCCTTATTAATAGGGAAAACAGAAAATTGAACATTTTTAGGATTTGGGGGGATTAGCTATTGTTTTATATTTGGTTGGTCAAATTTTTACCATTCTTGACTTTTGCTCAGTGGCCGAATAAAATCATTTCAAGGGCCACAAACGGCCCTCGTGCCACACTTTGGTCACCTCTAAGTCATTGATGCAACTTGCATCATGTGTCTTTTCAGGGGAACTTCGACTTTTTTCAAATTAATTTATTATCTTAATATTTTTTTATTATCATTTTAATTTTTTAATTTATTTTAAAAGTTAACTTTTTACATTTTCATTTATTTATTTTTTTATGCTAATGTTTAATAATCTCTATGCTGTCACAGTTCAGATGCTGATTAAATTAAAAACAGATGCACTCAAGTGAGAGTATCGTTTACTTTTTCAAGTACTTAGTAGTATTTATCAAAGTACATACAGTAAAACAAACACACACCACACTTTTAAGAGTTTTACATACAAACGTATTTGATAACAAATTTTCTTTTTCCTTCCACTTTACAACTAGAAGAAATTGTTTCTAATATATTTCTCTATAAATATAATTACTGTAAAAACTAAAGAACCAGAGTTGTATTTCAGTATTGGGGTTTTAGATCTATTAAAATTCAACTTTTACAATAAGACTTCAGCAAAACTCCTGCCTCAATATGTCAAAATATTGTCAAAACCTCGTTTTTATGATACAAAACTTATTTCATTCTTCTATTTTGAGTTTATGTTCATTTAACTGAGTTCAAAATCAAAATCACTAGTAATTGATTTGATGAAAGAGAAAGAAACTCATGCAACAGAAAGATTAAAAACAGATATCGAGTCACATAATATCTAAATAAAATGCTTTGATGTTTATAACGTCAAGGTTTATGGATGTTTTAAATGTTTTTCAGTGGAAACATGAGTCAGACTTAGATATTTGTACTCTGTAGATATAAACGAGTCTTTTTATATTCTTTCACTTTGCTTCACTTTTATGTGACAAATGAAACTTCACATGCAGCGCAGAGAGGAGCTTTAACCTCCACCCATCAGACCAGATAAACAAGCTGCAGATTAAGAGCTGCAGCTGCTGCTGGCCTGTGGGTGAGGCCACCAGCTTTCAGAAAAAACGCCTTCTGAAACTGCTGCTTCGTTCAAACACACCTCTTTCCTCACCGAGTTGTTTTGTGGATAACAATTACACCGGTGGGACGCTTAAACAGTAATTTTCTCCTCCTTAGTTAAGAATGAAGCTCCTTTTTCAGCATGTGGTTGCTGTACCTTACTGCTGGAAATGTGGTAAAACCTGATGAACAGCCTCTTGGGTCGGGTTTAATATCACAAGGAATGCTCTTTTTATGTATTTTAAATGCTCCTCCGTCCCATCTAAATACATCCGGATGGCATAAAACAAAACAAACCTGCTCATGTCTGAAACCGTTTCTTGACTGTCAAGAAATGGTTGACAGCTCGGACACTTAAAGGGGATTTATTACACAAAATTCACATTTTTGCAGGCTTTAGTTCTTTCATTTGGGTCTCATCTGCTTCCGAAAACCAACACCCACCTGCTTATCTTGGCAATGAGTTTTCAGGTGTTTGGAATGTGGCCGTCTCTTTGCTTTTGTTTTAAATCCATTTTATTTTGTCACACTACGTTCAATAAAGCCATACTCAAACTCAAAACCCTTCCTGAATGCAACGTCGCCAAGCCCCAGCCCGTTGCCGAGCAACCCCGGTGGAATTCCGCCCGTCACCTAGCAACCCAAGCTGAGTTCCAGCACGTTTAGTCAGCTGGTTTTATGTGCTGTAAAATGGCTGCTTGTTCGGCTTTAAAGTGTCAAACGGACTCACATTCATACCGGCTGACCAATAAAATAAAAAAACATTCAAATATAGAGTTAAGAAACATCTGAGAACCTTTTTCCAACCTACCATATATTGGTTTTATTGAAATACAACATGTTTAATGTATTGCTGAGTGGCTAAAATGAAAGGAACTAACAATTAAAATGGTGTTTCTAATTGACTCCTGATTACTTTCAAATCATCGGTTTTGGCCACTGACCTCCATGAATCTCTAAAGCCACATTAAATTGTGGCTTCTTGCAACCAAAGAAAGCAGTTTAAGCCTTTCTGGAGTCTGTATTTCTGCCAATACCAACGACTCACCTGGCCAATGGTAACCAGACCTGTGGGAAATACGAGAGAGCTAATTATGTATTTAACAAGGTTACTATCAGAGAGTCTGCGGTCGCTGCTTTGGCTCCAGTCGCTGGGTTTGTGTTTACACAATGGGCTGCGCCATCCCTTCAGAAACAGCTATCTGTTTGCTGCTGCGGTTGCTGTTTCAAGAACATCATTCATTATTTAATTTCTCCTTCCTGTTGGCGGCGCAGCTGGTTCGGCAAATCTGGATTTGATTTCACTCAGTTCACTCCTGAAGATGACGAGATTCCCCAAAATGAACCTGATTTGTGTAAATATCCCTTGTAAATTCTTGAATTTTTGTTTTAAAGGCTGAAGAAATGCAGTATGACTAACAGATCTTTGACACTTGGTTGTTCTGCTCCTGTTTCGTCACTTTTCAGGCAGTTTACTGCTGAGTTTCAGGCATTTGGAGCCAGTTTTGCTGATGTGTGTACGGGAATGTGCAGGCATGCGGTAAAAGCTTTCAGGATGGCGGCGTGAGTTCGGCGTTCGTTGTCCGTCTCTCTGCGGACGAAAGTCAGAAACTAATCCAGCAATTCAAACAAGATCTGTTGTTTGAAGATGAAATTTTAAACACATTTAGGGGCATATCTGTAAATTAAAATACAAATGAAAAGTTAATTTACTTCAGATATTCATAAGTATTTTTGCAAATTTCTCATTAGATTATTGTATTTTTGTTAAGTTAGTTTTAAGAGTGCACTTGCTAATTTTTATTAGTTATCCTCTGTGGTTATCTCTGTTCATTGTGCACTATTTTCTGGCACAGTTTTTCCTTCCACTCAACTTTCTGCAACTTCTACATATCCTACCTGGATTAAAAATCTGAGAATCTCAATTATTTTGTGTTCTCTTTTTGTAATTTTTCTTATTGAAACACCAACAAAAAGTTCAGCAAAAGTGTAAAGAACAGCATAGAAAAGTTTGAATTACCTCATAACTTTTATAATAATTGTGTTGTAGTTTCCTTCTTCTGTATTTTTAATTTGTATTGACTAAATATGTTAAGTCATATTAACCTTATTTGTACAATATATATTTTTTTGTTTTAGCAGGAGAAATTACTCGTTGTCCAGAGAAAAAATAGCACTTAGTTTAATTCTGGCACATTTACAAAAATGTTAGTTGATGTGCATCGTCCCTTTCAGATAAATTAAATTCAATTAAAGTCCATTAAAGTCAGGAATCGTTAGCATCAAACAAACTGGAACGAATTATGTTCTGGATCGAGACTGAAATTCCTCCTCTGGTTTCAATCTGCTGAATATTTTTTATTTTTAATTCTCACAGAAAGAGAATTAAATTGGTGTCAATCGACTCGACTACGTTTGTGCAGCAACATTATTTTTGTTTGGTTTTGAAGACATTGATGAAAGTTTAAAGGTCAAGAGGTCAACCAGGCTCCTCCACTTTTACAAAATCAAATTAAAGTTTCATTCATATCTTAAAAGTCGAAGCAGCACAAACAGAAAAATTGTTGCTGCACAAACCAGCACAAACGTAGTCGAGTTGATTGACTCCAATTTTATCTGATTTGAAGATGGTTGTGGGAGCTGGTTGACCTTTCATGACCTCTGGAAACATTTCTTAGTATCTTTAAAATTATAGCGGCACAAACAGAAATTTTGATGCACAAACGTTTGACATCAATTTTCACTCAGATTTCATCTAAACTTCAAGTTTAATTGGTTTTCTTGCATTTTCCAAAGAAATATTTAATTTAATATTTGCAGTAGTCGATTGTATGAACCAAATCATAAGTTGTTTCCGGTTAAATATAACGTCTTTTCCAAATAATCTGTGAAAATCTGCTTCCAGAAATTAATTATTTCTTCCAACTTGTTTGGTATCTTTACTGAACTGGAGTCAATTTTTATTCTTATTCAAACTAACAGTCGAATAAGTAGATAAAACAATATTCCAGATTATTGAGATGAGTTGGTAAAATCAATTCAATGGATGTTATGACAAAGTAGCAAAGGATTCGTTACATCTTGAGATGTTAGCGTGAGGCTGTGGAGGTCAGAGGAAGACAGATTATTATGAAACCTGCGTTGCGTCTGAGGGAAATGAGACGCTGCCAGACGAGCCGCTGAGCTGCACACAAACCCAGGATTTAATTAATCAGCCACTGCCTGTGTGACCAAACGCTCGGCCTCCTGTCGCCTCCATTCTTCGTCTCCTTTCACCGCCCACCGCCCGCTCCGTCTCACGCCGTCCTCCATTACAGCCGACCACGACTGGGTTCAAACTTCCTGCCATTAAACCAAACTCCATTTTTACTGAGTCTGGACAAAACGAATGTCCTCTGCTGGATCCCACACAACCTGCATATTTGAGCTTATTTTAATTGTACAAAGTTCTTTATTTGTGAGTCAATATATTTTTGCCCATTTATACACAACAACTGGAACTTTCAATATCTGGCAAGTTAGTTTCGCAATTTACCGTCTATTAAAAGAGCAGATTAATTTCACTTCCTGCAATGGTGGGAGTAAAATTACAGCAGTAACCCGATATTGGCTGGAAAGCACAACGTCTCTCCTTTCAGGAACCGTTGGAATTTTTCAGATAGCGCAACGTGTGGCGGGATTACGGTACTGGCAGTTTGGTCGGAGATACATTAGATCCAGAAGGAATTTTAGAAGGCCATTTGAGATGTACAACGGCTGCTGGAAAAGACAAATGTTTTGTTGTTGAATTATCAGCCAGAGAGCAATTGCTGCATTCTTGTTGTTTGTGCAGGAGGCTCCACTTCTGCTTTTCAAACATTTACAGTTTATGAAATTATGCATTTGTTTGCAGCCATTTTGGCATTCATCAAAATATAATGTCTGCTCATTTGTTGTTTTCTTCATAACTTTGTAATTTTCTGTTTTTATTACGTAAAGCACCTTGAACCTTGAACAGCTTTGCTGCTGAAATGAGCGACACAAACAAAGTCGACGTATTTGAGTTGGAGGCCAGCAGCAGCTCATTTGGATTTAAAGTGACTTAAAACGGCTCATTCTGAAAATACTTCATGTTTTCTTGTTCAGGGAAGCGCAATAGGTCACTTTTAACATTTAAATTTTCATGCATTTCTTATTTGTCTCAATTTCTTCAGTTAGAATAACAAGCAAAGAGGCCAGAGAGGAAAGTTAAGCTCTCCAAAGAGCGCAGAGGGTTTCCTCCGACCCAAAAGGTCAATTTGCTCTGAAGATGCTGGAAAAGGTCAAAAAAAAAAAAAGCAGCTGCAACATTCACCATTTATTTCTTCCAGTTTCATAGACAGCAAATTATTGTTTTGAAGCTCTTCCGCATTATGACTTATTTATTTGTGTCTGCTCTACCTTGATACTCAAATTACATTTGTTATGGTAGGAGAGAAAATGACTTTTCTCGCGAGATCGGAAAAATAAAACAATACAATAGAAAAGTGACACCACAAAAATTTATTTTTAAGAAATAAATTGGAAAAATAAATTTCTTCTGGCTGTTTTTTATTTCTATCTGCTCAATAACGCACTAAACACACAACATTTAAAATGAACGAAGTAGTTTTATTTAAATATGTAAATTATTTCTGATGCAAAAAGTGAAAGGATTCTCGTAAAACTGTATTATTAAAAGACACGTTGATGTTTTTTGTTGTTTTTGTCAATGATTTGCAGCCACAGTGAAAAATGGATCACAAATTTTAAATAAAACAAGAAATATGTGTAATAAAAGAGAAACATCCATGCAGGTGGAGGAAGCGTCAAGAATATACAGCCTCAGCTGCAATCAGAATGTCCTAGTCAAAGCCCAGATCTAAACTCAATTGAGAATCTGTGGCAAAACTTTAAAATGGATGATACAGGCTCTCTGACTGAGTTTGAGAACAAAAAATCTAAATAAATAAAGCAAACTAAACTATTTTAAAGTGCGTTGAACACAATTTTCATATTTTTGTTTGTTAAAAAAAATATAAAAACATCCATTTTGTTCCATTAACTTCAGTATTAAGCATTTTTTTTGTGCTTGTGATGAAAAATCCCAATAAAAATCATAGATGTTTGCCCTGTTAATGCCTTGAAATGTAATAACTTGCTAATGTCCTAACTTGAAGTTTGTTTTCATATTTTTACTGAATCTTTGTTTTGGTTTCTCTTATTAATTCAAATCAGTCGGAGTCCGTTTGTTTCGCCGTTAACCCTGGAGGACTTGCGATGACGCGGCAGTTTCTCCTGAAAGAGCCGCGACTCTTCAAATATACATAAAAAGAAACGACACCTTAAAATCTGATCCGAGCGCCACAACGCGGTTTATGTGTCTGGATCTGCTTCTCTCTGCAGTTTCCGGTTTAATTTGATCCATTCCTCCTAATATTCTCCTGCTGTCAGCCTCTCTGCAGCTCCTTTCGGTTTCTGCGTTTCCGACGAGTCAAGGTCAGGAGACCCGCGGCGGCGGCCGCGTCCCCTCAGCACTCTGCCACCCGATTAGCTTAGCTTGCTCTTTCTTTGTATCTGTCTTCACGAGGCTCTCTCTCTTTTCTCACCTCATTTTCTCTGGTTTTTTTCCCAAAAATCCTGCAGTTCAGAAGCTGCAATGGAAAAGTCTGATTGCTCCTGCAGTATTTTAGTTTCGCTAACGAATCTGTAGAGAAATTAAATACTCTGAAATGTTATGATTTAGAACATCATTGACTGTAGATACTCCTTCCAAGGCGTTTACAAAAGTGATTTGAGATCAAAAAAACAAACTCTGAGTTATGATACAATTTATTGTATTCATTGTTTACAACAAAAGCTAAAGATACCAGTGGAAAGAAAACAACTGCTACTTATACCAGGATGCAGAACTCAGTTTAATTTTGGGCCAAATCAAAAATCTGAATGTTCTTAAAGGGCCGGTTGTGCAGGAATGTATTGATAAAACCATCAAACTGTTGAAATATCAATAAACAGCTGTTTGTTTCAGCATTCAGAAAGCGTTTCTTAAAATTAAACAATATTTAACATCTTTTCACGCTGATCAGTCCAACCAGGATTTTGTGATTTTTCATTGCAATCAAAATGGCTGATTTTGTGGCGCTAATTTAGAAATATTTGTAAGGAATTTTTATGATATTTGCGCTATTGCACGGCGTAAAAAGTGACTTTTTGTTATCGCCACTAAGTAAGGCTGAGGAGGCAATCGCTTAAACGCAATGTTTTAGGCCAATTTTTAGAAAAAAATTCCAGTAAAAGTCTGAAGAATTGGTGGAATTTGTAGATTTGAACTTTGAGTGAGTTTTGCAGATTTGTTGAAAAACTGGAGGGACTTATTCATGTAATTTGGAGTCTAGAGGACCACACAAAAAGCTACGGCGGGCCACATTTGGCCCCCGGACCTTCAGTTTGACGCATGTAACTTATATGATTGGAGGAATTCATTTTTCAGTTCCTCAAGGTGAGTTGCAGATGTTTTGTTTTTAGATTTATGATCGCAATAGTGATCTAAAAACAAAAGGTCTGCAACAAGCCTGACTGCAGAGCATTGAGCAGCGCTGCGCCCCCTGCTGATTAACTGCATCTACGACACCGAAAATAAATCTATTGTTTACATCGTTCTTTCTTCAGGCTCAAAGAAAATGTTTGTTTCTGCCAACGCAACTCAAGTCTGTTTCTCTTTTAAATCACAAATAGCCGTAAAGTTTTAACATTGTTATTATCATTACTGTTGTAACGATCAACTCTGTTTTTTGGTTTCCATCAATAGGTTATTAAGCCCAGATATGATTTGTTCATGGTTTTGTTGTGACCAGTCACATTTACAAAGCAGCACTGCTGTTCCAAACAGGATGAACCAACAGCAGAAAGTGAAATGTTTTCACTCTAGATGTTATGCATTAAGATGTCACTGTGAGTGAAACGTCATGTTAGATGGTCTGTGAGTGTTAAGTGTTTCTCAGCCTGAGAAAGTTTGAGAAACACTGAAAATTGTGTTTTCTTTACTCTTTAAATTCCAGAAAATGTGTAGAAATCATGTGCAAAACAAATAGATAAATATGTTTTCTTCTATGAATTCCTCTACAGACTCGGCTACATTTTAGAAAAACTTCCAGAAAATCTTCTGCTGCGTTTATTTTCCGTTTTGTTTGTAACAAACTGAATGTTTTCAGTCTGCACTGAGTCTCGCTACTGACATATTTCCACTGCTGTAGTCAATAATCAGCTAATTTTCCAACGTGAGGTTTGAAAAAGGTCACATATTAGATCATAACAGGTGACCTTTACATCACCTGGCGCTAATTATGACAACACTTCCCAGAGTCTAATTATAAATAATCACATAACATTCAAATGAGACTTTTACCTGGTTAATTTAATAACTTTGTAAGTAAATATTGTATTTTCTGCACCAAAAGCTGCTGTTTTATAGATAATTGTCTCCTTTTGTGAAACTCTTGTTTCTGCTTTTAGAAAAGTTCATTCCGAAACTTTATTTCTTGTTTGAAAGACTTTGCGTCCGTATGACAATAAATATTTAAAAATAAACTTTACAGTTGAAAATATTTCATGACCTTTTGGGAAAAAAAAAGAAAGGAAACTGATAATATTTTATAAATATCTACTGTAGGAAATGTGTTGCAATGTCTGCAGAACCATGCATGTGTTTCTCTGAAGAATCTTGATTCTGCCAGGAAATTATTCAACGAAAAAGGAACATAGTTTTGAACTCGAAGACAAGAAAAGTACCGTAGATGTAAAAATGTTAGTTCCTGTTGACGTTTTCATTGTTCTTCTGCGCTTCTGATTGTGTCTGAAATAATTAACACACACACAAAAAAAAAAAAACAACAAAAAAAGGACGACGGCAAAAACTTGGAAATGAGATTCAAGATCTGGAAAAAACAAATAAAAAATGTAATTTTATCTACATTTAAAGTCATTAGTGGAGTCGGCTTTTTGCACTTAATCATGTCTGAAATGAAGAAAACTCTGAGAAAGAAAAAATAAACTATGTAGGGGCAAATAGTTTTCCCCAGCACTCTGTAATTGCTATAATCAGCGTTTATAACAGGAGATAATTTTAGTTAATTCCCTCAGAGATTTAAACTGTTTTTTAGCTCAATATTTTGATTTCATTCGCTTCAGGCAGCTGTTCTCAGGACAAAATGTTTCTCGTCCACTTATATAAAAGACTCCATTAGTGGCATGTTGGTAAATATGCGAGGAGAAATCAGCATCTTAAGAGCTAAATGCTTCTCCACAGCTGAATCAAGAGAGGAAATTTGACTGAAATCCAGAAACAGGAGTCCAAACAAGCAGATGTTTGCAAAATGAATGAATGAATAATTTTAATACATCTTGTCCTTTATGCACAAATCCTACATTGGAATCAGCATCGAAACCTTGAATCGCTGCGTCTGGAAACGTATTTAGGCGAACGTGGATGTTTGCTTGCGCTGTGCAAACGTCTCTGGCACCGCCTGGCCTTTCAAGTACCAGTCGGTCGTGTTTATCCATGCAGGTCAGCAGCGTCTGCAGCCCAGAACCCATCGCTCATTCATGAGCGGCTTTCATGACCCCACTTACGGGCCGGCTCCTCGAAAACGCAGCCCGGACGTGACAGAAAGCAGCCGTCGTGCTCAACCTTTACCAAGAAGCTGCTGCTGTGAACCTATTTGTGGGGAAACGGATGAAGTTTCGGAGTAATCAGGAGTGAAAGAGGAGTGAATAAGGATCGGGGGGGTTTCACGGTGCGGTCAGATCGTCTTCTGCTCATGCAGCCCATTAGAAGAACAAGAGTACATTGAAAATCAATGGTCCGGATGCGACTCCACTCCCAGAGGAAGTACCAACATATTTATGTTGTTCTTTGCTTTTAAACTCAAACAAATCACAAGAGATTCAAATTTTCTCCTAAAATAGCTTCACAAACAAAAATCCAATTAACTTTTTCTCTATAATTGTTAATTTTCTTTTTAATTTGACAACTCAAAACAGGCTAAACCTAAATGTGTGAAATGTTCCAGAGGCAGTCAGTACTTTAAGGTGAGGATACGTCCATTTGAAACATTTTCATTTCATGTTTTGGACAAAGTCATTCTTAGATAATAGGATTTTAATCTGATCAGTAACTCTTGTTACTTTAAATCCAAATAAGTTACATGTAAGCCACAACTCCAACTCAACATTTACACTCGCGTGTGAAAATGGCTGCAAACAGACGCACAATTATACAATCATTCTTTTCTTCAAAAAGCAGAAGTAGAGCCTCCTGCACATTCGACAAAGCAGCAAGTGGTTTTAAATGGTAAGCCAACAACAAAGCATTTCAAATGCATACAGCAGTAAAACCAACTAACCTAAAGAACTGGAATTCAGCTGCGGTTGCTAGGTAACAGCCTGGACTTCGCTGGGGTTGCTAGGTAACGGGCAATGCCTTCTGATGTTTACTTTACTTTCCGGAGGTTTTTGAAAGGCGTCATTTTCTAGATACCAAAACCATTGATCTACTGCCAAAAATCAATTGGTAGAGTTATTTTGAGAGCTTGGGTTGCATTTAGAAACAGTAGAAACCCAAATGGACAAACAAAAACGTGAAGATTTCTACACAAAGTAATGCAAATGTAAATTTGCACAGAAACGTAAAGATAGAGCCTTAAATAATCTACTAAGACAGTTTACCAGCCAAATATAAAAGTTAATTTGGGGATTACTTACACTTTAAATACCTAGATGTGCCTTTAAACTTTGGCATTTTAAAGTTCTGATGGTATAAAATGTTTAAACTGATGAGAGAATCAACAGTTTATTACCAACTTTCTCATGTAATGATTCCAAGCAGACAGTTGGTTCATCACCAGCATAGAGAAGGAGACAGTGCACATTGTTTTGATTAATACACAGCGAACCTCAGGGTTTTTTCCACCACTTAAGACTCAATCATTTCCTTATTTATAATGCAAGACTGTGAACAATCAGTACAGCCTTCAACGCCTGTGTTTCTGATGCGGCAGCCGGTTTTTCTGCATTCATAAGCAGTCTGATTTCCATGTAGGAGGAGAACATGAGGCAGCGCTGGAGCCAGGAGGTTTAATGTGAAGAGGAGATGCCCAGATGCAATCTGCTCCCTCGGTTATTAGTTTTAGGGATTCCTGCTGATTTCAGGCTAAGCGAAGCTCAGTCGCCGTTCTCCTTCTGCGCCTGCTGAGCAAGAAATGTAGCATCACAAAGAGATTTTCTGCCAAATCCAGATGGTTTGTAGCAAAATGAAAGAAAAATCTGGTATTTGACTGGTTGAAGATTTCACTTTGTGATCTCATTCTTTTCCTAAAGTGACTGTTTCAATTTCAGACCTGCATATAGTAAACTTAAATCACTTAAGATTACTGTGGGTCTTTTCAGCCCTTTTTTAAAATTTTATTTATTAATTTAGTAAAAAAAACTAACAAAATCACAGAGGTCCAAACTCTCACTTCCCTTCGAAACTCTTGCCATTTATTACAGAAAATCACATTTAAATTCTTGTTTTGCTAAAGTCATGCATAAAAGTCATCCAATCCACACAGCAAATTAGGCTTATTGGCAAAATTGTTACACAAGAACAGCTTAAAACTTTAAATAGGACTAATATTTAAAGTGATCTATTACGCAAAATTGACATTTTTCATGTTTTTGGGTCTCCACTTCTTAAAACAAAAAAGAATTAAAAAAACAAAACAGCCGACCACTTTATTGGCGATTCATTAAAGTTTCTTGGCGTCTGGAAAATGACTCGTTTCAAATACCTTCGGAAAATAACCTTACAAACCAGGAGACGCTGCCCGTCACCTCGCAACCCCAGCAAATCTCAGCTCGTTACCTAGCAACCCCCGTGGAATTCTGTCCGTCACCTAGCAACCCAAGCAGATCGGAGCTGATTTTTGTTGCTACAGCTATTATCGTCCATTTCACCAAAAAAAAAAAACAACAAAAAAACTAATTTTCAGTGGGATAAGTGATGAATTGCATATTAATTAGCCAAATTATTAATAATTAGTTACCCAAGTTGAATAAATTTAAATTAAATGGCTCTAAAAACGGTTCTAAACTAGTTTATGTTGTTAAAACGGATTCATTGTACAGGTTTCTAATTGTGCTGCTAATCGAGTTTAGAATATCCAAATGATCTTATGGCAAAAGTATGTTGATCCTGTCATGACTGCAAGGATTAAAATCTTAAGGTTTGTTCTAGATGACTTTTAAGCTAATCATTGGGTGGAGGCGAATATTTTCTGCCTCTACCTGTTGATCCTACAGTTCCCTCTGTGTTTACCTGGAAGCTCAGCCGTCATGGCCGCCTTGGCTCAAGAGCTTGTGATTCTTGTTAAATGACTCTCTAGCCCCGCCCACTTTGAGATAATCCAGATGATGATGTCATCTGAGGTCGTTGATGGGACAAGAGACGGAAAGAAAGAATTTGTTTTGCTGTTTTGACAGTTTTGCTGAGCGAAACTTTGATTCACGAGGAAAAACATCCAGATGGGAGCGTCTGGATCCTTTGGCAAGAAGTAATTCAACACAAATTAATAGTTTCCTCTTTTACAATAACAAGAAAAATTAAAGCGCTGAAGAAAATAATTTGAATTGGATGGATTTTAGCAAAAATAATCTGTACTGAGCTGAAATGATCATCAAAAGATTCTAGTTTCTGACATTCAGAGGAACTGGGAACTTAATCTGGATTGTACGGCTAATTTTAAGGCTTTTATGGATCTTTTATCAGTTTTAGTAATAATTGTTGAGGGAACTATAAGGATATGTTTTAAACTTAAACTTAAACTTAGTTACAGGAGCATCATTGAACTATTTCTCACTTGAAAACCTAAAATCTTCTCAAAAGTAGAATAAACTTTCAGATTTAGAACTGTTTCTGAAAAACAAAAGTAGACTTAAAACATAATTTATTACATTTAATTAAATTTTTATTAAAATTATATGCTATCTGTAAAGTTTAAAAAAATTACCTGAAAATATATTTATTATCTGGCAACAATTTAATCATGCAAATTATTTATTTTTATTATAAATTACTTTTGTGAATCTGTATAATCACTCTTATTGATGATTCTTGTGTTTAGGTTACATTTTATGAAAAAACTAAATTCCCATAAGTTACAAAAGACTTGCTAATAAAAAGTAAATCAAAGTATTTTTGATGAAATTTATATATAGTTTAAAAAAATGGTCTCAACATTTTTTTTAAAAAGGTTGATAATACAAATTAAGTGAAGTTTTACAATTTTTGATTAAATTAAATGAAAGATTTTTTTTGGCATATTAAAGCTGCTACAAAAATAATCTAATTATTTTTTGACTATATATTAATATATTTTTCTAATAGTGATGTGTAACTGTGAGAAGTTATATAAAAGTCTATACAAATATAAATACCTAGTAAAGGAGGCAGTTTTGTGAAATAATAATGTTTTGTTTCTCTGTAAAGCAAAGCGTACTGAGGGAAATACGACCCTCTGACAGATCGGCCTAAAAGCAGCAAACTGTCCTCCAACTTCCCCATCAGAACCTTTAATTCGTTTCCTGCTTCCTCCAAAAAGGAAGAAACAAACAAACATTCATCCAGCTGGTTTTTTCCAGCTGACTGTCACATTGCTCAGTTCACAAAAAGCATTCCTGTTCTCTCAATTTATGCTGGTACCTCCAATACTTCAAGCTTTTAAACAATTTTCCTTACAGAACCCGCTCCCGGTTTTTACTTCCAGCTATTTGCATTCAGAAAAAGCAGAACAGAATAAACCAGTTGCTTTTAGCTCTTCAGAGTTAATTATATGAGATGATATGATAAGTGGTAGTTTCATCCACTCATCTTCTTCCTGGATCAGGAAATCCGACGTTTTTGGTTATCTCCAGCTTTAATCTGCAGCTTCTGCACAGATGAGTCTGGTTGCACCAGCATAAAATATGAGACCAAACTTAAAAATTATTTCACCCTCCATCTATCTAACAAATAAAAGAACACCTTGCCAAGTGTTTTGTCCATTTTCTAGTGCAAATATCTTTGTTCTGTTGAAATAAGGCAAAACTAACTTAAAAGTGACTTTTCATCAAGATGTAGTAGCTTTTATCAAGTCAATAATTTCTGAATATTTATTAAAAAATGTACAAGTTTCAGTACATTCACATTTTCCCATGTTATAAGTGGAAGTAGTAGTTTTTTTAAAAATCAATAATAAGGCATAATTGGCTTAAAATAAGCTCCTATATCTCGCTTAAAAGTTACTTGTACATAAGTTTTGTTTTATTTCCAGTGTACTAAGATATTTGTACTATAAACCAGAGAAAAATTAATTGGTATCACTGCAAAATTACAAAATCTAACCAGCTGATTCTGATCCTTTAATTCTTCTAAGCAAAATTTTTACAGAGAAAATGTAGTTTTATATAAATGTGAAATGCTGAAAGTTTTGGAGTTTAAGCAACTTTTACTCAAAAGCAGATTTAAGCAAACCTATTTTAACAGAAACAATGAGACATTTTCCATTTTGCTTCCTGCTAACAGATACAATTTTTGATCCAAACACAGAAAATAAATGTCACATTACAAAAGGAAATCTATTTTGTTGTTTAACAAGAAAAACATTCAAGCATTTTCCTATGAATACTTTGGTTTTGAAGACCAAACGTTGCACAGGAATCAGACATTTTTATGTTCTCCTCTTGTATTTCTCTGATTTACAAACCAATTTTCTGGAAGCGCAAGCAGATGCTCGTATGTGGACGAGCATCTGACCCCTGAGACAAACCCGGCCCGCGGCTCTGGGGTGTTTTTATGAATCGGATCGGAGCGTTTTGGACGCGGACAGATGGACCGGTCCTGCTGCAGCAGCAGGACTCGTCCCTGGAGAGGCTGCGGGATTTCAGGAAGGATTCCCGATCGATACACATTAACGACGACGAGGATTCGCAGACATCATGGAACCGCGAGGCTCTCAGTCCGGCTCCGTTTGAGTGTCGCCATGAATTCATCCATTCATTCAATCAGTTATAAACTTCGCAGGGTGATAATATTTTTGTTGTTGTTTCACTGTGACTTTTGAGGAATTAAGTTAATTTTTCTAGATTATATTAGTTCATTATTGTTCAGAGTTGTAGATTTTCCATCCTTTGGTTTATTTTTAGGTGCAGAATTCACAAATATCAAAGTATGATATTGTGATTATAAATAAAAATATTCTCAAATGTTTTTGAACTTTTACTGTGAACAAAATAAAACATCTATTTCACATTATTTCCCTAAAATGAACATAAGAACAACATATAAAATTAATATACAATTGCAAAAATATGCAAATGACTGTTTTCATTGATTGGTTGCCATCAAATCAATAATTGAACTTGTTTCATAGTTTATAGTCAATGTTAAATATACAAATATTATTTTTGTATTTTGCTTTTTGCTCATTAACAGATACGATTTCAGATTTGAGTAAAATACTCAAAATAAGCTCACAATAAGGTAAAAATCGAGGTTTTATAAAAATCCTACCGGATTACAGCGATGAGATTAAATCTATGCCGTTTCTTTCCATCCCTGCTGACTGGTAAATCTGGAAAAAACAACGTTTTGCAGACAATCTTTAAACTTTCTGCACCTTATGTAATATTTCTGAGCCTGTTTACAACTTTTTAAATTTCTGGTGGAAAAGAGACGAGGTGTGAGCCAGCTGGAATATTTCTGTCAGTGATTGACACTGGAGGCCAGACAACGCAGCAGCTGACAGGCGAGACAAAACACTTCGCCTCGATGCTGCGCCTCACGATCTGTCCTCAAAGGAAAGCAAGTTTGCACACTTTGTTCGTTAAAAGGAGTTGTATTATGTGTTTTCCAGGTACAAAGTGCCATTTTATAGCACAACAAAGTAACTATGTTACATTCAGTTGGTATAAAAACGTGATATATAATAAATGACTTCAATATTTAGTCTTGAAATTGGGCGTCTGTCTCTTTAAAAAACTTCTACTCTTTCCAAAACTCTCTCCGCTTTTAACCCTTTCTTAGCATTTTTACCAGCTTTCACTGAGAAGTGGCTCCTATAATGAGCTCGGCTGATGTTTGCTAATTGCTCCCGGCTAGTCTGAAGGGGCCTCGGAGCAAAGGGCTGATGCAGCTTTGGAAATAATTAAAGCCCACTGCACTGAACCCCCACTGAAAACTTCCTGGTTATTCCACCAAATATTAATTTCTGAACTCTTCTTGAGTCAAAACATTGTATGAACTAACATTATTACTCTATATTCACATATAAATAAGAACTTTATTTGAGCTCTGAAAGTCTTGCATCTTTTTCGATATTTTGACCATTTCTCAAAATTAAATTTTTGCTTGGGATTTTAGTCATAGAATAAAAAAACGAGATCAATTTCACTCAAACATAAAGCTATAAAGAGTCCAATCATTTCTGGTTAATCAACCTCGAGCGACATTAAATCCTCTGACATAAGGTAACACTGCTGTAGCTCATTCATTTGACATAATTCTTATTTTATTTATTCTCTTCTTCATGTAAAAACTCACACATTATAAAATATCCACCCAGATCCACTGAACTGACTCTCCTGTGACGAATCAGGTGTAAGTTAGATCTCTGTCTGTGTCATTATCAACCTGTGAGGGCGAAAGCGGGTTGATCATGTTGCTGTATTCTGTTACGGTGAGACCTGAATAGAAAACATTACTCTTCTCAGCCGTAGCCTATATAGATGTGGACTTCTCGGAAAAGTACTAACTCAGCAGCTCTGCAGATGACTTCTTTTACGGTGTCCAAGGCTTCTGCCCAGATGAGTGTATCCCATAATAAATTGAAGATTGCACCGGTTGGATCTCTTGTTTTATTGCATACTATTTTTATTTTCTGTTTGACCCACAAGTGTGGCACTGGCAAACTGCTGCAGATGAAAAAGGCCCGAGGCTCTAAAAAACAAAAAAACACTCAGGAATATTTAGAGAGAAAGTTTAAAAGCTCAAAGGACGAGGAGTGAAACTTTATATGCCTCCGTTTGATCAAAGTTGATCCTGAGCTACAGCTGTCGGAGTGTGTGTGTGTGTGTGTGTGTGGGTGTGTGTGAGTTTAAGGGACTCTGAAGAGAGCTTTGCATTTTATGACACTGTCACAAACACTTCCACTTTCTGCATCTATCAGATGCTAAAACACAAAGGGGAAAAATGGCTGTTTGCTAAGTTACAGACGAGAAAGCATATAATAACACCATATCCTACAGATTAAAGGGGATCTATTGTACCCGATTCATTATTTGCATGTTTTTTTCTTTCAGTTGTGTCTCAACTGTGTAACAAAAACAAAAACAAAACATCTAGATGTTTGTTTTTGTTGCAATAAGTTAAAATCCATTGCTATCTGGGGAAACGAGCCGTTTCAAAAACCAGATTTAAATGTAGAGCAAATGTCTAACTTAGTCACAAACAACTGAATAATAATAAAATCAAAGTTTCTGAAAGTAACTTTTTCCTTTTTTTTTTTTTTTTTTACCAAATTACCCCCTGTAGAAAAGTCCTGAAGCACAAATGTATAAATTTCACCAATTGGTTTATTGGTCAACATATGAAACCAAACCCATATAAATCAGTCTTTAACAGAACATCGAAACTCTTTGTGTAGGAGGTTCTTTTTCCCAGTTGGGCTCCAATGGATATTCTGCTGAACATGTTTTTTGTTAACTTTACAAAGGCACTTAGTGCGGACAATTGGGAAAAAATGCAAAGGGAACGCTGTTGTCTCCGGATCGGAATGTGTCCTCTGCCCTGGTCACAATACCAATTCTGTCTGGGCCAGCGCCAAAATACCAGGTGACACATTGTTCAAGCTACTCATTATGTCCCTGTCACATGCCTGCTTCAAAAGCAATAAATCACATCCACTTATACTCCTGCTGCAGCGTGACGTCACGGGATCCCGCCCCCTTTTCCCTGATGTAGAGCAAACGCTGACCAACATTGGTTTAGCTGTCAGGTTATCAATATAACTCGCTAAATCTTAAATGTACGGAAAGGAAAGGAGGATGTGATACTTATAGTCAACACTACGAGATAACAATGTTAATATCTACATGTTATGGCTTCACTCTGTGTGTTTTTGACCCCGTAGGTTCGGCTTACTACGACAACGTTCGGCCGTTGGCGTATCCCGACTCGGACGCTGTGCTCATCTGCTTTGACATCAGCCGTCCGGAAACCCTGGACAGCGTGGTGAAAAAGGTCAGCGTGTCGCATTCACAGAAGCGTAAATGAGTCACCTTTTAAAACTAAAACTTATCATTAAAAACTGAGGAGAGTTTGAGTTTTTCTTGGTGCAAAGGTCACAATCTATATGCAGTTTGAGGAGCTGACTGCGACTCAAACGGACAAAAATTGTTTTAATAAGAAACATGACCATGAAAGCAAACGGACCTCGTGTCGTCTGATTTTCAACTTCAGGAAATAATTGTAAATAATTCATTAAGATTTTATTCTGTTCACCAAAAGCTCAAACAAAACCTTATGATGGTCGGTTTTAATTACAGTTTTCCAGGGCCACCAATAGCTGAAGTCCTTGAATATTTGAGACTCCATCTAAAAACGATTATAAATGAGTACAAATTGATGAATTCTAACACAGAATATACCTTAATACGCGCTAGTACACACAGCAGAGATTGATTTGGCATTATAGCAGAAGCTAACATGCAAAATCTTCCTTATCTCCTTTTGGTTGTTTGGAAAAGCTTTGTATTCCTTCTGCCGAAGCTGCTTTCTCTGTCTCTTATAGCCTGTATGCTCTATGGAAAAATAAAAAAAACATGAGTGATCAATACTTAAGAGCCCAAACAATGCTGTAGCCGACACTAGATAACACACTTACTCATAATGTACTGCATTGTGCTTTTTGTTCTCCAAACAAAGCAAGTTTGCACATCTGATTTGCTCCAATTCAAATCATGTTCTGAACATGAAATCCTGTCTGATGAATTAACAACCAGTGATTTTAATCTCTGCATCAGGATCCAGGATCAGCTGTACTGAAATAATGTTTGCTATTGATCGCTTATTTGAGCGGCAAAGCAAGCTGCATAATATTCTGTTATCAAGCAAGGGCAATGCCGAAGTCTCAGCACTGTGCTCATAAACGTCATGTCCTCCTATATGTACGAAGCCCATGTAAAAGAAAAGAGTAACGTAATTACAATGTAATAATGCATGGGCACACCTTGTTCAATACATAGGAACCACTTAATAATTCATCGGAACGACGTAATTGTAATAATTCATGGGAATAACATGTTTAATTCGTGGAAACGACTTGTTTATTTTGTGGTAATGACTTACTTACAAAAAGCTGTGGATACGACTTAAGCAAGTTGTGGGAACGGCTTCTTTGTTTCATGGCTTTGACTCAATTTGAACAAGTTGTCCATGTTTAAGTCGTCAATCACGACCGGTTTAATTTGTTAACTACTCAGTCGTGGCAACAAATTAACAAGATGATTCTCCCATAATGCCACTAGCATGCTACTACCATGCTAGTCGCATGCTACTACCATGCTAGTAGCATGCACAAAGTTTGCACACTAAGCTAAGAGGTTTGTACAACTTAGCTACTAGCATGCTAACACTAGTAACATGCTAACACTAGCAACATGCTAACAC